>VZRV01001411.1:1801234-1962591 GCA_013398115.1 Falcunculus frontatus
CCCCCCCCTTCCCCACGGGCCGTGGGACAGCAGCTCGAAGCAGTTGCAAACGACATGGTTAAACCTAGAGCCACGCAAATAAAGACCTTGTTCAAAAATGGAAAGCGAGTGGTGAATTATTAACTTTAAAACCAGCGGAGTTTCAATGAACTGCAGAGCACGAGGTGGCCTGGGCCGGGTGCTGGAGGTCACAGCCCCGCGCTGGCTCGGCTGGGGCGGCCCTGGAGGGAGCCGCGGATGCCGGGCCCGCCCCGCCCGCCTCGCACCGAGCTCACCGGGCCCCGCAGGGCTTGAGGAGCCTGCAAAGATCAACGAGCCCCACCAGCCCGAAAAACAGGGCCTGAAGTCGCGTGGCTCATGAAGTGCTGAAAATGCTGTTCGTTCCTGGCAGCGTGGTACTGGCAGTGATGAGGCTTGCCAGAGACCAAAGTAATGAAAAATAATTGTTCCTGCCATAGACTGCTTGTAATTTATACCCAAACGTGATTATAAGAAGCAGGCAGCTCAAGGTAGCAGTGAAGCACTTGTTTCCAGGGGAATTCGCATGGGCATGAGGACAAAATACCTGGCCTGAATGTCAAGTATGAGTTCTCCTTCACATTCAGTTCTCGTGTTCTTATCATGCATTCACAGGCCAGATTCAGTCAGCTTAATATTTAGCCACTCACCCTGGGAGAACAAAGAATGCTTTATTCTTTCTTTGGAAGGCCATAGTAGTCTTGGTCTATAACTCTTAAGTTAATTGTACAGTTGTCTCAAAGAGCATTTCAGGCTTTGGATAGACTGGATGTGCCCGTTTCCATTGCCATTAGTAGTTCCAAATGCCCCAAATCTGGCATTTTCAGGCCAAGTCTTGTATTTTCAATCCAAATTTTGTATCCAATCCAGTTTTGTATTCAATCCAATTTTTGTATCCTAATCTTGTATTTTCGGGCAGTGGAGTGCTTTTTGCAGACACTGACACTGTGTATTAAGAGTATCATACAGGGAGCTAACAGTGATAGCTACTACACTACACATTATCAGTCTGGAGTTTCATCTTTTCTATTTAGATATTAAAAGCAGTTGGAAAAATAGGATGCAGAACAAAAGCTCAAAAAAAGAACTGAAAAATTCTCTCAGCTGAAGGGCTGGTACAGTCTATGCAAAGTTACATGACACCCTGAGAGATGTTCTGCTTCTCTCCTTCCAACTCTGTTTAAAAGTTTTATCCAACCATAAGAAGCATTGCATGATATGTAAGGACAACAAATTGTCACAACCTTGTTATCAGTCTTACTGAAAAGAAGGTTCTTGCAGCATCAAGCATCATCTAACATCTTATTCAGGCCCACTGAGAGGCTATCCAATGAGTTGCTGGCACGAGTTGTGACAGCACATACATTTTTCTCTTCAGGGGTTGACCCAAGATAACTTATCTTAGTTTACAAGATCTTCAGTTTTCTGCTTGAAGTAATTCAGCTGAAGGCACGATAATATTATGACTGCAATTTGGTTCAGCTAAGAATTCAGTCTACTTCTGGCACCTCAAAACCACATTGAGCAGATATCTTTGAGTTTCTACCCATGGAGTCCTTCTGCTTTTTTTTTTTTTTTTCCTGTATTTACATACAGTTTATAACCATCATTTGCTGGATTTTTAGTATGTTCTTCTTCACGTGCAAATACATGTGCATTCCAAGTATTACATGTGATATTTTGCCATGGTGGGCTCTTCTGGAAGGTCAACCAACTGCAGCAAAATCCCGTGTTTAGGTATTTGAGGCCTTGAACTATCCAAGACAGAGGAGAAACGTTGCCTGGTGAGAAACATTAGCAGTGTTCATATGGGAAGTAGTGGTTCATTATGACATCTGCTGTTGGGAGTTATCTGGAACCTTCTGCTGTTTGGGCATGAAAAGCTGAAATTTTTTGCCTTCCATAGCTTATCTGCTTTGAGATATGCTATCGAGTGACTCTGCAGCAGGTCAGAATCTGCTTTACAGTTTCATAACTGTTCATGAATCTTTTTCCTGAAACTATTTTTTTAGAACAAGGCACAGCCCTGTCGATGTTCCTACAGCTGCAGTTCCACCTTTTTCCCCGAGAGATAATTAGCAGGTGGGGAGGAGAGCGAGGATTGTTTAAAAAAATGACTGTCTCCCAGGAGAAAAACCCAGTTTCATTCATAGAACAGCAAAACCCACTAGGATAGCGAATACAGACTGAGAAGTAAGGGCTATTTAAATTTTATTAGAAATGTCAGCTCTATTGATCTTTGGGGCTTTCTTTACACAAGCTACTTAATTTTTTGCCTTAAGTTTTCCATGCATATAGTAGACTAATGTTTAACTACCCAGAAAGTATCTTACATATGGTCATCACAGAGGGATTTTTACTAATACGATATCGGAAAAGTTTTTCTGGCACTGTGAAGTAATAAAACTTGTATAGTGTGTTCAGCTCAGCTGTGCTTTAGTCCCTGAGTACTCATTGCTGCAACTACTCTCTCTCCTAGTGAGGAGAGTTCTTTTATTGTGAAGAACATTTCACATAATTTAAAACTCCTCCTTTTCTGTCGTGGATTTTTTCCCCCGCAAGACTCAATAAAAGATCACTAAGAAGACTCAGAAAATGTATAATAATTTTTTTTGTTTGTGCTTTTTGCTGGCAGAACTTTGATGTCTTTTCAGACCTTGCCATTTATGTCATTCACCCCCACCAACTCAGACACACCTCTTAAGAGACATGATATATCAGTGATGTGTGCTAAAAAAGGTAAACTATGATTTTCTTTTTAGATAGCTATAGAAACATGGAAAAAATCTACAACGAAAATTGTATTTCATATGAGAAGCAAATTGTGGACATAGGGTAGGAAATGTGAAAGAAGTCTAGAGAAACTCGGTGTGCTGCCCCAAGCAGAGTTAAGTGAAACAAGAATACATTAACTAACAATAAAGAAGAGGCAGGTGTTAAAATGATGATAATAACAATGCAATACTCATAGCAGTATGAAACAGTTACGAGTAAGTGCAATACTCATAACTATGTGGAAACATCTGGTTTCTTTCCATTGTAAACTTTTTGTTAGTGGGCCTCAAACTTCTTTAGACTTTGCAATATCATTCAAAACAGACTAGATACTAAAAATGTATGGTTTAATTATTTAATTTCTTAAGTCTCCTGCAAGAATTACCTTGAATTATGATCTTCAATGTGATTTTCAGAAATTTTTCATTTTTAGAAGTGTCATTGCTGTGTACACCTTCTGTGAGGAAGCAAGTTAACAAAACTCATGGTGAATCCAGAGTGCAATAATGCTGATTTATCTCCACAATAAAATATTTTCAGCCCATTTTGTAATATAAACAACTTATTTTGTGTTGGGTTTGTGACTTTTAGTTCATCAATCCACTTATTATGTGGGTGCATATTCATTCTTCTGCTAAAGGCAGTGCATCTCTTAGCAACAACTGATATTAACAAACTTAGTTCTAAATCTTTCAGAGTTGCAGCTGTCATATATTTGCAAGGTACAAAAGTATTGGTTGGAAATATAATCTAATTCTGTCTCAGTCAGTTGTGTTTGGTAGCTGAAGTTAAAAATAGCTGTTTACGCCCACAGGAGAAAAATCCCGTAAAGAGTTTTTCCTCCATTTTATGTTCAACATCTAAGCAGCACATTAATTTTGCATGGGATAATCTTCACATATGAAAAATAATCAGTATAAAAAAATCTTCATACCTTTTTTCACTTTTTTTTTAAAAATCTCAATAGAAAATACACAATGCTAGAGTTTAACATATTTTTTCCAGTGTTGTAAGCTCACTAAAGATTAGGTTGACTCCTAGGTAAGCTAAGGGCATTACTCAACATCAGCATGTCCTTGAATAATGAAAGTACAGATCATGTTATGCAATACTACCGTACCTGAAAGTCGGGTTTGACTTCTCACTGGTACATTTCCATTGTTTGTTTGCTTTGGATACCTCACTATATAGAACAGGAGCTACGGCACATTTAAAAATCAATGGTGCTTTCCAGTGACATCATGATTTTCCACACCTGCCATCTTTGAAATTTTTGGAGAAATAGTTCTTTGGAGATATTTTTATATGACATTTTATCCTGAGACTGTAGTTCAAGCAGAACTGAAGGAAGAGGTACAGAAAGTTCAGTATTACAGGTTTTTAAATACATGCACACATTATCTTAAAAGTAAGTTTGACAATATTATTTGATTTTTATTAGACTTCTAAGAGTTTCTTAGTGTAATATTTTTATATCTCTTTTGCTGTCAAAAAAAGGAAAAATCTTGGTTTTTTTTTTAATCTAGGCAATACTTTTTCTGTGACCATCAGTCACAGTGTTTACCTGCCCATGACCTGATCTCCATTTCTCAGTGTCAAGATTTCTTCAGGTTTTATATCTTGATCAAAATGCCACAACTAATACTTAAACTGCTGCCTCTGTTGGAGTGCAGATATCTGAACTTCTGACAGCTTTTATGTAAGAAAAGCAACAAAGCATCTTTTCAACATCAGCATCGCTGAACTGTGATGGGGCATTTCTCCATGAAGTTGAAAGTAAAGTAAAGTTTGAAAGTAAAGTAGTACCAAGACTCCTAAGTCTCTTCAATTCCAAGTTACTTTTATCACAACCTTCACCCTGAGATGCTGGAAGGAAGGTTTTGTAATCTCCTCTTTTCTCTTTTTTTTCACATTATGTATCTGTAGCTGCATAACATCCAAAGATGGCTCTATACATGACAAGATTGTTTTAAGTGTTGTAAAATAAAAGTGCAGCTGCCTTTGACTCCATCTTCATCTGCTTCTTCAGGAAAGCTACTCCAAACATGAAGCATGAGAGGACAAGGTGGGAGGAAATCGGTGGAGAAAATACAGATGGAAAAATGGTTATAAAGAGCTCTAAAAGTCAAGAATTAAGAAGAGGAGAGCACCTGGAGAATAGGGTCTCAGGACCTAAACATGAATTTCCTGTACCTAAGTATGAAACTTCCAGTATCATACAGAAAGTGGTTGGTGTTTCGTTTAGGTGTCAGAAAATAAGTTACCTCTAAAAATTGGTTTCTTAATATATAAGTTTCAGTCTACCATTTCTTCATGTTTTTCAGGTCCAGGGAACAGAAGTGAAATCCCAAATTTGGAGTGTCTGGGGTTTTATGACTGAATTTATAATATGAGTTTTCAGTCATACCAAACCCAAGTGGAGATGGAAATCTCTGTTATAAAAATCATTAGCAATCAGGTTTGCTGTAAATGGTCCTATGATTTTAATAAGTTGAAAGTCTCAGCTCAGCAAGGATGTTTCTATTATGTTAATGTATGAACATGTATAGGTATAGGTATGTAGATATGTATAGGTATACATACATACAAGCTTTGTGCCTAAAATTAGGTTGTGAGATCTCTATATCTTAAGTCTCTTGCTTCTGGGAAGCATCTCTACTGAGAAGAGAATTCAAATATGTTAGATTTAAACATAACGGTAAGTGTTTTCTGACTTTAGGCAGTAAAAATCATAGAATCACAGAATGGGTGAGATTGGGAGGGACCAGAGTGGGTCATCTGGTCCAACCTCCCTGCTCAAGCAGGGCCATCCCAGAGCACATGGCACAGGATTGCATCCAGACACTTCTTGAGTATCTCCAGTGTGGGAGACTCCACAACCTCTCTGGGCAACCTGTTCCAGTGTTTGGTCACCTGCACAGTACAGAAATTCTTCCTCATGTTCAGGTGGAACTTTCTGTGCATCAGTTGCTGCCCATGGCGTCTTTTCCCATTGCTTGGCAGCACTGAGCAGAGCCTGGCTCCATCCTTCCAGCACTCTCCCTTCAGATACTGACAGACAATGATGAGGTCCCCTCTCAGTTTTCTCTTCTCAAGGCTGAACAGGCACAGCTCTCTCAGCCTTTTCTCATAAGAGAGATGCTCCAGTCCCTTCATCTCTGTAGCCCTCCCCCGGACCTGCTCCAGGAGCTCCAAGTCTCTCTTGTACTGAAGAGCCCAGAACCGGACACAGCACTCCAGATGTGGCCTCAATAGGGCTGAGCAGAGGGGCAGGATCCCCTCCCTCGACCTGCAGGCAATGTTATCCTAATGGCAATGGTATCCTAATACAACTTAGGATACAATTGGCCCTCTTGGCCACAAGGGCACTGCTGGCTTATGGACACCTTGTTGTCCACCAGGACCCTCAGGTCCTTCTCCACAGAGCTGCTTTCCAGCAGGTCAGTCCCTGTGCTGGTGCCCACATTTATTCTTTCCCAGATTAAGGACCCTGCACTTGCCTTTGTTGAATTTCAGATGGTTCCTTTCTGCCCCTCTCTCCAACCTGCCCAGGTCCTTCTGAAGGGCTGCACAGTGCTCAGGGGGATCAGCCCAAAACTCCTCCGAGCTTTGTATTGTCAGTGAACTTGCTGAGGAGGCATCTGGATCTTCATCCCAGTCATTGATGAAGAAGTTAAACAATCCTAGGACCAGTATTGAACCCTGGGGGACACCACTAATGACAGGCCTCTGACTAGACCTTGTGCCACTGATCATCTAGGATCTGCTGTTCAGCCACTTCTCAGTTCACCTCATGTCCACTCATCCCGGCCACGATTCTTGACCCTATGAGGGTGTTGTGGGAGACAGCGTTAAAAGCCTTGCTGGAGCGAGAGTAGACAATATCCACCGCTCTCCCTTTATCCATCCAGGTAGTTGTTATCCCGTAGAAGGCAATCTGGTTGGCCAAGCATGATTTCCCTTCAATGAATGTATGCTGAGTACTACTGATCACCTTCTTGTCATCCATGTGAATAGAGATGGCCTCCAGAATGAGACACTCCATTGCCTTTCCAGAGACAGAGCTGAGGCTGACTGGCCAGTAGTTCCTTAGGTCCTCCTTCTTGTCCTTTTTGAAGATCAGGGTGACATTTGCTCTCTTGCAGACCTCAGCCATCTCTTCTGATCTCCATGACCTTTCAAAGATGACCATGAGTGGCCTACTATAGTGTCAGCCAGGTCTCTCAGTACTCATAGATGCATCCCACCAGGGCCCATGTGTTCTTCAAAAATGTTGAGACTCCTGCAGGACTAACTTAGTCAATTAAGCGGTTTTGGGACACTAAGTTTAGATTTCTATTTCTATGAAAATCATGGTCCATTTGGTAATTATACTTGCACATGAACACCATGGACTATAGCATACACAGAAAAGGAAATGTATTGCTTATAAATGTATGACTAATGGCTTTGAGACCAAATCTTCAGTTATTGTAAGTCAAAATAAAGTCATGACCTTCATTGGACTCATGCAGTGTTCATGAGGTTAGGACTGGTTTTGAAATATTTGAAGTTGGAAAGAATAAATTTTTTATTGTTTAATTGTTATTTTTTATTTAAACAATAGGTACACTTAATCCACTATGCACCATATAATGAGGGGGAAAAACCTTATACAAAACTGCTTTTCGTGAGCACACGTATTGTTTTTATATATATAGCCACATATATGTTTATTTACATATATATGACAACAAAATGCTGAAATCAAGGTCAACTTTAAGTATTGTTTTAACATTAAAAATGTTCTAAAATCAGCCATTCTCTTTCAGGAAGGGGTGCAGTTCTGTGTTTTTTAATAATACTCATCCCTTTAGATTGATTTTTGCTTTATTTATTGGTTTTGTTATTAGCTCTTACAATCCAGTTGCCAAATATGAGAACAGAATTTGGATCAAGTTCAACTCTAAATTATTTTCAGTAACACCAATATAGTCGGTATGATCTTTTATATGTTAGTGTGCAGGTGTAGAGTTTTGATATATTCACAAACTATGTCTATCAATATATCAAATTGTGTCTATCAATAGCATAGTTAGAGCATCAAGGGAGTGATTTCTTATGTTCCAAAGACCCTTAGTAGTAGCTTGATGAGATAAGAACCCATCATCAACTGGAACTCAAAATTTCCCGTCCTTTTTTTCGCTCAAGTTTTATATTTTAAGCAGGCAATTTTAATTTGGCAGGCTCCGTACAAGTCCAATTATCATTTGGAACTGCAGGAGGATTGCTCTACCTTGATGAGTAACAAGATGCACTGGGATGTATTGGGTTTGCTCTTTCATCCCTGACAGATAATAAAGAAAAGCATTTGACACTGAAAATGCTTGATATTCCTGCAAAGTAACCCTATGTGCCCTACGTTTGCACCAACTAGCACAACATTAACTAAATGTGTCTTTCCTTTCCATTTTCAAATTATTGTTGTGAGATTCTGTAATTTTCAACAATTTATATGCCCCAGAGTCACATTTTGAGTTGACAGAACTCATGGAGAGACATCAAGAGAAAAAGCTGAGATTTTGTTTGTCAGTTGCTGAGTTCACGTTTGGAATACCAGAACATAGGTATTGGGGAAACCATCAAAGGTTAAAAAATCTATCAATTTAATTGAAACAAGATGAAATATATCCCTTTTTGGAAAATCTTATGAAAGCACGTTTTCAAACACAGGCAGATGACTAAGAAAAAATCATGTAAATTATATGTCTAAACACTATTACATTTAAAGTACTGACAACATTTGAGTTAGCAGGATTTGCTATGGAGTGTTAGATTAACTTTTATCACCCTTATGAATATATGCTTCTTTACATTCTAATGGCTTGTTTTGGCCTAGAAAAGTTGCACCAATACGCATTGATATTCATGTTTATTTAGAGCACCTGCACACAGAAATGCCTGTTCACCTAACCAAGTACCCAGTATTCCACAGAGGTGTTGATGAAAACAAGCCTAGACCAGCAATTATCCTACCAGCTTGCACAAAGATGACTCCCATGCATATGGGTATTTTTGTGGGCATTAGTCAGCTGCTTGGTTATGATAACTTGATCTAAAGTCTGACTCTGGAGTTATTTTAGTGACCAGGATGCACTATTTTAGTTCTGTATTATAAATCCCTATAATATAATTGCTGACAGAACCTTTATTGCAGCATTGCTAACAGGTCATTTACGATCATTATGGTCTGCTAGAAGATAATTTATTAATTCAACCCAAGAATAAAGACTTGATACATAAATTTTAATAACTGTAGCCCTGCCCAGTCAGGATGACCCTTTCCGAATGACTGGAAATTACATGACTCATTCCCCCTTTTTATATTCCCAACTGGTACATTCAGTTCCCTCCCAGTACTCCTATATTTCACAATCCGTAACAATCATTCTCCTATTTCCTTAAGTGAGATTGTTTGAAATGAAATCAGGAGATTTATAAATTGAAATAAGAACAGTTGAAAGCCTGAGTGTTGCCCCTTGGATGAATGCAGAACTATCATTTTAATTGAAAGCAGCATACTTTATGGTAATATACAAAGTATACCTTCTGATTATCCGCAGAGCACAAGCATACATTTAAATTGGAGTCCCTGATATGGACTAAGAAAGAGATACCTGAGAATTAGCAGAAAAAAAGTTAATCATATTCACAGAATTACTGTGCCTTCTTATTTACTCTTTCCAACTCACAGCATGCTCTTGACTTCTGATGCTGTGACTTGAGATTACTCATGATGTCAAATCACCCTTTTTTTTCTCTACAGTGCCTCCAGGGCACATCTTGGTTTTGCCCCCTTAAACATGTTTGGCTCAGGTATTAAGCAGCCAAACTTTACAACTTTGCCTGAACAGTGTTGTGGACTTTTCAGACCTCTAGCCCAACTTGAGTGAGCACATTTAATGCCCAGCTGAATCAGCCACATGATGAGCACCACAGTGTCCAGAAGGCACAGCCAGGAACTGCATGTTTCACTCTGGAAAATAACTGGTGTCCTGGGAGAGAGGAGCACCCTCCCATTTGTTTGCAATGACTGCTCAAACACTGTTATGCTGGAAGCTGTCTGTTCTAGGAAGTTAAGGAATAGACTGATCCTGGGCCAGCTCTTTCTGTGCAGCTAAGCCCAGTTTCTATGGGCTTTCAGGGATCATTGAGCAGGTAATTCAGTGCTGAGAAAGTGAGAACGCTGTGTCCTGCTGGGTTAGAGGCAGTTGGAGGTGGCAAGCAGTTTTGCAAGGGAGCCACCTGTATTTAGAATTTTAGATCTGCATTGTAGAGTGTCATTTTAGATAGCCAGGCTTAAAAGTTGGAACTTAAATTTAGGTGCGGGTTAACAATTGGACTTTGTCTCTTGTGGGGAATGGATTTCCAGGTCGGGAACTACTCTAATAGGCAGTTTTCCCATTTACTAAATATAGCTATTAGTTTTAATTTGCATAAAGAATATGGATATATAAGTATGCAATTACTTTAAAAGCAATGATATGATGAAGTAATTAGTTCAATGAGGAAATGATATTACGTAGTGGAAAGCTTGGTTTGCCAAGGATCAATTTCTTGACATTTGAATCCAACTAGAAATGGAATGCGTGGAATGAAAGGTAGAGTATTTTAGTAAAAAGCCATGTCATCAATTTGGATACAAATTAAAAGCATCCCTGCTTCCCAGCCAGAGGGGCTAAGTAAGAGATTTCTCTGCAGTAGAAGACTCACAAATGACCATTTAAAATATGAGAAAAATAGAACAGTGTATGATTAAGGCATGGGGAACAGGGATGTTTCTTTCTTTATTCTAGATATAGAATCATTATTCCTACAGCACTTTTTCCCTATATATAAAATGAGGATACTACTACATATGCCACCTTTTTACCAGAACTGTGATGCTTGATCCTGGAACATAGAGTCATAGAGCAATTTGGGTTGGAAGGGATATTAAAGGTCATCTAGTTCCAACCCTGTTGCCATGGGGTGGGGTGTGTGTTTGTGTGTGATGTGTGTAATGAGTGTTATATCTGTGAAATTTCTGAAATCCTCAAACAGGAAATACTACAGGAAGGGAAGTACCATAACTTTGGTTTACATCTGGATTTCCTTTGCATGATGGCTGCAGCTGTGTAGATAGCATATAAATTCGTTGCATCGTCTCTACAAATAAAGCATAACAAAATTTTGTTCCAAGAATTTTCCTGTCTGAATGGGAGATCGTAATTAATACAAATCAAGTGATGACAATGGAAAATGAGTGAACTATGAGGAAATGAAGAATACATCTGTGAGAGGTAAAAAAGCAGTTACTATGATATACACATTTTGTTACTTTGTCCAAGAAACAAAAGGAAAGGAAAAGGTGCTTTTTACAAGATAGGAGGTTTTCTTCCTCAGTACAAGATAGATGTGAAGGTTGCTGATACAACAGGCAAGTGAAGGATTACATTAATTATCCAAAGCACAATGACTTTTAGTTATTCTTGAAAATAAGAGCAGTTTTAAAATCTTTTTTATCAACTTAAGCTTGGATGTAAAATATATAGGCCCGACATGAAGATTTTATTTTTGTGCTATTCCTAGAGTCATATAACTACAAAAAATTAACAAAAGTCATTAATTTCTATTCTAATTAAAGAAAATAGTAATATTTCAGATCATTCATCTCAGCGTTGAATAAACACGCAGCAAAAGGCTAGCAAGGGTTCACTTTGTCATCTAGAGATTGTGTAATCATGCCTGTCAGAAATAAATGCTTATATATATAAATATATAAAAAAAATATATATATACACATATATATAAACCCCCACCCTGCTGAAAAACATTCAGACTATCTGCCCAACTGAAATTGATTCAAAACAGGGATAAAGAAAAGCGCTTTTAACAGCATATAGGTATGCTGCACAACAGCTTCAAATAGGAAATGAAGCTATAATATTCAGAATTGAATTGGCAAAGATTCAGTTCTGTCGTAAGAATTAATTTTCATTTTTTTGGACACCAATCAAATTTTAACTGACGAGAATTAGAAAAATGTGCCTATAGGACCACTTTTTATTCCAGGCTGGTATGCTTCAGGATTTCTTGCTCTTTTCTCATAAGAAAATAATTAGGATTGAAGATAGGCTGCTGAAGACAGGATACTGCCTCCTGTACCCTGTAGTAAGGAGAAATCTCATCAACTGTGGTCATGCTTATCTTTTTATCCAAAACATGCACAGATCTTGTGAATTCCAGTATGACAGGTCTTTTAAGGACTACACAATGAGCAATTACCGGTAGCTGAGAAGAATTCACCACTTAAAACCAAAAGGGGCCTCCAAGTGAATGAGTGCTGCCTTTCCATGTTTACTCTCCTGTGGATGAGCTAGGTCAAGTAGTGCACTGGCTCTGGTACACCTCATGCTTCTGCTGCATTCTTCTTTCACCCCCTTTTGCAGCTTTGATGAAATTGGCACAGAAGTATTTCAGGCTGACAGAGGTCATTCATGTCTCACTGGTCGGTGGACACTGGTCTCTACCTCACACTGCTGTTGTAATCTGGACCACGCTGGAGGCAGGACCAGGGGAGCTGACTCAGTCTGGGCTTCTGCTTCCATGTAATCCCAGTGGCTTTCTTTTCATCAGTAGTCAGAAAGGGAAGATTGTTTCTGGGTGACTCTCATGTTCCTAATTTGTAAGTTGTGAGTTTATGTCATTTTGAAGGTGAAAAAAGTGCAGGGACTGATCACGCGTGTGATAAAGAAATTCCATTGTGTCTGAGAATGCGTGGATTATATGGGTATTTTGGAAACATTAGTGACATAGCCTATTGAATCTGCATACCTTTAATAATGGTAACAAGCCCACAATCTCTGTCGACATTAAGTGATTAACACTTTTAGCAATAATACAAAGCATTGTATTTGTGGAAACAATCAGCAATTAATTATATATTGTATTCTAGAGGTTTGCCACAGCTAGGTTAACAAGGAACGACTGCCCAGCCAAACCAAAAGGCTCCACAGCACTCCTGCGTGCAGCTGGTGGTACTGACACACTGCATATGCCCACCACTGGCAGAGCCACTGCGAGGTGTGTCAGTCACCTTGGGGGAATATTTGAAATAGGAGAAAAATGTGCCCTGGGCAGTCTATCATTCTGCCTGTGGCTTGGCTCTTGTAAATTCTGGGGGGAAAAAATAAGCAGACAGCACAAATTATGGGAGACATTTAGATTAGGCAAATGTACACCAGGGGCTGCACACACCTGTGGTAGCATATACCCTTTTTAATGATGACTTTTCTTGGATCTCTGTTGATCTCAGGGACCTTCAGCTCAGAATTCTGTTCACTACTTGGTCTTACCGATGTGTCCAGTTATTTGTGAGTAACTCCTGGAGTTTTAAAAATGCATCTTTCATTGCACTGTATTTTTTATTTTCAATGTGGACTTAGATTTACATAGTTGGTAGTGAAGAGTTCTTGCCAGGAGTTGAATTATGATAATTCTCTAATTCTGACATGGATATAAATTTTGTGTGCTTGTCTGCTTGTAAGAACAATTTCTCTTTGAAAGAGTCACTATGGAGAAAATCAAAAGGTAAGCAGATTTTTAAAGAAAAGCCTGAAATTCTTTAGGAAAATGTAAACTAAGTATTTGACTACGCTTCTATAAAATATTTAATAAACTTAGCACCAAAGGTAAAATGTTTTGATCACTGCTAAAAAACCTCACTGTTTGTAGTGTAAATCAACGTTAACGAAATCACATAAGCTCGAGTACAAGGTATCAGAAATCCTTAATTCTCTGCTGCCATCTTGTGACTACTTTTGTGACCTGCTGCTGTATAGCAAAATCGGAGCACTTGAAGGATGACTGTACATCTTGGTGGAGACGTTTTACTGCAATATTCTTTCTGTTCTTATGTGGTCAGTCCATACTGAACCAATAGCAGGGAAAAAACCAGAGAAAATACTTTGAATATTTGTGCTAATGCAGTTGTTAGTAAGGAGTGCCAAGCTTGGCTGTCATTGACAGGGTGGTTACTCAGTGAAGTCATTGATCATGCACATTTCTGAGGAGGAACCTTCTTCTGTAATTCTGCAATGGATCTGTAAGCATCCATTGCACCAATTCCTGCCTATAGGTAAACAGATTGACAGAAGCCCATCTTCAAAACTCCCTGGAGAACATACCAAGTCAGTTTTTCTGTCACTGTGGGAAAGAAACTTGAGAACCAGGCAGCCTATGAGTTCCCTCTCCTCTCTGTAACATAAAGAAGTGGACATTTAGCATGGAATGAAATTCGAGGTTGAATTAGATGTTATAGAGCATAACATCCTGCTGTTCCTGCAGCTTGGCTTTGAGGAGTCTATTGAGGATGAAAGAATTAGCACCAGTAAAGAAGGTAGCTCTTAGCTGCTAAACATGCAGTAAGACAGGCGGTGACATGCACTGCAGCATAAGCACAAAGCACAGACAGCATGAAAGGCATCTGCTTTGGGTGATGCCACTCAGGTTGAAGATTTGCACGTGAAGACACACCAGCTTTCTAGTAGTGGGTAGACAGTAGAGAAGATAACTATGCTAAACCTTCCCATGAATCATACTGTGGGAACAAACATGGTGAGACACATGGCTCATATACCAACTAAAGCTACATCCTTTTCTGAACATACTTTGTGGTTAGAAGGCAAAACCATGGGGTAAGAAAACTGGGTTGGGTGCCATTTATTAAGCCCTCATGGCTGTAAAACCTTTCCTTCACCCTGTTCCATTCTCTAGGGAGCTCTGCACACCTCCTGCATTCTGTACCTTAGAGATACCTCAATAATCCAGCAGAAAGGTGACATGCAAGTTGCAGCCATCTCCAGAATCCTAACTTCTCTCATGTGCCCCTGCAGTTCCCTGCATCTTTGGCTGAACAAGGCTGTGCTGTGGCTGGATATGCTGCACCTTGGAAGAACTGGGAAGCTTCTACCTTTGCTGCTTCCCTAACAGCTTGAACTTGCAGTAGGAAAGCTGACCTGTGTTTGACTTACTCAGTGGAACTGCTGGCTTTAGAAAAATAAATAAAATCATATATGGATTATTTTTGGCTGTGGGCCTTCTTGACTAATTCAGTCACCAAAACAGGGCAAACTTGGTTAAAATAATTACTTGTTAAAGTAATGTATCTTTTATCAGCCATAAGGTTTCAAATAAATTGAGGGTTTTCTAATTCATTACGATCTATTGTTTTGCATGGAATGGTTAAGTCTATTTCAGTTTTTAAGGACCACTGACATTAATGATACTGCTTAAGAGCTGGCTAGATACTCGTAGTTAAGTTTGACAACATTTAGGTAAAAGACCTGATTTGTCTGGGGTCATGCAGTTGTTTCAGTATCACTGTTTCCATTCTTTTGACTTTGAAAAATAAAAAATATTTTTTTTATATTACCTTTTCTCTCAAGTTTTCTGAAAGTTTTCAATACTTGCAATACTGACCCATGACTCATTTAACAGAGGAGGTCGCTCTGCTTCTACTCCTCTCTCAAGTCAAAAATTTGTCAAGAGCTTCCATTTCTGCTTGTATTTGCTTTTCCATAAAGTTTACTTCCATAACCTGAAATTTTCCTAAAGTCTTCTATTGCTGCTTACTCCAGCTGTCTCCTTCATAGTTCAGAGTATAGGCAGTCTGTGTACTTTTCCACTTTCTAAGGTAATCTTCTAAAGTCAATTATCACTTTCCTTTCTCCTTTTCTGCCTTAATCCTGCTTCATTTATGTTCTCTTTGCTGTATTGGTTTGCAAGAGGCAAACACTGTTATTTTTTCCTACTCCATACAATCCATCACACACTATCTCCTCTGCCCAGATTCAGAGGGGTCAGCAAATAAATACTTTTCTCTTAGATTTCCATCTTCTGCTCAATGCTAATTAAAATGAAAGAGGTGATGACCTCAACATTAGGGTTAGGAAGAAGAATATGTGAATACGAATGAAGTCCAGCAACTTTTCTCTGATGAGAAAATTACCAACTACAAATGCTCATACAGTAAACGTAGATATAGCAATGCTCTATGAACATGTGTTCTTCCCTGGTTTAGGTTATGTTGCCTGAATACAGTGTAGGTGGATCATAGGTAATGCAACAACGTTTCCATAAATCATTTCCAAGCAGTATTCTCTATCCTGCAATGTGTGGAAGAAAAAAGACAAGGCAAGCTTTCAGGCATATGATGATTCTCGGGGTGTCCTGTGCAGGGCCAGGAGTTGGGCTCAATGATCCTGATGGCCCCCTTCCAACTCAGCATGTTCTATGATTCTGTAAGAACAGAAACCTGGCAGCAGGTATGAAAATTAAGGGGGTTTTTTTGTCGGTCCTTGAACATGCCAAATGTCAAGACTGTGCCCCACATTTCCCACCCCTTTGAGGGACCCAGTTTGATTAACCTGCTTTCAGTGCACTCAGTTACTGTACAGGTGTTCATCACAGCCAGCCAAGATCAGGGTGGACATTCACTCAGCTATGCCCGTTGGAAATATCACCTCTCCCCCAGATGTATGGCTGCTTGCTTATGCTGGAGGGTTCTGAGCTCAGGAGGAGTCCTGTCAGCATTTGCTGCTCTGCTTCAGCCAACAACGACTGGGTTAATCTAAACAGCTGATGAAACTGGTTTACACTAGCAGGGCAAAAGGTTGCCAGAAGCATTTTAGCAAATCCAAGATCCCTTCCAGGAGCAGAGCCTCCAGGACAGTGCTGGCTGTGCAAACAGCTGGAGTAGAATGGTTGAACAGGCATGTGGGATCTTGCAGAGAATGTCTGTCCTAACCTGAGACACTGGGAAAACAAAAACTAGTCACAAGAGCAATGCCAAATAAGGACAGAGGCCAGATCAAGGCTTTGTCTCTCATTTGCTTACTACAGATAGAGTTTTCAACTAGAATTCACTGCTAATGTCCAAATGTTCTCCAGCATCACAAGGAGTCTTGTCCCTCGTGAAAAATTCTTCAATGGCCCTAAGATTACCTACAGGACTTGAGTGTCTGGCTTTGTAACCCAAGTACCCTCTTCTGCTTCATCATTTCAGAAGAAAAAACAAAATGAGAACAAGCAAATAAAATTAATATATATTTTGTAAGACATCTTCTGTATTGAAGCTCACAAGTACAGCTGTTAGCTTTCAGGCATTATTTCAAGTAGCAATGTCTGCCTCTTACCCTTTCCTCTTAGTAGGAAAATGAAAAGCTGAAACCCAACCATTCCTTTTACCTCTCTCCACCCTCACCTCCTTAGTCAAGTGTGTAACTCAATTCTTGCATCCATATTTTAATAATTGTGATAATCCAGCCTTCTCTGGGCTGCCTTCTGGTTTTTTCCCCCAAACATATTACTACCTCCTGTGTATTGTGCTGTCTTCCTTCCCACCATATTCCTGGCATGTTGTATGCCTCATGTGCTGGATGAGGACATTATCTGTTTCCATGACTATAAATAACGGTTAAAAGATGTAGATTAATGCCAGATTTAATATAATGCTACTTCCACAGCTATGTTTCAAGTGTGTGAACACAGAAGGGCCTCATCTGGGCTGGTTTTGACTGCCATGGTGCTTTATCCTCCACAGTGTAAGGATCCTGTGGCCTGCATCTGACGACAGGATCAAAGACAAAGCATCAAAGACAGGAAAATATAATCTATGAAGCAATAAAAATCAGTAAGCTTCACCGTGAATCCCTCCACCCCCTTGTTTACACACCTCCAGATAGCCAGGAACATCCTGCTAGATAAGATGTTTTTATGTTATCTCCAATTTGTATTGCATTAGACAGCAAAGTTACATGGTCTGATGTGTTTTTACATGGTCTGATGTGTTTTGCTAGGGATACACTCACTGCTTATTAACTGGATAAAACCTGATATTAGCTTGGCTTTGTTTAATTTCTAATGCTATTTACTCTGCAATAACAGACTAACCTCAGTTAACATTGTGAATTGTTTGCCCTGTAATGACCAGATATTCCATTACATTATGTAAATTATTTGCATAGTGATCAGGATTTAATGTTATTGGTAATTAGAATTATTTGCCTGCTGGTAATGCTGTATAAATGATCTGTCATTAATCACAGGGCACACCTTACCAAGATCTCTAATGAGGAAAGCTGCAGTTTAATGTCACTAAACTATTGGTCTCCTCTGGGCCATTGTTTTACATCACAGGGAATTGGTTTTTGTATTTATTGATCGGTCATTGACCATTACCATAAAGACCTGGGGCTTTGTAAATGTCTTTATTCCTTGATGTAAGATATCACCAGACTTTGAGTCACAATATTTAAAGCATGTAGCTGATAAAACTTGAAAGATTTTCACACTTGCAGTTTTAAACAACACGAGAAGTTCCTCCCCTTGAGAAGAAAGAAGTTCCATGATCCACACCTCTCACATTGGTACTGATAGAGCCAAGGGCCCATCTTTGCCAAAGGAAAATTTAAAAGACAAAAGCTGATGAGACCCCAGTGAAGCATCATCTTATTCAGCAAAAGACACTTCCAAGAGGAAGCTCTTCTTCCCCTGCAAAAAGCCAACTGAGAAATGTTATTGCTCATTTTTAGTAGGAAAATACGCTTTGATTCACTGTATATTCTTGCAACAAACTACTGGTAAACTAGTTAGTGAGAAGAACAACAGCAATAGACTCAGCCACCTTCCTAGCCCTATTTAGGCTTTGCTAAGCCTAGCAGAGAATCCCATACTCTTGGAAAGCTGAGTGTCCATTTAAAGATGGGTGCCAGAAAGACAGAGCTGCGAGCCCTGCAGTGATGAGCCAGTGTGTAAGAGCAGTATCCACACTGCACATGTGTAGTGACAATTTCTGTGTATAGAAAACAGAACAGAATCATTAACTGCCAGGATCTTCAAGGCAGGAATTAGAGCTTAAGGCCTCGAAAGCAGCATTTAAGGTACATTTCTACGCCTTGGACCTCCAGACCATGAGCCGGTATTTTGAGCTCATATAAGAAGTCTGAGGAAGACTTTCACTTACCCACAGTAAGTGTAAAACCTGAATGTTTTGTCTTCTTGGGCTCTGAAGTTACTTAAAATCAGACCTATCAGATTAACTAATGTTAGATGATAGAGTTATTCCCAAACGAGCACTTTCTGAAATGAGACTCATGCCTAGGAAAGAGCCTTTCACACAACTCAACAGCAAAGCATTTAGTGTAAATACTTTTCCTAAGTATCTGAAAGAGCTAGAACTGTATGTGAACATGCAAATATTTGTTACAACAATTTCTGTAATTTTTGTGGAATAAAGAACTGTTTACCCATATAGTGATGCATTCAAATGGCAATGCCTGTTTATCATGCTAAAAGATTTGAATAGTCTGAAAGAAAAGCTTTATTTAGAATCAAAATGAAAATAGCTGAAACCTACTGAACCAGCAAATGTATGCTAAGGAAGATCATTGTGAATAAAATATGCTTTTTAATATTTTACCAGGGGAAAAAACAGCAGTGTTAATGTTATTTTTAATTTTGACCCTCTGTAACAGTCTTGATTTTGCCTGGTAAAGTTAAACCGTAAGTGTAATCAATTGTACAAGGGAGAAATGGATGATAGAGGAATATGAAGAAGAAATTACTATATATAAAAGGCTAATTGAGGATTGATCGATGCAAATAAATATAGAATATTAATGATTTTGATGAGCCTTTCTCATGAAACCTGTGTGGTTCATGAAAGCTGAACTATTAAAGTCAGTAAAAGGTTTGGAAGACAAGTGTTCCTACATTCTTAATAAATAAAGACAAAAAGAAAGGGGTGAATACGTTTCAAAGTATTTGGAATTGTTTGCACCACTCTGTACCCTTCATAAGATACCTACTGACAGAATTAGGCAGGCAAGCAGTGAGATGTGCACACAGCTATATATTGGAAACATGATGGGTATCTTCAGTCATACAAAATATAGCAGCTACCTTTTTTGTGAAGCCAAGAAAACCTAAGTGTACAGTTTGTCCACTAACATTGTGCTTTTCCCACATAAGAACATTATGTTTCTCCAAGACTTTTGATAGACATGGACTAATTGCCCTATAATAACAAGAAACTGAGGGAATGTGTTCTATGAGTTCTGTGAGCATTTTGCTAAAATAGCAGCAAATGGCTTTTTCTATGAATGTAGGGATGGATGTGTTTTGCATTTTAGTTCATTTCATTTCACTTATGTTTTTCACTGACAAATGAAACCATAGAAGATTATATTTTTTAAGTTAGAATTTTTTTTCCTTACAGTGGTTCTAACAACTGTATTTCAATTTGGGTTAGAATAGTGCCATCTATCAGGCAGTGCCTTCATCTGAAAACACTGGAATCCCACAATCATGGGCACTAGGCAGATGCAATGGGTAGCAACAGTCCTGCTGTAGATCAGATGTACAAGAAAACCAAAGGCACAGGTATGTTTTAAAATGTGGAAATCCAGACTCACATATTAGCTTTATCCGTGTCTGTGACTTTCCCCCCCCAAACTAGGTCAATTAATGAGATTGGGAAATGCCTTTGTGGAATCCTCTTTGAACATAGGCAGACAAAAATAACAGGGAGCACAGAAAGGCAGTGGAGAGAAGAGGTTTTTACAGATCTTGTAGTTTCTTGAGGTTTTTCAGAATGTATTTAATGTGGGAAAACAGTCCAGGTACACCCCTGTATTTATTCCCTTCCAAGAGCTAGGCTAATCAGAGTTTACTAGCAGGAGTTTGTATACAAAAAGAATACGACAGGAAACAGCCTTATGGTCTGGAGGGGAGGGATGATGCAGGACTGCCATGTGTGCTGTATCCACCATATCCCAGACCCCTCCTGATCCTCTTGGCAGTGGAAGATCAGTCTTTGTACAAACTGGGGCACGATGATTCTTCCTGCTGAAAGTCTTCACACTCTGTTTTGTTCATTCTCCCTGAAGAATCTGGAGGATTTCTAGCCATTCCTTTCTTCTCCCGGGTGAAGAGACTAGATGATTTGTAGCTACTGGATTGATGCCACACTGCAGAGACTGGAAAACTGCCTCAGCAAAGAAAATGGAATTATGTATATCCATGTGCTAAAATACAGCCTGTACAGAAACTTATATTGCACAGATAGGGAAACAAGTGCAAGAAAATACTGCCAAATACTACACAATAATTATTGCATTTACTAAAAACAAACAAACAAACAAACAATCATAAAACTACTTCCAAGGACAGGCAAGTGTGTATGTTATAAAATAAAGCATATGGCACTCCCCTAACAGTTTAATTCTGAGCAATACTGACTGAACTTTGCTTGGCCTTCAGCTGAGAAGTAAAAAAAAGGTAACATCTTAGTATTATATGTAATACTACCTCAGTGCCTCCCTAATCCATAATGGAAGCATTAATCACTCTTTGTCATGGCAGCAGGGCAGTTTGCAGTCTGTCTGGGTACTTGATTTATGAACAGCTGATGGCCATTGAACTGCAGCAATCCACCAAACAGTACTTCCTTCTGCTTTGAGTATAAATGTTACAGAGCACCAACATCATATTTTACCTAATATATACAAGGTTAAATTTGTAAGGTCCTTAATTTTTGCCTCTCTTTCCTCTGGTTTTCGTGTCTTGCTTTTTCATTCTCCATCAGAAAAGGTATTGTTGATCCCAGACCCCCAGCTCACCAGCTTGCTCCAAAATCTGGGCTTTGCTGTGCTCGAGAGCGGGGTCAGCACACTTCTACCTTCCAGCATGGTCAAGGTGAGTTCCTGTCTCAGCTGAGAAAACAATGACATGGTCCTCCAGCCTATTGTCCTTCAACTCTCTGTAGGTTTCCACTTGTCCCATGAGTTTCATACAGAGTTTGGAGTTTTGAGGTCTAGTGCAGATCCTTTTGGGCATAAGTGCCCAATACAGCCAAACGACATAGTTGTTTTGGAAGAAAAAAGGAAGGGGACTAGATTTGCATTTTGTTCTTTCACAGATCCCTAAGAGCTGGGAGACTCAGAGCTACAATTCAGAAACCTGGGTGTTCGGAGAGAGCCCCCTGCTCAACCCCCAGCTCCCATTCCTTGTTTGCAAAGCGTGTGTCCTGAGTCCAAAAACATCAGTCTCCAGTCTCACCAGCGGGTGAAGTGGCTCTGTACCTGTGCATAGCTGTGGTGTCACAGCAGCTGTGGAAACCCACACACTTCATTAATGTGCTTACTCTGTTTGTCATTTCTGTTGTGGTCTGCTCTCCATGGAGATTTTGCCCATTTTTGATGAAATACCTGTGTCCTCCCTTTTTCAGTATTGTCTCATTCCTTAGGCCTCCTCTGTGCTCTGGTTGGCAATTTTTAAAGCCAAGGCTGTGTCCAAATTTGTATTAATTACAAGACTGACAGAGCAGAGATTACTGCATTTTGTAGTGCTTGGGAGGGTATTGCTTTGTAAACTGTACATTGCTATTCACCATTGCCTGTAACAAAGCACTTTTTGTTGGTTAATAGTGTCTAGAAAATAATGGTTAAATTTAAAACCTCTCCAATTCTGTAAAGTGTGTTAAGAAAAAGAAAAGAAAAAGTCAATCACTAGAAAAGCTCAGGTTTTTAATGCTTTATCTCACGTCTCTTGGTAAGAGAATGAGGGATGTATTCACAAATATTTGAAGAGTGGCTTGAAGAGATAGTGCTGCCCTACAGGAACTCCTGGCATCAAAGGGTATATATCAAGGCATAATAGGATGAAATTAGGCAATAAAGCTAACCAGATAAGTAGTCTTTCATCCTGGAAGTACATTCCAAATGCTGCATAAACGAAATAGCAATTGCAAATATTTTTGGGGGAGGATTTCTACCAGCGAGATCTGCCAGGTGTGGGCAGGGACAGAAGAAGGGAGGCTGAGCAGCACCCTTGTCCTGGCCAGCACAATGTGGGCTCCCCCGCAGCCCTCTGCCACCCTAGAGCAGGTCGAGCTGTGTTCCAAGGGGTTCATTCCCCAAGGAGCCCTGCTGCAAACGCTGACCCCTGTAAAGCTGAGCTGAACCAAAGTGCTGTTTCAAGGCTCCACCTCACACTGGTGGAAAAATCCCTAGGGTAGGACCAGAAACAGGACTTGGCCCAGAAATCTCCATGAAGCCCTTGGCCCAAAGCCCAGGTGGCTCTGTGGGAGCCCATCCCTGCCTCCATGGGCATCATGCCAGCGGCAGGAAGAGCAGGGCAGGGGGGGCATGGCTCCCATGCACTGCCGTGGCAGGCACCGTGGGCAGTGCTTGGCTCACGAGTGGGGACACAGGGAAAGACAGTGTACATTCATTTGGGCTGTAACCACCACAAGTGATGAGAACAAATTACTGGCCTGTTTCTAACAACAGGGTTTGGGAGAAAAGGTGGGGTGCAGCGGAGGTGTGTCAGGTCGTGGGGCTGCAAGAGGGAGGATTGTGCTGGTTTGCTTTACCTCCTTTGATTTGCTGCTATTTTTAAATAAAGAGCTTGTATTACCATAATGATTTCTTTAAAATGCCTGAAAATTTAAAGAATAATAGTATTGCGGTAAGCAGAAAACCACTTCACCTCCACCACCGCCCACAAGATGGAGCTCGCAGCTCAGGAGCGGGGACGGTGTTCTTTGTGTCACCAAAAAATGAAACGGTTTTACTCTCACCCTTTTCTAATTTTTATCTTTTGCTAATATAATGCAGATTGGTTTTATACATTATTTATGGAGCCCAGAACTAGTATAAGGAATGCTGTCACTCATTTTAATGATTTAGATATGTTTTTTATTATTATTATACTGTATAGACTTTGGAAAACCTTCATTTGGATCCCATTTAGAACACAGGAAGTTGCCCAAAGCTTGGATGTGAACCTTAATTTACTGAAATCCTTGTAAGGCTGAGAATATTTACTGCTGGCATTTATTGCTCCTGTGAGAGTTAGAGCGAGAGAGAGTTGGGGGGAGAGAAAGAGAGGAAAGGAAAGACAACAGTAACTTCAGCCAAAAAAGCAAAGAACATATGTTGGAGTTGTGCTCGGTGTGCAGAGCAGGGTAATCTGCCTCTGAGCTGCTCTGCTGGGATAGGAGGTGCCTTACTGCCTCTCAGATTCAGGAGAACCCCACCAGGACTTGTCCTTTGAGGAGCTGAATCTTCTTTTTCTAAAGCTTCTCTTTAAAAAGTGGGGTTCACAAACAATTAGGACACTTGGTTTGACGTACCACATAAAGGACTGGGTCCTCTTTGTGCTGCAGCAGAAGTCCCTTTGGACTTCCCACTGTGCTGTGTCAATAAAAACCATAGGGATTTTAGCTGTTCAGAGTTGCAGAGGTTCCAGTGGTGCCCAAGGGAAATACAGTGCACGACCCCAGGCAGCCTTGGCTGGAGTCAAGGGAGAGCTGCAAACCCACCATTGTCTTGCAGGGGGTGGAGAAGGTGACCCAGCAACCAGCAGTAATGGAGGCAGGAAAAGATCTCCTAATTTCCTTCCTCTTTTCAGTTACTTTGTGCCTGCACAATAATAAATAAGCATATTCAAGCTTGGTTGTTGTAACTTACAGAGAAAAATATTCCTAGGATGGGTCAGTCTTTGCTCAGATTATGAGTGCAGGCAATTTCAGCAGTCTCCAGCTTTTCAGAAAATCAGAGTTCTGCACTTCAGGAAAAAGAACAGGTGCCTCAGTAAATCCCATAGCGTTTTTTACTTTAAAGAAAAGCAGAGCAAAATATTTAAATTTTTTAAGGTATTTTTTTTATGCTCCTCTCTTCCTCCAGCCCTCTTTCATTCAGCTGCTTAACCTGCCTTTAAACTGGTCTCTCTGGTGGCTTGTTTGTCCTGCACCAGGACAGCTAAAACAGCTAATAAAGCAGCTGGCAGGAGGGTGAATGAAGGGGCCATGCCAGCTACTGCCCCTACTGTGGAAAAAGACCCAACAGTAAAACTTTTATATGTCTACCTTGAAATTTCCTCAAAAACCTTCTATTATGGAGAGTTCTTAAATGAAAACACTGGTTTGTGAATCTCTAAAGAAATGTGATATATTTTCTAAAGAGCAGTTTAATTTAGAAGCTTGCCCATTTACATGAAATACCCACAACTGTTTGTTACTATTATTACTGAAACAGCTTTTGATGATATACTGTCATTATTTTGAATTTAGTTACGCTTTGTTAGCATTTATTACCAGCACTGTGAAAGGATCAAGGCATTGCTCAACTAGACATACCAGCGCGTGGCAAGGAGATAGCTTTCCTCACAGCCAGAGTTTAGTCCTGCAAGGAAGCAGAATGGGGTGAGCAACTGGGAGATGGCAAAAGCAGGCAGTCAGTCTATGGAAAGCTGTCCTCCTCTAAGAGGCTCTATATTGGATGCAATAGCTGGGTGGGGCCCAGAGACACAAGATTATTGCCGAGGTCTCAAATAATAGTTCAGTTAGAGAACATGATTCAAAGAGCAAGTACATAAAATTGGAAGATCTGTGTTCATGATACACTATCTAGATGCTTACAGTATAATTTTAATCATAGCACCAGATCACCTCCCGCATAAACATCTAACATCTCAGTAAAGGCCTCCCGAAGCACCTTGAAAGACATGCAGGTAGTTGAAATATGCAATGTCTGCTCCTAGAATTAAGAAAAGTGGAATGAAGAGAAGGAATTTGCAATTGCTTGTAGAGCTGGAAGGTTAGTGATCATTCTTTATCTCTTATTGTGTGAGAGGGCACCCATCACGAACAAACTGCTAGGCACAGTTGTTCATTTTTAGATTAAGATGTCATTTCACATTAATTTCAAGGACTCCAGTGCAAAATGTGGTGGCATAGTTTAATTCTTAATAATCTCATAAGGATTGCAATTTTGAGAAGATATTTAAGCATTGGAAGAGATAAGGAAATTGTGAAAATTCAATCATTAGAACTGTTTAGAACAAGTTGGACAAATATCTGCCAGGAATGACATAGGTATAGTTGATTCTTCCTTGAGGCAGAGAAATAGCCAGGATGACCTATTTACTCTGTTTTCAAGGACTTGTGTGCGACTAGCTGCAGGTGCTTAAGTGCAGAAAATATTCTGTGTCAAGGAAAAAGACCAACTGCACTGAAGTTCAAGTGCAGTTCAAGTTAAGCTCAAGATAAACAAGAATTTTGTGGAAATCATGTAATTATCCAAAATTCAACATAAATAATATCTAAAATTTCAAAGGAAATTGACCTTTTAAGGAAGTACATAGAAGATAGTATGAGAAATGCTCAGAAACAGCATCCAAGACAGCTCTGCTGTCTAACATTATCAAGTAAAATAAATTATTCCAGTGAGGAGCATTTTGTGTTTCTAGTTCCAGATTCAAATGTTTGCCTAAAAATAGAAATCATCTTTTTTTTTTTCCCTCTTTGTGTCATCATAGTGTTGCCATTAAGAATATAGCCAGCAGCTACTTTCATTAGGAGAAGCCTGTGATCTCAGCGGCAGGAAGAACAATGGAAACATGCTGTTCTTCTCAAAATGCCTCTGTGGATATAAGCTTCTTCTGCTCTGCTTTTTCATCATAAGCTCTCTGCACACTAGTGCCGCAAGCCTCAAAGCAGCCAGGGAAGAGCAGGGTCAGGCGGGATTTCTGGGTACCTCTGTCCCTTGGCATGGGCTGGGGCTGTGCTGGTGGTGTCTGCGGGCTGAGCAGCAGGATGACCAGGCTGCTGCTCTGCATTGCTTTTGCCATGCTGGTGCCATGGTCTGGCAGACTGGGTTTCTTGGCATCTTTCCTAGGAGGGCACTCATCCTGTGCCTCAAACCATATGCTACAAAGGTACCTGGGACTGATGGGCAGCCTGAGTTTTTCATACTGTGGACACTGGGAGCTCAGCTATAACCAATCCTATATCCATCTGTATGCCCTCAGAGAGCCAGGGCAGGGAGTAGCTGCAGCTACTTATTTAAGCAGGGTATAGCTGCAGCTTTATACCGGGAAGTTACTTCTATTTAGGAAAAAGTAACCATTTTGAATGACAAGTTTTCCACACTGTCCATGAAATTTTCTGCAGAAGAACTTCTAAAACCAGCAATGTTTAAGGGGGGGGGTGGGAAATGGTTGTTAATCCTACAACATTGTGTTATAGGGCACAGTCTTTCATAGCTTTAAGTACTTCAAGAATATAGAGAATCCCCTATTTTACTAAGAAGATCAGAGGAACAGAGCACTACTTTTATTCAAGATAACCTTTTAAATGAAAATTAAGTCCCAAACTGACTGCCCTGGTTTATTTATAAAACCCTAAAAATGTATATAGCTATGTTGTGCTTTCCCTGTTAACAAGGTGGGTTTATTTGGCAAGGCTGTGACCTTCTACTATCATTTTTTGAGGTCTTCATTGACTGCTTGATGGACCTTTAAGTTGACACTGTTTTACTTCAGGATATCAACTGCTAGAATGACATTGTCTTGTTGGCTTCATTTGATGAATTCTTGCAGGTGGGATTCAATTGAATGTGTAGCAAGCAGTGCACAGTGACCTGATTATTTATCTTGTCAAATGGAGTCCCTGGACATAACTATCAAGCTGCCATTGACACTGGAATATAACCAGCTCTGTATTAAACTGTCCAGCTGTGATGTGAAAAGCTCACTAATTATTTACTTAAGAAGCATAACACACAGTGCTGAGGACGTTTGAGAGACTTGAGAGCCTGGATAACATTAAGTGCTGCCTCAGTAGCCTCTTTGAGGCTGTCCCAATATCAAATTTTCACAAGACTGCTCTAAAAGGTCATGTTTATGTCATATTTAACACAAATTCATGGAACATGCCCACAATTGGTGGGTTTTTATTTTTAATGATTTCATCAGTTACTTCATTCAAATGTAGCAGGGTATGATCTGCTAATGAAATTTCTAGATCTTTCCCAGGAACAGCTTTCATCAGGCTTCTTTAGCACAGTTGTGGTACCACTGCAACTTGAAGGGTTCTGCTACTGGTGCATCATGTTGCAGTTTAACCCATCAGGCAGCTAAACACCACACAGCTGCTTTCTCACTCCCCTCCAGTGAGATCTCGGAGAGAACTGGGAAAAGGGTAAAACCCATGGGCTGAGATGATGACAGTGTAATAGGACAGGAAGGCAAGGGAAAATAGCAATAATGATAAAGGGATGTACAAAACAAGCTCTGTACAATGCAATTGCTCACCCACCCACTGACCAATGCCCAGCTAGTCCCCAGGCAGTAGCCACTAGCCCACAGCCAACTCCCCCCTGGTTTTTGTTCACTATGATGCCACATGATATGGTATATCCCTTGGGTCTGTTGGGGTCAGCTGTCCCATCTGTGTCTCCTCCCAGCTCCTCGTGCACCTGCATCCTCCTCACTGGCAAGCGGTATGAATAGTTAAGATGTCCTTGACTTAGTGTAAGCTGTGGTCATCAACAACTAAAACATCAGAGCGATATCAATATTATTGTCATCCTAAATCTAAAATATAGCACAGTATCAGCTACTAGGGAGGAAATTAAGTCAATCCCAGCTGAAGCCAGGACACCCCAGTTTTCCTGATAGGGCTTTTTGAATTTGTTGTTGAGTTGAGGCGACAATGATGTAAAGAGACCTTTCAGTCATTAATGTCAGCTTTAGCCAGTAAGACTTGCGCAAAGAAAAATATACTGGTTCTGGAGACTTGACATGTCCAGTCTACCTCCTAGAGCTGAATGCCTGTCATATGTAGCAGACTTCTTTGGTAAAGACCAGCTGTAGAGGAGGATGGTGACTGGCTACATCTCTGAAGTAGCTCCACTTCAGAGTTAATTGTTGACCAGACCTTTTTTGGATACTGTATATTTACAACAATTAGATAAAACAATAATTAGCAACTTATCTTAACTACAATCTATTTTTATATAGTACAGCTGGTGCACAAGTTTTCGATTAATTTTAACTACATGGAGAGTTGAGAGAGTCTGTAGTTTTAAGACTATTCAGGTCAAAGAACAGATGTTAAATTTCTTTAAATAACCAGTTTAATTTTAGCACAAATTAACAGATTTGTTTATTAATGCTCAGAACACTCAACCTGTTTTTAAAGGATGGAATTGTAGGATTGGAGAGGTGCGCTCATTTTTTGTCCATAATATAAATGGTAAATCTGTGCTCTAGAAGCAAGAGAAAAGTCTCCCTAAACCACAGGGTTGTGACCAAGGTCTTAAGAGCAGAGCTGAGAACCTGTTAACTTTGTGAGCAGCTGGGGCAAGTAAGCCTTTTTCAAGGAGATTCTTGAAGTTGAGATGTTTTACAAAGGATTTGCTGTGAATTGGACCCAATGCAGAGAGTCCATGCAGTTGTGCATTGTCTCTTCTCCATCCTCCTTCCTCTGACAGGCAGCCCAAGAGCAGGGGGGCTGCACATCTCTCCAGCACCACACTTCATCCCTGTGGTACCTCCACAGATTGTTTTCTGCTTATCCTTTAAGTACTCTGGTCATCATAAACTGGTGTGTGATCCCAAGCTATGAAAGCACACTTCATTTTAGACACAAGAACCAGCTTTGAGAGGTCCCCTATGTTTGCAGAAAATCTAAGCATCAAAAAATGCCGTATATTAACACCTATCAAAGTCTGTGATTCCTGGTATTCATGGGAATTAATTGGCTGTGTGAAATTTGAGAATTATACAGGTTCACTGCTAGAACTAAGTCACAGTTAGTGCCAAGTGCTTTTACCACTAAAAAAGCCCCATGGATTAGGCCTTTCAGAAGAAAGAAAACCTGCTTCTGAACTTTTTGCCGCAGTTGGATACTCAGTCATAGAATAGTCTCCATACTGCCAGTACATTTACAATGTAAACGCTTTCTTTTCAAGGTCAGGGTTTTAAAGCACTAGACTGCTATTGAAACTGCAGGGGCAGAGCCTGAACAATTCTACTGGTTTTCTAAAAATAAGGAGCTTTATAGCTAAACTGCAGGATGTATTTTAAAAGAGTCTCAACATTTTTCTTTTTACTGCTACTTGTATCCCATCTCTACCAATTTTTACTGCTTTACACAAAGGCACATTTATTGCAAGGCATGGCATAAAATCAACACTCTTTCATTCTAGCAGTTAAGCCCCATCTTACAATGTTTGTGATGTGCCACAATATTCAAATGCATTAAAACAAAACCTGACCCACCAGAGGGAATATGGATTTACAACTAGAATGACAGAAAGGGAGAATGCCTACTTCGGTAGTTCAGACTTCTTAGCTGCAGCTACTCTGTTGAATTTTGTATTAAAAACGTCTTATTTCCATTTAAAACCTGCATCCCTCAAATACCTCATGAAATACTGGAAGACTCTGAGGCATGAATGAGGCAATCAATTCTTTCATTATAAATGGTTAATTCTAATCAATCAGGGCTTAGTATTCCCAAACCTTTAGAGTGCTCTTGTTTAGCTTTTGCAGGGCTTGAAAATGTTTATTGACCAAAGGGTAAAATGCTTTTCCTTCTTATTGGAAAAGATTTGCTGTTAAAATACTTAGCACTAATCCCCTTAAAATACTGAGGACTAGTTTCTGGTCAGTTTGTAGCTAGGTGTACTGACAGAAAAACAGTGAGGTCTTTGCACCCACATAAGGTTACCAAAAGACTGCCGGGGTTGCAAGTGAAAGATCATATACCTGCTCGTATCCATACTTTCCTGGAGGCTGTGACAAATGGTCATGTGCTTTCAAGTTTAGAGGACAACTCAACGTGTACTTGGCTGTCCTTGCTTCAGATTTCAGGGTGAGCTATTGTGCCTGTAGCCCAGCTGACTGATTTGCCTGGCCCAGCTGCTAAGCACTGTCCCAAATTAAAGGCCAACAAGTCAATTTAAGTGCCACCAGTCTTGCTTTCCTGGTTCCTCAGAACCAGGACTGAGGAAAAGCAGAAGACGGTGAAAACCCACCCACATGGGTAACAAAGACTCATCTCTCATTTTCTTCTGCAAGATTTTCTCTTTGGCTTTTAGAACCACATTTAAAGGTGAAATACTTAACCTTTCTTTTATAGATATCTGAAGATCTTCTTCAGTTCCAAGCAAGTCCAATACTGATGGTGTGTTGTCATTAACAAATGTGGTAAAAGGGTAAGTTTTACACACAAAATCTTTTTTTTTTCCTCTATTCTTGTCATTTAATAAAAAAATAGAGATACACATGTATGTAACTTTTTTGAAGTCAGACTAAGTGTGGCAATTTAATTGTCCCAGTCCAAGTATGTCTTAGCTGAATTTGGGTACTCGAGTGTAAAACTTCATTTTCTAAACATTTTTGTTGCGTCTGCATCTTTCAGTCTGTTTTTCTCTTTAATTGCTTCTATTAAAATATGCAAAAAATAGAAAGGGAAAACTCTAACAATTCTTTTAAAAATAGCAGAATTGTAGTTGACAAAATTGCTACAGCTTGTAGGACAAGACTCAACTAGGAAATATTTCCATTCTTTAGCATATAGAAACTTACATATGGTTTGCTATCACTGCTGCCCAGCGCCAAAGCCAACATCTCAGTCTGTGCAAAGAAACAGGAGGACAGTCAGTGGGTGGGCTCGAAGCATGAAACAGAAGGAGGGAGAGGGAGTGAGTGGGGGAGAGACTGTGTGCATATGTCCAGAGGAGTTGAGTAGTTAGAGGATCATCTAGGGAGATGAAGAACCAAGATTCGTACTCTTCTTCTCTATGATCCATAAAATGTGCTTAAATTCAGCTCTACCAGATCCCCCATGGGCAAGTTATTTGGTTAGTCTGTACTTTCCAAATTCCAAATGAATAAATAAAAGATATGCCTTGGAGCAGGAATATTCTGTTCATGTTAATTAACAGTATTCTATATGTTCTGCCTCTCTTCGTTCCTATGCTAACTATTTCAAGTGAACAGCAGTAGTGGGACAGTTGGAAAGTTTCATCCTGAACTGACCCAGGGGATGGAAAATGTTGACTGAAGTTTGTTCTGTGAATGGGAGCAGAGCGTGGTTGCAGGATGTGTCTCATTCCTTGGGATCCCACTGAAGGAGCACACCTGATCTGAGTTAGGTGCCCAAATCCGGGCTCCTCAGCCCCTCTGTCTCCTGGGGCTTGTCTTGCCCTCTGAACTGCAATTGTATCCAGCAAAGCAGCTCTCTCTTCTCCCACAAGTGCTCTCTGCTACCACAGGTTCCTAAATCAGGAAAGGAGATGGTATTAGATGGCAATCATCTATGAGTAAGATGTTTCAGTGGCTAAGTTACTTTGGGGATTTATTCATAGCTTTTACCAAAATCAGGGGGAAATGCTCATCTAGATTCCTCTGCAAGTCAGCCCTTAGGAGTTTCAATGGGAAAGGAATGTCTGGGCATCATCTGTGTTATTAAATTTTATTTTTGATGCCTCCATAGATTTTATAGTTTTGCAAAAACATGTAGCAAACATGGAATTTATTGCTCATAGTTCATCCAGGAAATGTGTCATAGTACAAGATGGACTGAACATAAAAGATGGTTAACAAGTATATGGCAATGGTCTGTAAAACTGTTAAATAGATCAATAAATAATTCTAGTGATAGCATATTGAATTTCAATAGTCAGTGAAAACCAACAGTTTCAAAATGCTGAATTTTGCTTTTTCTAATGACTAAGTCTGTGTCACTTTACCAGAAATACTCAACTTTAGTAATTATCATCAAGGCCCTATTTAACAAGTTTCTAATTTTAACAAATGTGATTTACTGTAGTAGTGACTTGTTGATACGATACCTATTCTTTATTCCTTGATGAGTTTAACCCATAAGTTGATTATATAAGTAAAAATGTCTGCAGGGATTTTTTTTCAGTAAGTCTAAGGAATAGGATGGGGGAGTAAAGCAGTGTTTGTTATACTCTTGGGATACAGAACTAAAGGTCCCCTGATGTTTGAGTTAACTGACATCCAGAAAGCTGGCAGCATCCAGTCTTTAGGGAGAAGCTTAGCTCTCCTAGCTTGTCTGGGTAGCAGGATTTGTTCTAGGACCTTTGCTGTGGTTAGTCAGTGTTTACTTGGGGATGCCTTCAATACTGTAATGCTGAAAGTTGTAGCACCACCCTTGCCACCCTTCCATCTCAGAGAGTTGAGACACCAGATGGGAGGAGGAGTCAGACACTGAAGATATGTTCTCAAAGGGACAGAAGACTTCTGTACCTGACTTGGAATCACAGGCAGCTTTCCAGGAAACAGAGCCTGAAAAGATAAAGCATTTCAAAGCACTGGTTTTAGAAGAAGTTAACTGAAAATGTTAAAACCAGACCATAGTAAATCAATTTGTATAACAAAAATACTGAATAAAATATATAAAAAGCAGCATATTTTTTAAATGTAACAGAAACAAGCCTAACACCAAAATTCTTTGTAAAGAACATAAAATCCAATAATAGCCAGCTAGTCAATTAGGCCTAAGTCTTGTCCAAGCTTTTTACTGTTAAGGTATAAGGAAGTGAGGACCCCTTTTCCCTGCAGGTGAGGACCTTCAGCTGCAGAGGACTGCTGCTTTAAGGCATGCAGATCTTTATTATCTAATCATTAACACCTTGTTATACAAACATTAATACAGGCTGCATTGTTACAAATAAGGCAAATGGATGTATTTCCAGGCAGACCGGATCTGTGTGCATTGGTGTGTATTCCAGGATAAGCTAAACCAGCCTGATTTCAATCTGTGGTCAGTCTTACCTGCACCAGTTCATTCCTTTTTTTCACCTTGATTTTTCTTTTTTTGTCAGCTCTTCTGACCTAACTTTGGCAAATAGACTTGCTTTTTAAAACACTCTGTAAGAAAGTCTTACAAAGTGTGCAAACATCTATTAGCATTGCTACATCTCCTCAGGCATACTCTTTCCACCTTATTCCTTATGCCAGGATCAATCTCTTTTTGTTTTTTAAGTTGATGTTTGCATAGCACCCAGTCTAGTAGGATTTTGGTTTCTCAGGTGCAGCTCCATGGAGCAGTAACCCAACAGAATATATGAAGCAGACAGGTATAATTTAAGGCCCTGTCCAATGAAAAATGAAAACAGAAGCTGAGCAAAAGCAGAAAAAACACTACTACCCTCTGAGGTAATCAGAATTGGCTATTAGACCATGCACCAGACAGGTGGCCAACAGGGACTGTACCCACCAGATGCGTTCATATTAGGCATGAAATATATCCTGATAGTGCCAAGAAGCTTACAGCTCTGAGTGGCACCTAAACAGGCACCAGATTAAGCTTCTGCCAGAAGGGGAGTGTTCACTGTGAGTCAAATGGACTTCCCACAGTGGGAAAATATTTCTAGGTACAAGTTTATAGTGAAAAAAAGTTTCATTATAACTTGTTAATTTGGACACAATGCTCAGCAAAGCTCCTCTGTTTCACGAGTCTGCTGTTAGGCTGGAAATTAAAGGGTACAATTATAGCCACCAAAAAAAAAAAAAAAAAAAAAAGATACAGCTATGTCACGGTTTCTTGTCTGCGACTCCCTCAATAGCTTCCACAGGTAAACAGCCTGGCACATGGTCTGAAATCTACACTCTCCCATTAGGATGAAATTGTCCAATGACAACCTTTTAGAGCTTCCTTTCCTTTCACAAAAAATAAATTGATTTGCCATGCAATTCCTCTTCATATCATGCTGTGTTATTCCTCGTTCTCGTGTAAAATTGTCTTCTCTGGCTAAATAACATACACTAAGTCTGTAAGGCTTATGGAGTTTGAGCATTTTTCTAGGTTGATCTGGTTGTTCTCATTCTGGTTCGTCCCATTCCCCACCACCCTTCCCAACCCCCATTCCTGAGTTTCACAATAACACTTTAACGGTTTTGTGACCTACTCAGCACAAACATCATGGAATGTGTCTGGAAACTGTAGTTCACTACCTATATTTTAATCTGAATGGAATAATTTAATACAAATATCAGGTTCAGCTTCTAGATACATAAAATATTTTGATGTGGTCAATGAGTTACTAAAATCATTTCAATCCATAGGGAATTAATTATGCATGTGAAAAGTAGAAAATTCTAGAGGAACCATTTAATGTTGAGAAAAAAATATAGCAGCCCAATGGCTATTGCAACAACATTTTCATTATAACAGCAATAAATTTTCTACATTCATGAGCTATGCTAATAGGGCAGAAAGTTTAGTAACTTATACTGCTGAAAGTTGCACAATCACCTGTAAACCCATTGCTTCCAGTAAGTGTACTAAGTACCAGCTACTTCTGAATAAAAGGTCTATGTGGAAAATTATGTTGTTATTTTTGTTTGCCTTGCATATTATTTAAACAAGAGTTTTCACATTCATGGCAGCAATTTTTGTCTCTGAAAGCAGTAATGATTAGGTCTCTGTAACAATAATAGGAGAAATATAGTTTTTTGTATTTTTAGATAAATGTTTCCACATTATGAAGTATTAATGCCTAATTACATGTTTCAGCAAATAATCAAGTTTTGTTTCACAGTGCAAATATTTATACTATTTGATTTGTCTTCTTAGTTCATCCTCATTTTTGTGGAGATCTATGTATATATATCTTATGGTAGTCTGCACCAAGCAACTCAAATTGGCATGAAAATATTACCTCATGTGTACATTTAAATGATTTATAAAATAGAATCAGTAAAAAAAACCCAAGTGGTCTTTTTATCACTGAAAAGGTCATAGTTTCTGACACTTTATTTAGTTCATTTATATAGCCTGAGCCGGAGCTTTAACTGAAACTAACTTTTCTTGCCTTCAGCAGACCTGATCTAGCAGGGACAAATCATGAACCAAATCTTTGGTCTTGATTCTAATTTTGGTGCTGAAACTGTGAGCTGCTTTTTCAGTTGTTCAGCTCCATGTTGAAGCTAGAGCAGACCTTTAGGGAAGTGGACATTTCCCTGGAGAGTACAGGTTTGAGCTCTACTCTGGGCCAGTTGTAGAAACCTTAGCGAAGGCATCACAGTTTACTAATGTCGTGATTCATATAAATATACTTGATTTCTGTAGACCTTAAAGAGGTCAAGGGCTTCTTTTAGTTGGTTTTTGGTTTTTTGGTTTGTTGTTTTGGGTTTTTTTTTTGCTTTGTTCTGTCAGTTTTTTGGGGTTTTTTTTTTTGGTTTTGGTTTAGTTTTGTTCGTGTTTTGTTTTGTTTGGGGGCTTCTTTTTTTTTTTTTTTTTACTTTCTTTTTCTCTGTAGGTACTTCTGCTACTGAAAGATCTTGTCTTTTTAGGGAATCTGGATTAGTAAATACTAATTCAGAACACGTTGAACTTCTCTGCTCCACTCAAAAGTACCCATAACTGTGTAAGACCATGCCATGTTATGCCACCCAACACCATACAGAAATTTCTGAACTTGGGGAAGGACATTTTGTGATGTATTATTCTCACTTCTGGTCCTGGAGGAAGCTTGGACTGGCACTGTTTTGGGTGTTTGCACTGGAATTCACTGCACAGAAATACTTGTAGCCTGGGGTGATCCAAGCCTGGATATAAGCCAAATCTGATCCTTCCAAGAGGTATAGTTTTTCCGATGGACGAAATCCTTACTTTGGGATTGCCTTCTTCATGTTGCAGCCTGGGTGCTCGCCTTTTGATGGCCATCTATAGAAGAGGACTCTATATTACACTGTACTCCAAAGGTCATCTTCACCCAAATTGAATCATCTCAGCCACTCTTCCTGGCCTAGGTCCTATCCTAAAACATCCTCAGAGGCTGTTCTGCCTTTTCTGTGCTGCCCTTTCAGGCATCAGGCTTGTCAAATAGGGTCTTTCGGGTTTGTCTCTGTGGAAAAGGTCGATGCAGAGGAACACGAAGTCGTGAACTGAGATTTTAGGGATTTTGCAGCCTGAACTTCCTGTGTTCCCATTCCGTGAACCTGGCTCTGACAAACTGCTCAAGGGGCAAATCCCAAAGAGAAGGCTGTGAATCTGTCACACTTGTCCAGTTTGATGTGAGAGAAAACGAGTTGCAGTGTTCCAGGCCCAGGCATTGCCAGATGCGGTGTGGATCTCAGTGAGGTTGGTTCCAAGACCTGAATCCAACCTGCACCCCATCTGTGGTGGAATTTCACTTCACCTGAGTGTGTGTAAGCCTTGTTTTGCTCCTTTGTTTGCTTCTCTTCATGTGAGTGTGTAAGGAGGGCTTAGGTGAGGAAAGGAGCAAGTGCCTAGTCCAATCCTGCATGCTGTTTGGATGTGTCTCTTGAAGCGACACTGCTCGTTCCTGTAAGATGCCCCAGATAAGTCAGCGGTGCTCTGCTGTCAGTGGCATTAAAAAGCTACACCTCGCTGCTGCAGCAAGGGCTCTTGCCCTCCCCCACAGATGAGACAGGCAGTGCAAAAGTCTCAATTGACCATTAATGGGTTGCAAACTTTGCCTTCTTTATTGCGTTTTTTGAGAGTTCGTAAGGCATTCCTCACATACATGGACACTCTCTTCTGCTTTGAGAGTTTTAAGCAGATTGAACTTCCACCAGTAGATAAGTTTTAACTTGATCACTTCTGCTCTGCCAAAACTCTACTGCACCAGTTCAGCCAAGCTGCTGGTTTCATTTGCTTTTAGGGACATTTGCACAGTTTGTTAATACACTATAAAAAGCCTAAATATCAAATTACACCATCTTCACATTTCACTTATGCACTCTTTAACTTCCTACAAATAAAGCACTCTGCATCTTATAGTGCAAACTACCTTTGTGCATGGCCTCTGTATTTGCTGTTTATTTAGGAACAAGATTGGGGAATATCAGACCATTACAAGTGCTGGTTTTAAAATATACTCTTGGTATAATTTTTGGATTATTCCTTTTTTATCACATCTTAACTTTGAGTATCAGAAATCCTTCTCCTGTGGATAAGGGTAGTTATTGCCAACCTAATTTCAAATGGACTTTAAAAATTCAATCTTTTTAGCTCTTTAGGTTTGATTGTGTATGGCTTGTAGGATTATAGCTTCTTAGTTTTAATGTCTATTTTTGAATACTGGTTTGGGGTCAATGGTTAGAAACTCTCAGTATCATTTTTAGTTCTGAAATATCCTTTTGATTTACACATCTGAAGCGACAAAACCTCTTATTGTTATCATTTTTGAAAAATTGCCAAGATACAGCCAAATCTTTCACTGCTTGCTGCACAGAACTGGTTCTTGCCTTCGTGTACTGTAGAATTCATTATTGTAATGCCTTGTTTACTTACATTTCTTTCTGGTGATAATAGGCTTTTCAGCCTTCAGCATTCAAGGCCTTTGTCCGCAGAGGAAAAGAAAAATCAGACAAAACATCAGGCTCTTTCATCAAGCTTTTCAAATCTCATTTCAAAAGTTTGCTGTTAACCGTTTCAGCACCACAATACAGGAACAAAAACCTTCACAATAAAAGATCCAGAATCAGAAATACCTCTGCAGGGAAACAGTTTTTGTTCCTAAAGCTGTTTTGATACAAAGCATATCTTCCAAGATGCATATTCCCCTTTCGGGGGTAAGGGCTGCCTACCTTCACGCACCTTCTCCAGTGTATTGCTTTTGATAAAGTCAGAAAATAATGTGGTAGCATCCTTCCTATTGGCATTCTGTTCATGGTAATAAATCCAGCAAAGTACCAGATTTAACTACCGGTCTCTACTTCCCTAAATGCACAAGTTTTCTTGTTCCTTTAGGATTGGCAGCCAAGGCTATTGGGTTTCAAGAAGCTGTTGAATAATTTCCAACCAATTATATTTATTTTTAAACCCAAAATATTATCTGAAAAAAAATTACTGACATTATCAATCATGTTTTATGAAACATTTTTTTCCACTTTTTAAAATAACAAGTGTTCACAAAATGTTATTTTTTAGCTTTAAACATATTTTGTGTGACTATTAAAGAATAAACTGGGCTTTCTTTACCATCAACAAACCTGTAAACCTGACAGTGCAACAAAGTAGGTTTTTGTTTTTCAGGTAATTTTGAAAAGTTTTGTTTGATTGTTTGTTTGGGTTTTTTTAATCCTAACTTCACTGCTGTTATAGTTCCTCGGGCTTTCCTATTTTAATACCTTCCTCATGATGCCTTTAAGTTTGTGGTACCTTGCTGGTTTGAAGTCATTGATGGCTGGCTCAGACAAATGTTTTAGAAACTTCTTTTTAATTTCAGTGAACACAAATAAGTGATTTCAAAGGAGTAGGCAAAGGGCAAACTTTTATTTCTCTCATTGGACCCCCATCACATTTCCCCAGAAAAGATCTGCTCATTAATTGAACATTGATCATTCTGGGCCCCGGACATGATGGTGGTTCAATGGGAAGGAATAAGAGAAACGTGTCATCAGGTGTTTGAAGATTACATAGGGCAAATTAAAACTCATCAGTCTTCTGACTGCTCAGAGCTTGTCTTTGCACCTGTGAGCTCTGCAGGCCTGTCCCCATCGTCATCAGTGATTTGTTTGGCCATTCCTATTGAGAGTTCTTATGATTTCGTCAAATATAAAGCAGCTGGTCTGAAATGTTCTGTGCTTCCTTTCTGCCCCATGTGATACTTCTTGGAGATCTTGGGAATCAGTATTCAGATGGCTTTTCCAGAATTAGGACAGATTTCTAGCTTTTCCAGAGTTAGCACTCCCTTTCTAGAGTAGAAACACTACTTTTTCAGAAAGTCTCTAAAGTGCTTATAATTACATAGCAGAATTTGAAATCTGGCCAAGGGGGTTGGTTTGGTGTCAACGACATTCATTTTTTTCAAGGTCATGAAAATTCATCTGTGTTTTCTTCTTGCTTGTTTGTGACTCATCAGAGTTTTGTGACCAATTGTCAGTAGATTTCACCTACACTGTGCAGACTCCATCTCCTTACAGCTCCTGTCTTCCAGTTAGACTGTTCTGTGCCTGAGCCATCCCCCAGCCTAACCAAAATATATTTATAGGCTGCTCAGACTTCCCAGCAAGACTGCAGCTCTGTTGAAAGCATTTGCCGAGCGATAATGCTGGCACTGTCCATACCAGCAAGGTGCTGCTTCTCAATCACTCTTGCTCTACAGCAATCGTGCATCTTCCAGTAGATTGATGAGGACTCTCAACTCTGAAATTCTTGAATTTATGGTTAGTTTGGGGTTTGTTTACCGGGTGCTTCAGCTCTGGCTAGACACTTCTAAAATACCCAAGCTCTTCATATGAATACCTACCCTTCCCCATGCAACACAGTCCACCTGGAAACATGTCACAAGCCCCATAAGCATAGTGGGAGAGTATTTTTCCAGTTTCCATCACTTACGTAGTATTTACTGATGGCTAAACACCATTAGCTGAATTTAAAGCTTGAAAAAGCAGAAGCATATTTAAATATGGAATTTGAGTGTTTTAATAAATTGCACACATTTGAAAATAGGACATGTTTCTATTCTACTGTAAAAATAAACAAACATTTGTGAGTTAAGGTAAGGATTCATGAAAAAAAACATTACCCTGTGCTTTCTAAGCATCTTATCAATGAATAATAAACTCTTTTATTTCAGGAGTCTTGTAATAAGATAAAGAGTTGAATCTGTTGGGAAATGTATTCTTTAATGAGTGCATGCTGCAAGCACATCCATCTGTAAAGCTGAACTTTAGCATTCAGGTAATAACTGTGCTGTCAGTTTGGCATCTGTCTTATGGTCAGCACTATGGCAGTAAAATAATTAAGAAATATTAAATGTCTTAAGATCCTCCATTTGAAATGCTGCATTAGAAACAGTGTCCATAAGTTATTTTTCTTTTCAGTGTTGGCAGATAAGTTTCTTTTTCTTTAAGGCTTCTGGAGCTTGGTGAAGTCCCTACATTCTGTGCATTCCTGTGGGTTTTGAATTGCATTTAATGGGTGAACATATGAATACGTAAAAATGCTTTACCCCCTGCCATAAATTATTCATACCAATAGGCCACTCCTGCTGCTTCTGCACAGCCTGTGGAAGTTGGACACATGGACAGACTGGTATTTCTAAGAGCTTTAGCATGAATCATGTTGGAGAGGTGTTAAGACAGCCAGCAATTCCCTAAAGATGAAGTGTATGTGCTTTCTTCTTGGAGCATGTGCTCATAAGAAACTGTCGACTTATTCCCCAAGTCGAATGCATTAAAAAAAATCCTTCTGTGTACATTAAGTAAAACACTTCAGCCTTCATTAGCAGGTCTAAAACAGAGCAAGAGCATTAAAGATAATACTTGCAAACAAGTTAGATATGATCCTGAGCCTGCAACAAGCAGCTTTCAGAAGGCATTAAGGCAGGATGGAGACTGCAGCCTGTAAAGCACCAAATTCATCTGACAAAGAGAAAGGGAGAGAGGGAGAATGAATATGTGAAGCAAAGTCAGGAAAGTTCAGTGGTGTGACAATACTGCATCCAGAGCAGCTTAAGCAGGCTGGCTGGGACAGCATCCTGGGAAATGCAAGCAGAGGTCTACATGGACAGTAGCTGGTATTTTTCTGGTTATATATGAAAGTCTTGACTACAGGGCTTTTTCCCCCATTTAATTTTGTGATGTCAGCAGATCCCCATTCAGCAGAGAGCAATGCTCTATGGATGGGATTTACACACACACACAAATGCTTTGCTGAATTAGGGCCAATGGCACTGATGATATCAGTATGTGAAACCAGAGTGTAGGGGTGTAATTGACTCGTGAACCAAAACCCAGAAAGCTGGTATTAAAAACTGCAAAATTAGTCAACATTTTGTCTTGGCACCCTCAAGCAGTGGAAGGCAGATATATGAGATTTTAAACAAGGAATCTGAAGAGGTTTTTAATTGCTTTATTTTTTTTTTTTAACTTTTATATTTTATGTCCTCGATTCTCTTCTACTCATGTTTTTAAAACTAATAACAGTGTTATTTAAAATAATTTTCTCTTACATCAGAAGACATGAAGCTCTACGACATAAAACCAAAATAATTATTTCTCCCATTAGGAATGACTTCTTCCTGAAAAAAACAATATGTTAAACTTAAAAAAGATACAGTTCTTCAAATCTTCCGTCAGAATCAGAGGTAAAAGCCTCAGAAGTGAATATCCATTGCACAGGCAGAACAATCTAAAGTATGAGGTGAATGTACTTGTGCAGAATCTAAGGACTACTGTAGGATTCTGGATGTTTCCTTTTCTTAGTTTCATGATTGCTCATCTTAAAGTAAAACAGATTAAAATTGATTGGATTTCCTTACATTTATGTAATTAATATATCCTCATTAGAAATCAATTAGCTCTGATAATTCCCATTGGTGCCATGGTTGATAAACTAAATGCCAATCAGTGTAATAAAAACAGTGAAATATAATTTCTTGTTGTTCCAAGTGATGATCAACTAATCAGCAGTAAATTTAATCAGAACATATTAGCATCAATCAGTCATATTATTGCTTGCAAACTATAATAACCAGCTACATCTGACACGTTATGGAAGTTTTTCTATGAACAATTGTAGGCCATATGCACATTTAGGTATATGGGTTTTATATACATGTGTGCAAGCAGTTTAAACATATTAGAATATAAAATTTTCATGAATGAAGTAGTTAGTCCTGTAGTAAATGTCTGTTGCTTGAACATCCTACAGTTTTAAAATCTGTACTGAGCTTTACTGTTAATGGATCCAAGAGACATTTATAATCAATGCCAGCTTTTCTGCATGTCCTGTAAATGTGTCCATACTACTCGTTCAGACAGAGAAGCTTTAGTCTCTTCTCCCTTGCTGGTGGGCAGTAAGTAGGGAGAAAAATGGACCTAACATTCATTTCCCCTAGATTTCCTTTCCTTGATTAATCAGTAACGAGGAGATAAAACGTGGACCCCGATCTGGATGGGACCTGCCTATCAGTGGGGACTCAGGTTAAAACTGAAATGGCTTTTAGGGAATTCGTAAATTTTTGTTGGGTTGTTTTCATCCCAGTCACCAAAATTCAATATATTTAATGAAGAACTTGATGTCAGGTATATAGGATATGTGGGAATTGGTTCATTTCTATGGCATAAATACAGGCTTCACTATTCAGGCCCTGACCTTTAAGATGCAGATATTTGCAGTATTTAATTCTGCACCACACATGTTCATGGTAATGACTGCAGATCTGAAGAAGCATTTTGAAGGGTATTTATTTGATATTAAGGGAAGCATTTTAATTTGTCTTCAAATAGACCACAAGTGAACATCAGAGCAGTGTACATCTGTTTGGGATTAGTTTCTATGGCTGAATGGGTATTTTGTAGTAAATAACCTACTTAATTGTTTTAACCTTTCTCTGTTTGCATATATTCTGAAGATGCTTTATAATTTTCTTGAATTGGTGGAAATTACTCTTTCAATAGGTTCTCTGAAGATTACCTGTGTATTGTTTATGTTTGAAAGACTCACTATTCAAAATTAAAAATGTAAGATAATTTTGAACTTCATTTGCCACATATCACTGTTTCTATTCACAAATTAGCAGAGATTTCTGATGAAATTGCTCTGAACTACAAGTTTAAATCCACTTGGTGAATAGTGTCATTATTCTCAAATATTCTTCAACACTCCTGCCTGTGAACTCATCTGCAGGAATAGTCACAGAAAGTAAATGGAAAGAAGACAAACAGCCAAGACACATTCACTGTTTTACTTGAGTGAATATTCTTACAAAATATTTAGAAATATTGGCTCTGTTATTAGTTTTATAAATATTCATTAAAATCTGTCTATCAGACTGTCTCCCTGAAATTACTCAGGCCTTTTTAGGAACTTGGAGAGAAAAGTCTCTTAAAAATATATTTCTGCACATTTTCCGGACATATAATAGACTGGATATGGCCTTATAAATTACAGGCTTTCCCATACTCATCCAGTCATGGGGCCAAATCTCAAAGTTTACTTTAATGGGATTTTGGCTCAGCAAGGCTGGAGGAAGGGCAGCAGAATTTAGCCTATGATTTATGCTGCTTTCAGAAATTGCTCAGTGAAAAAAAAATACAGCAGTGGTACTTAGGTAGTACAGTTGCATGTGATTTATTTTCTGCATAACCCACATGAAATTTAATAAGATATAAAAAAGTCACATTTTTGACTGAAGTCTTACAAATTCTAGCTTTAGTGAAAATAACTACTGGCTTCTCAAATGAGTTGATCAAGTAAGGCAAAAAGTGGAAAACATCTATTCATTCAAATGTGTTTTATTTGGTTATTTTCATTTTAAAAAAAAAAGGAATTGTGTTTCACAAAATAAACTAACATATGATAGAAATTAGGGAATGTGCTGTAGCTGTGTTCTCAGCAGGGATGAAAAATGAGAATGCTCTGGCAGTCTAGGGAGATAGGGTTCAAACTCCAGAGCCAGCACCTATATTAGTCTCTAGGATAAAAAGACTAATTTTCATTAAAGACAGTGGTACCCACTGCCTTAAAAAATAAAATCATTTTAAAAAAAGTTTTGTACATGTAGGAACTTCCTTTGTAGAATATCATAAGTTGGAACAATTACCATAAAGAAAACTTTAGTAAGCTATGAGCTTTGGTAACTTTTCCATGGGTTTTTATATACACCTGGGTGTGTTTGATGACCAGATACTAAAATAAGGTGGCAGTCAAACCCTGATGTAGTCAACTCAAACAGATTTGTGGTGACTAAATGGAATTCAGTGAATAATATTGTTTATTGGCTTCCTGAGGTAAATCTTAAAGCAAAGCAAACCAAAAAGCAAAGCAGAGAGCTGCCTGCAACCACTGGGGATTACACCCAGCCTGCCACCCAAAGAGTAGCTGCAGCCACAGAGGCTTTCTTGTGCACCTAAGGAATTAAGCATCCTCCGCAGAAGAAAATTATACACAATGTGCAATTATTTTTATACTTTTACTTAGGCACAGTATTAATTCTTCTTATGGAAAACACATATTGATTACAGACCCAGGTATTATAAGGAAGCCAAATCACACCAAACACAAAAATGCCCCAAATTTTAATTGCCAGCAGTTCAGTAAAACTTGTGCCATGTAGCCACAGGGCTACTATGTGCCTGTTGTTCTCTGCATCTGAGAGACACTGGGTTTACATTGGAGCAAGGATGACTCAGATTAGACATTGAAACAGATTGCCTGGGGCATCTTCAGTGCTGGAGATCCGTAAGAAAAAATTAGATAAATATTTGTCAGAAAGGCAATAGATATGGGTAATCCTGCCTTAGTGCAAGGAGCTGGCCCCCCCATTGGCTTCCCAGACTTATGATTTAAAAGATAAAGCTATGTATATGCTTAGGTGAAAGCTATATATTCAGTAAACAATAATTAGAATACATGCACTATTATATTCTTTTGGCACCTAAAATTAGTTTTAAATTTGACCTCAAAAAATTGAAAAATTTATTTCTCTAGAGGTAAATACAAGAATAATCTCAGATTCTTTTTTTTTTTTTTTTTTTTTTTGGAACAGGGATGCAGCTGCTTTATGCTCAGAGGTCTACAATAAACATTTAGAATTCCGCTAAGGGCAAAATCTCTCCCTCTCATGCAGTGTTCTCAGAAATGAGGTCAGGCATTTCTCAATCCCTGGCAAGAAAACTTTCTGACTCATTACTCCACCACAATGCATCCAGAATTTCCCCTTGGGTCCCAGTCAAATTGTTCAAATGTTTTGGAAAAATATATCTTTGACATCCCAAGAAAGGGAATATAGAAAATATGTCCTCCTAGCATGAAAGGATTAGAGTCCTCTTAGATTTGAAGCAGAATATCTTGCAGTTTCCAAGATATTATTATTTATTAATTTATGCAATGAGCTTCACAAGCACTGAGGTGCTTTATAGAATTACAAATTCTATTGCAAAAACACAGATGCGAAAGTCCTGGTGTTACAGACACTGCTGACATGTGACCAGCTTTCTTGTAGGACCCAGACATCATCAGAAATCCCCACTAATTTGGCGCTGAAATGACTGAGCTTCTCCTGCATGATTGCTGAGGACTTCCAAACTCCCCAGAGCTTCTTGCCCTGAGTTTAAGACACCAGGTGCTCACTTCAAGCACTTTGAAGACTTCCTGTATTTTTCTTAATGATTGAGCCTATATGCTTATGCCCTGAAATGAATGCAGCTCATCCAAGCCTGTCAAGCAGTACACAGTTTTGTGGGAGGTCTGGGATCCATTTCTGAACCATGAAGCCTCACATTTCTTTTCCTTATGACTGTCCAAGATCAGATCTGGGCGCATCCATTGCAAAAACGTGTTGATGCATTTCCACTCCATCCCTCCATCCACACTCAGACTCCAGCAGGTTTGAAGGTATTCTGGTCCAGGTCCTGCTCAGAGTGGGTCCAACCATAACTCTTGTCCTGTTTTTCCTGGGAGCCTGGCTTAAATACTAGCTTTGTTCCTTTTGTCTACTTCCAGGTTTTTTTTACATTGTTTATATAAAACTCTTGAAAGAATTCTTGTGGACAGAAATGGACTTGTGTCTGCCATGGTCATAACTATGCAGGTAACTGGCACTGCTACCCACTTCTGTCTCTAAAGACCCTTTCTACCCTGAGAATGGTTACACAAGAGGTGTCACTGTGAGGTCTCAGGGTTAGGAGGGAGGAAAGACAAGGGACAACACTGAGCTGATGATGAATTCGTTTTTCTACATCATGTATCCCTTTTAAGGAAAGAGGAAAAACAGGGTAAGCAAGGGCCACTCTCACTGGGTTGGACTTGAGACAAATTAAAACCTACCCTTCAAAAAAATGGCAGTACTAGAAAATGTTGATAAACATGTAACATTTTAGTTTGTGAGAAAGCAGGCGAGGTGTCCTGCCCTGTAAGGTGCTACAAAGCAGCTGCAAGCCAAGTAGCAAGAAGAAGCTTTCCTGAGAAGGGAAGCCCTTGTATGTGTGCATGGCTGACCACTGACCACCACTTCCCTTCTTCTGTCTCTTCTGAATTGCTCCTATAAATTGTGGTACTGACTTTGGTACTGGAAGAACAAGTATAAAATGTTTGTATGATCTCCAGGTGGTCCCAGACACCAGAGAAGCCTCTTCAAACACATTCGTACACCTACATGGTGGCGGTTTCTGTTTAAGCTTGAAGTAAGTAAACATATATAAAAAATCAATTAGACCTGCATCAGTTTGTGATCTAAAAACCACAGAATTATGTTTTCACAATTAGCTGTTTCTGTGATGAATTTAACAAGGCATAAAGCAGAAGAAAACATCATTGCTTTGCTTCTTGCATAGGACTTGTCCTGGAGCTGCAGAGCCCAAGGGCTGGAGGGCTTCAGGGTGGTTTAACACCATTTCATACCTCTGTCCGCACTACAAGGGCCAAGTCTTACACATGTACCCAACTACTGCCACTTCCAGTAACCACATCACGCAATCTTGTCTGGGAATTTCTCTCTGACAAAAAGATAGCTTTTCCACCCCAATGATTTTTTACTGGAAAGCAGAAACAAAAAGTCATTCATTTAGCACAAGATTATACATCAAGGGCAAGTGGCAGCACACTGCTTTAGAGAAGGTGAAGTGTCATGCTAACATATTATATTCTAATATTAATAATTTGATTTAATATTTAATATTACTTTTTGGTGTTTAGATAAGAATTCAGCAAGCTTTCTCAGCCATCTCCCACACTTCAGTTTCTGGAATATTGTGTGCACTGTCCCTCACAGTACTTATTCACACATTAGGAAAATATTGACATGGTGTTGTTATCCTATTTGTGCAAAGGTCTCATCTGCTGCTGACACGTCGTTCCTTTAATCAGCCATAAGAGCGTTGATGTGTCGCACAATCAGTGTCAGACATTTACAAGCTCGACCCAGTAGCTCTTCAGCATGCACAGATCCCATTGACTGAAGTGGAAGCTTTATATGTTTAAGGGCAGTAGGATTGGAGCAGTTCCAGCAAATGATCCCTGCCTGCATTCACGAGGACAAAGTGAAAACTCTTGACTTTCAAACAGCCTCACTGGGACTCCCTACACCACATTTTTTGTCCCTTTTTGGTTTTACATAGTAATGATTATCCTCATCAAGAAAGGGCTTGACTTTTTTTCATTCAGGGTGTCACAAAACCTTTTTTTTTTCCTTCCGTCTACTACACAGTGGCTCCTGGGAACTCAGCCCCTCCAGTGTTTCCAGGATCAGGCCCCAGCTGATATCACTTCAGGAAATTTCAAGATAAGAAAAACTGGCTTTCTGCCAGAAAAATGATACACATAGATTTTTTTTTTTTTGCTTAGACCAAAAAAATTAGGCCTACTGTCCAGAGCTTCCTGATTAGTTAAAGATGTGCCTGTTCAAAACACTTTTTATCCCAAAGTAGCATTAATGTTTCCCCCTTTTTTACTGCTCTGTTTTTGTCATTAAATAAAACTGGCATACATTTGCTTTCTCTTTCTGAAAGAGCTTTTTTCCTTATTTAAAAAAGTTTAAAAGTCTGCCCATTATCCCTCACTCTCACAGAGCTGCAGCCCAGGCAGCCAAGCAGTTGTAACCCAGGCAGTAACTCCCTGAGCTCCTCAGGAGACAGGTCAGACAAAGCTCTCACTGTGAGCTGCCCTGGTGATGGCTCCTGAAGCAAGGCTTGTGGGAGAAAGCCACAAAACCAGGAGTGTTGAGCTGTTACATGTCTCAGCTGCTTTCCCTACTCTTGCAAAAGAGCTTGTTCTTTTACTGGACACTGCAGAGGACAGGATTGGTCGTTTGCTGGGCTCCCAGGGTTTTTTACAGCTATTGTGAGTTTCCAGAAATTTGTATGAAAATGAAATCTCACCAATTTATTACTATTCTGGTTTTGCTACCTCATGATAAATTGATGAGCTATACCACAAGACAGACACATTACATGTTGTGTTAAAATGGCAGGGCTATTCCTCCCACCTTAGGCAACAAACTGAGGCGCTGAAGTTAAAAGCCTTATTTTCCACTTCTTACCTGAGCAATAGGCTCAGGTAGACATCTCTGGGGCACTCCTTGGATTTTTGCATGGGCTGAATCAGCTAATAGAAAAGCTTTTCCCTAACAGAGAAAATATCACCTCATAATTTATTTTTGATGAGAGACTGAATACTTAGAGCTCTTCCCTCATATCCAGACTGGGTTCAGAAGTTTTGCTGAGAGACTGAAGAAAACTAAGGGAAGAAACAGGGCAGATAACAATGAAGGAATGGTAAATAACAGGCTTGCATATACCATTCTGAACATGGATTTTCTGAAGGCTGTATTTTATTTTTACGGGAGGGGGGGTGTAATTTAGATTTTGTTTAGCTTATAAATTGCCAGTGAAAGAACAAAACAGAGAGCAACTTAAAATACATATTAACTTAGGCTCATCTTACCTTCAGCACTCTTTTGGTGCTGTGTTGCCACATTTTAAGAAGAAAAACTACCATAAGGGCATAAAGCTTTGATTTGGAATTGAAATTTCTCAAAACTTCAGAGTACATGAGGTGAAAAATGTTCCTCTGAGCAGGTCAAATATAGACCTCAGTTCTCTTCACATCCTGGCATAGTCAGGGATCTGGGTTTTCATTTAACCCCGTACATGTCTCTTCAGCTTCTCTCTTCTCTCCTGGGGAGGAAAGGAATGGAAGGGTTGAGGTGGAAAGGAATTAATTTCATTAAAAAATTGAGAGATTTTATTATTTTTTTTCTGAAGTGTCACAAAATTAGAAAATGAATGGAAGGAACAGTCATTATGACATCTTGTCATTCCTACACTGCCTTTCCTCCAGCTCCCATAGGCTGCACTGAACATGCAGCTATCTGCAGATCTGTAAGGTATGAATCATCTCACACATTGCCGAGGTGAAACCTGGCAACTGTTTAACAGCACTACTGCAACACTATGGAACATTTTAAGACAGGAAATTAAGAATACCTGAGCCAACTAAAGCCACAGTGGGAAGTTTAGAGGGACAGAATTTAATTACCCATTTTGGAATTTGGCCAGGACACCAAAACTTACACCCCAACCCTCCTGTAAAGTGCCATCGGATCTTTAATACTAACAACTGTTCAAAACATCAGCTTTAGATCCGCTCCAAATGAGAACAGCTCGAGAAGTCATCCAAGACTTGTTAAGGTATTCATTTACTACTGACTGACAGGAAGGGTACAACATATTGATTCACACAAACAAGCTAAAGTAAAGCACAGCAAGCAAAATGTCTCTCCTAGCAGCACTGGAGGCTTTATGTTTTTAGGAGAATTCAGTGTATTTTCAGAAATGTATCAAGTAAAAAAAATATATATATTTTATTATCTCAGCAGTCAAAACATCCTTGTGCCCCCCTTGCAGAGCCCCCAAATATACTTCAGTGCTCAGCCTCTTGTTTGTTGCCATTTGCAGCATGGAAAAGAGACACACTATAGTGAATAACAGTGTGTTGACTTTAAAGGGAAGATTAAAGCCTGAAAGTCTATACATTTTCACTTCTCACATTATTTTTCTAAAGCAAGCTGTATACTATTTAAAGTTTATTTGTGGTGAAGATGAAAAATTCTTTCTGTGGGTTATCTTTTCAAGAAGAGTAGGATTTCTACAAATCATGGTTCTTGAAATTCCTTAGGCTGAGGAATTATGTCAGCCCTGAAAAGCATGGGTTCATTATTCACATCGTGTTACTCTGTTGACATAATTCCCTAACAGACTGGGACATGAGGTGTCCCATTTTGATGCTTCAACCTACAGCCACTGCTTTTGCTTTCTCTAAATAGTAAACACTTCTGCTTATGAGTTCCTGTTTTAAAAAATCCTTTGAGCAGTAGATCTATGTAAAAAAGAAAATCTGGGTTAGCTATGGTCCACCAGCAATTTATCAAGCAGCATTAGTTATGTCTGTGGGATATTTTTCATTATCTGAGGATTATTAATAGAGACACTATATACATAGTGATTATTCCTTGACTAATAATTGAGATAATATCAATATGAAGCCTAGTTTCATTAACACCTTAGTAAAGAGACTGTGATGTGAGGTTTTTTTTTTTATTCCCTCCAATTTGTAATCAAAAGTTATTTAATAGTAGAATCAGTCTTTACTTATAACTGAGGTTGAGGACTTTGGGAGTTGGCAGAGCCAGCTGCTGGGCTGCTGGGAGCCAGACTCTTTTTGATCTTCATATTGAATGGTTTCCTTTGATCACCTAGACAATAGATCATAAAAGAACAGAGCTTTTACCCATATCTCCCTAAATTTGCAGGTAAATAATGAGATGGTCTGAACTCAGGCTGCAGTGTAAGATTTTTAACAAACAATTCTCCCCTTTGAAGTAGACTTAGTAAAATTAGCATATAAATGAGCAATGCTGCTACATAAGGACATGTGGCTGAAGAAGAGGGATAATTGGACTGAGGGGGCTAGTTTCTAAATGAGGTCGTTTGCTGAATGACCGGCAGTTAGACTACAGATGTCTTCGTTTTGTGAGTCGAGGATGAGAACTGAATAATGGGGTTTGCTCAAGTTGGGGACCGTGGCTGGCATGGGACAGGACTGGAGCTTTGTAACTGGGCTGGAAAGTGCAAATTTAGGTGGGAGGCAGGGCAGAGATAGACCCTGCCTCTGCAGGAAGAGGCATTCTAATCGGTGCTGTGGAGTCAGGCTGTGGTCCATCACACCGACATTCACCACTGTCATCTTCAACTGTGCAGTGCTCTGCGATATGATCCTCTATAAATCTCCTCAGAACTCCCTTTGCTGTGCCTATGAAGAAGGACCATTATGCTGAAATATCTGCACCAGTGATTGCTGACAGGAGCTGCATGAGCTGAATTCACCAAATTTAAAAAGCCAGAACAAGGATTTAGTATGGTGGTAGCAGGTTAACATTAGGATTTTGAGCCTCAGAGCTTTTTATTTCACCAAAATCAGTGGAATTGCCTGCCCCAGTGGGAAACTGCCACCTTGTTACATGGTACCTTGGACTCTCTCCCCTCTGCATGGCCAGGGCAGCTCCCCAGAGCCAAAACACCCTTTTCCTTCCGTGGCAGGGACACGTGGCTGGAGCTCTCTCAGTAGCAGTGCTTCCTAATGTACTAAATGAAAAAGAAATTAAATTAAGTACAGATGTTTTGAGTCAGCTTTCAACAAAAATTTCTCAGTGTGTTTGAAAGAATTGTGCTCAGTTCACTTGCTCCTTCATGCAATTTAACAAAAAATCAAACTTGAGATTTATAGAGGACAGTTCATGGATGGGACCATGATCCCAGTGGCACCTGAAGAGCAAAGAGGACTGTGTATTCTGTGTGGTACAAAAGCCAAGCTCAAATTCCCCATGCCTTGCTTTGAGGATAGATATAGACTAAGTTTCTGCAGAAAGCATCAGCATATGTTGGAGCCACTCAGTAGCCTTTGGTCCAGAAACTACTGAGATCACCTTTACGCTTCCACAGGACACGAGATCGGCCCCTCTTCAGTGTAACTCTCCTCTACCATGGGAGGCTGAAGGCTGAATCCAGCTCTTCTATATCTTAAGTGAGTGTTAAGGGCAATATTTTTTGAAGATATAAATGACGTTTCAGTCTCTTGTGAATGTATCCTGAAAAAAGAGTTTCTGCACATCAGATATTCCCTCATCATAATACTCCTTTCCTGCCCTTGGAGACCTGTTAGGACAGGACTTGGTGCTAGTGAGCACAGCAACCCTCTGGAATCTTTGGCTTGCTGCTGGAGCGCCACCTGAGGCTTTCTCAGGAGGTAAAGATGGGCACAGGGGGCTGCAGCAGCCAGTGGTGCTGGGAAGAGCCAAGTACCTGCTCTGACACAGAGGAGCGAACCAAGAAGGGGCTTTGGGGAGGATTTTTGGAGGTGCTTGAATTTGGGGAGCTCTTGGTGGGTTTGGACAAGGGGAGTTTAATGCAGAGCTTTAGAAAGAAATGGCGATGGTAGGGGCTGGGGGGTCTCCAGCTGGGACCTGGGCATGTTCATGAGAAGGACCAAGGGATGGGGAAGGTTGAAATGGATGGGTTCAGAAATAAGAGCTTTGTCACAGGAAGAGGGGGAGAGCTGGGGCAAGGGCAAGGGCAAGGGCGGGATTTTTTGTTGCACCAAAGGAAATGGATTTATTAAACACCTCTGACTTAGATGTTGTGTTTGGGGAAATCTCCTGTCCTGTTTTCCTTCTCCTCCCTCTCTGGGTTGTTTTTTGGTTTTTGTTTTGGTTTTTTGTTTGTTCATTTGTTTGTTTGTTTGTTTTTTCTTGCTGGCAACAGGAGTAGCCTAGCCCAACTAAACAGAGCTGATTAGTTCCAGAAAAATTGATGTGAACTTTTTTTGCACTTCTGAAATCTTTCTGTTCTCACCTCTTATATTTATTAGTTCAAAGTTATTCACCAAAGGTTGACCTGAATTCTCAAACCAGTTTTCTTCTGGCAAATAAACTCTTCACTAAAAACATATGTGCCCGTCACTACACTAAATGCAGGCAGTCTATTTACTTGCTGTTTGGCTGATAGCTGGCCCCTTCCCAGCAGCACAGAGGAGATGGAAGACATTAAGAAAAGCCCTGAATATTGCGGGCTGAATAGCCTGCAAAAAAAGGATAGGGATGACAGGAATGAAATCCTAGCACTCGTAAGAGGCACTTGGAAGATTTTGCTACAGTTTCTATTTAAAAAAATTTAAAAATTCAATAGAAGTTGCACAAATAAAAACCATGCACCGCACTTTGAAACCACACCAGTGTGATACCATAAATACATGGGAATTTAAAAAAAAAAAAAAAAAAAAAAGGAACTTAGTATGGAATAACCTCAAAAATACATTCCAGAGCTGGTTTCTCCATCACATGGAGGAAAGGGGCAAACAGAACTGCAAATAGAGAGGCACAACATCTGCTAAGACTTCACTGCCTGGCCACTGTTCTAGCACAGTTGCCATTCCTGCTGAACACATTTCATGGTGGGGCAGAATCTGGCCTTGGATTGATGGGTTGATCTGGAAGCTGCAGTCAGAAGAGGTGGGCAATGGGATCACCTTTATGAAAGTAGGAAGGTGGCAGAGAAGCTGAATGTGGAGTTGGTGTTCAGCAACCTTGTACAATACAATGTGTAGGATCCCTCAATGAAGTTACTGCGTCAGTCAAAATATATTCAATAGTAAACAGGGTGAAGAGGCAGAGAGCAACAACAGCCTCCAAAAGGAACTGTTGTCCTGGTTTTGGCTGGGATAGAGTTAATTTTCTTCATATGGTGCAGTGCTGTGGTTTGGATTCAATGTGAGAATCATATTGATAACACACTGATATTCTGGCTGTTGCTCAGTGGTGCTTTAAATCAAGGACTTCTCACTGTCCTGTGCTTTGCCACTGACCAGGTGCACAAGAATCCAGGAGAGAACATGGCTGGGAGAGCTGACCCAATCTGACCAAAGGACCATTCCATTCCACAGGACATGCTGATTATATAAACTGAGGGGGAGCTGGCTGGGAGGCACCAATTGCTGCTCAGGGATGGACTGGGTATGGGTCAGTGAGTGGTGAGCAATTGTAGTGTGTGCATCACTTGTTTCTCCTGGATTTTATTCCTCTCCCTCTCTCATTTTTGTTACAATTGTTATTATTGCTATTATTATCATTAGTATTATTATATTTTACCTTTAATTATTAAAGTATTCTTATCTCAACCCAGGAGTTGTATATTTTTTTCCCTTGATTCCCCTCCCCATCTCACCAGGGAGGATGTGTGTGTGGAAGGGTGGGTCGGGTGTGAGCAAGGAGATTTCTGGTACTCAGTTGCTGACTGGGGTTAAACCACGACAACTATGCTGTGCCAATAGCTTGATTTGGAGACACCAGCAAGAATTGTGTAAAGGTCTCCTAGTCTTTAGGCCAATGGAGTAGCATTACAAAAAAGGTGTATAGCCTCTAAATACATTTCCCAGGAGAGAGACCACGCTGGTGGCTCAGGCAGGTGACACAGAAGGGGGAGTTTCCATTCAAGGGGGTACGATGGTTTTAATCAAAGTTTAAAGCAGGTGACACCTGCTCTTGGGGCCTCCACAGAACTGAAAATGTATCTCAAGTGTTGATGAAGCATGGAACAGAAAAAGAGCTTTTTTTTTTTCATACAGGGGATCCATTTGGTGGCCTTGGGAGGGAAATATTTCACTAGGAAGTAGGAATAGTCATCAAGGAAAGATATAGGAAACAGAAAAATCACAGGATGAAGTAGGCTTTGTAGCAAAACAACTGGGGGGGTTGAAAAATTACCAGAAAAGCGATATTCTCAAAAGTACAAGCAATAGCATGGGCTCCACTGAAAATGAGGTTAGTTTTGGAAATTAGCATCACATCTGTCTAGTTCCAATAATCCTTGTCCATTTTAAAATGGAGCTTATGACACAAGATATCTGCTATAAATAATCAAATACATTATAACCTGGACATATCCTCTACATCAAATAATCCTGCTATAAAAACTGAGAATAAAGGAATTTGCTGGATGACTAGCACTTAAGAAATTGTTCCCTGGTGGGTTATTTGCAGCCTATTCTCTACTTCAGTAGGAGTTTATGTTGAATAACTCACGGCTGTGGAAATACCTGCACAATGGAATTTAATACTGCTAATAAAGGGATCCAGATTGGCCCAGCTCCACTCAAGACGCGCAAATGTTAAGACATACAAGTGTCTTGGGTTGTGTAAAAGGCTGAGTGGCCTCGGTGCAGGACTGTGGATGCTCAGGCAGAGGGGCTGTGCCCGCTGCTGAAGGGTGGGATGGGGTCACAGATGAGCCAGGCTGAGGAGTGAACTGTGCTCCTCATCAGGGCACTGCTGGCTTCCCATCAGGGACCATGGATGTGCCACGAGGCCAGATAAGCTCTGAAGCCTTTTGTTTTTGTACAGAAAGTGAGGTCCTCAACACAGTCCCTTTGTGGGAATTATAGGAAACTGTGTTTTTTAGGAACTGCTTGCTGCGCTGTATACACAGAAAGTGCCGTAAAGCCTCACACGTACACAGTGGCCGCAGTCCAGTCAGAGTTGTCCAGTTCTGGTCACATTTAAAGAACCAGCTGCCATAACAGCATCCTGAGATGAGCCCTTGTAACTGGAAAGCTAGAGCTGACAAGCCTTTACCACTTTTTTTTTTTTTTTTTTGCAACTCTCCTGGATTAGTCTATTTTCAAATATTGAAGGGAATTGGGGAAGGAAGGAGAGGAGAAAGATGGAATAATTGATGCTTTGGGTGATCTCTATCATTCTATATCGTTCAAATGTCCTTCAAACTACCTCTCTGCAGCATTTACAAGCATATTTCTGTAGAGATCTGGGCAGGACACAATCTGTGTAATTCATTCTTAAGTGTTGTGGCTAAGTCAGGAGCCTTGAGAAGGGAACCTCATCAGCCCACCCCTGGCTAGTTCAGAGGTGCTTGTATTTGATATTTTACTTCCAGCTCAAAAAAATTTTAACTGTTTGTTTTAAACTGAAAACATTTGTGGTGCTTGTAGTTTCATGAAAATCACATCTGGAAAGAAAATTATTGAAGTACAGCTTAAAATTTCAATACCTAGAAAGAACCAAAAGAAAAAAAATGCATTCTAACCAAACAAGAAGGTTTTGGTTGAACAAAGAAAAAATAAAATTAAAAAGTCATGATTTTGAGAAATCATTATTTCTGTACATCTACTCTGAGTATTTCATGACAGCCTGCAGTCATGTAGGCAGACATTTTGCAGTGATAGTCAAATTTCCAGAAACCTTCCCCTAACAGTGGCGCTGGTCTGGAGGAGATTTTAGGGTACTAAGATGGAGGGTGAGGTGCAGGTAGATGAGCATAACACTCCCAGAACAGCTGTGGCTGTAGGCAGGCTTTTAGTGTGACAAAATGACTCTGCTGGTTTTAAGGTAAGGCTGTCCCTGTGTTTTCTTTCTTCAACATCAAAGGACATTTTAAATTAATCCACCTGTTAATCAGCTAAAGGAGGCTGTTGCAGTTAAGAAATCGGAAGTCTTTGGAACTGAACTGCATGGTCACAGATGATTAAAAAATAAAATAAATGAATAAAATTAAAAATATATTAAATAAGATCAATTTTCCGTTTTCCCCTTTGAGTCTTGACCTTGCAGCTATGTGCCCATCCTGTTATCTGGAAGCGCCTGCATGAGGCCCATTGCTAGAAGGTTCCCTTCATTACTGATTGCAGTTTTCTTCCCCTGTATATGGGCTTTTCTTGGAAACTGCTGTCTTGTAGATTGCCACTTTCAGAAGCCTCAGACTGTTTGAATGCAATTATTATACAGACCCCTCCTTCCTTCCCCAGCAGTTCCCCTCCCTACTTGAGAACTGGCCATGCTGTGGGTCTCACAGAAAAATCATAGGACTCGACAACTCTCTTTCCATTTTAAAAGCCCATATCCCACTATTACATGGTCTTGAGCTCAAAAATGTTGCCTCCCTGTGGAGTGCCACTGTTCAGCCCCTCATTATAACCTGGCCATTAGTATTTTTTTCCTCCCTCTCAAGAATGCAACCGGCATCTACAGTAAAGCGAAATCCTGCTGCGTGAAATTTGAGTTAGGCCCTTCACAGGGAAGTCCTGACTTCTATAAAAAAGGGGTTATATTTAAAAATAATACATTTTCTGGAAGAAAGAAGGCTGATACAGGTTACATTTTTTTAGCTTTTTGGCTGAAACAGCAGCAAAACAAACAGAGCCAACCTGAAGCTCCCCATCCCTGTTGACATAAAGACCAGCAGAGAAGATAGCTGTGATATGCAAAAATGAAATTGCATTACTGCTACAGAGCTCAGGAACCACAATAAAGGTTCGTGATTGCTGTCCAGGGACACCTTAGCAGTAAGCCCACCTCCTGCAGCACTTCCCACCTGATTCACATTGGAGGAGCTGGTGGTCTAAGCACAGACACAGAGCTGCTGACAAACTCAAATGAAAAGATAGCTGTCTCAGTAGTTCACCCTTTGTTATCACCCTTTGGAACACGAGTTTAACCTGGAGGGGAGATTTCAAAGAAAAGAGCTGAAAATTCCCTTTCAGAATGGAGTTTGCAGTCAAAGACAGACACAAGCCCCAGTATCGATCACAGTTCCTAAATTTCACACCTTCTGTCTGCTGAATTTGATCTCTCTTGGCAAGCCGGGAGCAACCCACCTTGGTTTTGATGGGTTTGTCTGTGTGGAGCACATGCAAGTCCTGTGTTCTGTTTTGCACATGGCCAGAAGACGATGGAAATTTAAAAACTTTGTGCAAAATGACAAACAAATTTTCATAAGCTATCAAAGAGAGATGGAAGAAAATAGAAAGGAAAAAAAAAACCCCCAGTATCTGAAAGCATCAAACACCAACTCTTAAAAGCTTTTTCAGTGCTCAGACCCCCCAAGAGATTACTCAGGGAGGATGAAACTTCATGTGATGAAATGAGAGTCTCAGCTGAATGTGATAAGGAGTGTTAAATGCCTTCTTTATATCAAGCATTTGCTAAAACGTCTCCTAATGCATTACAAAGGAGATGCTAACCTTATACATTATAGCTGTTCAATACAAAATTATACATAGCATCTCAGATGAGTTCAGAGTTGTTGAGACAGAGCTATTAATTAAACTGAAGTGATACACAACTTGAGGATCTCCAGAGATCAGGCAGAGTTTCTTTTAACATAATATAAAATACTGCTACACATACACTCTCACAAGTGCTCTGCATGTCACCTTCCAACTGATATGATCTTGGACATCTGAGAAGTACTTACAGGGCACTGTACAGATTGGAATAAAAAAAAAAAAAAAAGAAGACTCAAAATATTCCCAAATGAAAAATCCCCACCCTAATAAAATCCCCACAACAACACAGAGAAAAAAAAGAAAATGAACCTGAAGAAATTCGGAATCCAGGCATGAGCACTGACCTAAAGGATCCTGAATTTGGTTGTCCAACAGGCATGGAGGCACACTGGGTGGGCATTTATCTGGTTCAGCTGAAGCACATTCCCTTGCTAATGTGCAGTAACCTGGAACCTGAATTATCAGGGATGGATTCAGTATCTTATTCAAACTAAAGCTAATGAATCTCATCCTGATCCCTGTAAAATTGATGGAAACAGAATTGGGAATTTCTTGGGAAGCTGAAGTGTTTGTGCTCTGTTGTAGATGGATGCTTTTAATAGTTTTTGATTCTGTATGCACAAGTGAATTATTTCCTGATGTCATCTTTAGTGCATAATGGTGTTTTAAAATGTGCTTATGAATTAAGACTGTCCATAGACCCATTAAAAATTATTTCTTGATGTGAAGGATAAAGTTCTTTTATTTCAGAAGTGATTCACAGGATCATGGAAGAAATGCTTTTACAGTTAGATTGCTCCATCACTGTTCCTAATAAAGCCTCTCCCCTTTAAGGAACTGATACTAGGTGCTGTCGAAATAATGTGCTAAATTAGAACAGATTTTAATACTGCGAGCATTCAGTGGAAATTCATGTTTTCTCAAGAAATGTATGAGTATGGTCCATAAATTTAGAAACTTCCATAAGTGACTCTCTATCTAAAGGTACCATCTGACATTCTGCAATGCTGGGGTACCACCAGGCTTCCTAATAGAACATAATGACATGCTGGAGTAACATCAGTTCTATGGATGTTAAATATTCAGTAGCTCTTCTTACATAGTAGAAGATTCAGGCCTTGGCCTTGTGTAAAAATATGCTGTCAAAAAGCTAGAAAAAACATACAAATCATCCAGTCCTGCACAGTAAAACCAGCTGCTGGGGTTACGTGTGCCCCAGGGCAGCTTTAATTTGGACATGCAATATATCACCATAGGGCTACTTGATCAGAGTTGCAGTCTCAGGAAATATTTTCAGGACTATTCAATTTCCATTAGCAGTTTCTCCAGGATATATTAGACACAAACTGGGTTTCCTTCAGTATCAATCATTCATGTTTTCTCTTTCATCCTGTCTGTGCTAAAATAGGATTTTCATGGAGGCTGTGAAATTGCAAAATTTAGTCTGTTCTATCATTTAGACTCCTTTAATGGTGTTTTGCAGCCATGGCTGGGTAGGGAGCCTCTCTCCACCCCGGTGTTGGAGAACACCCAGTGGTGTTCAGTATTTTGCCTTTCCCTGTGGTAGCTTCCTCCCCCTCCAACCCCTGTGTCTTCCTGCACACTTCAAGACTGATCATCCTTGTCATCCCCGGCTCTCTGGTACGGGGTGCTTTTGCTCTGTTCCCCAAGGATGCAAGTTTGTTACACTTCCCAAATGTTTGAGAGCAGTAACTTCTCCAGGACCAAGGCTAAAAATTAGTCACAACTTTCACAGAGGTCTGTGATGCTGAAAGAATGCAAACACTAGTTATACCTCCCAAGGTCCCTACCAGATTGAATTATCCTTCCACATTATTACACTCATACATATCAATGCAAAGATGATGAAACCTGAGAAAACCTGCCTTCTGAAAAAACTACAAAGCTTTAAATACTGCTTATTTTCACTTGTTGTGGAAAGAGAGAAAGAAGGAGCTTTAGGAACTGAAATGTCCTCACAAGGGGCATCCGGTGAGACCAGCTGGCGATCCACGGGAGTTGAAAGTCCTCTGAGAAATGGACTTCGCTGAACAAAGACCAAAAAAAAAAAAAGCCCCAAACAAAGCAATTCAAAGAACAATCAAAACCCACCAATGCTTATGATTCTGGCACGTTTTAAGTTCTTTGTAACAGCAACCATCTTGGTTATCAGTGTTCATATTTGGTCACTTTACTAATTATATGGTTCAGCTTTTCCAAGCAAAGTACTGGAATTTCCTCCCTCTGATTTGCGAGGGCACTTCTCAGGGCCAGTATTTCCCTCCATTTAGCTAAAACAAACAAGAGCTTTCTTTTTGAAAGTATTTCAACATCATGAGATAAGTTTCCTTCCTCCTTTTAATAGCTTCAGAGCTCCCCAGGGGGAAGTGCCAAAAACATGATTTCCTTCCAAATTCTAAGAGAGATACAATGTTCCGGTAGGTGGTGAGATTAGATTACAGTAAAATTAACTATTGTTTTCAAGCTTTCATTCTTTAGGCTGCAACCTTAGCTCTCACAAACCTGTTGCTTCCACTCACCTGTGGTGTTTGTTCGTTCACCTTTCCCACTGCTCTGTTCCAGGCAGTCATGGAGCACGTGGAAGCTGCAGTGTCATTGAATGACAACCCCCAACCAAAAGCCATGAAATCCATTAGTTCATGTTATCAGTGTACTTTAATCCTCAACCTGTGGGGAACGTTCCTGAGGACAGGGCATGAGCACTTGGGATCAGAAATGGGATCACAGGCTCCATCTTGATGAGTTTACCATGTCATTTCAAACATGGTACGAAAAGCCCACGCAGCATCCCGGGACAGGGGGGCGAAGGACGTAGCAATGAGGAGACTGTGTGTCCAGCTGCTGTCCATCTCAACCACTTCCTCAAGCTGGCCCATTTTGGACACTTCTTTTATGAATAAATAAGTGAATAAATAAAATCAGCTAGCTGTGTCTGTTAGTCACCCTAACCACAACAGGGTGGATTGATAGCTTGTAGATGAAGGTTTTGAGGAGATATGGAGAAAGTGTCCTTCGAGATTAATTCAAGGACAGCACTCTAAGGAGTCTGTTGCTCATTTTTCAAGCGTTCCTATGTTTATTTACTGAAACAACAGGAGTAATATGACATCATAAATCTTTTAAAAATTGAAATAGTAGTGCCAGTCTTGAAAGATTAATAATAAGGAACGCCTTTTAGAGTGTGCTCATGGAGATGTAATATGAATGATTAGTGGTTTTGAACATTAGAATTACAGTGTATAATTGTAATGTTATAGCGGTTATATAGAAGCCAGAGATCCCTTAATGGAATACATTGTGAATTTAATTATTTACATGGGAAAATCAGGGCTGATATAGTCACTGAATGATAAAACTATGATTTCCTACATAGGAAGGAGCAGCATGGCTATCCACGTTTGTTATTTAGCTAGTTTTAAATTCCATAGTGGATATGCTTTGTGCTCTAGAGCTTGGAGTGTCTTTCAGGCTGTCTTCCTTTTAGGCAAGGAGTACCATAGGTGCCAAAATTCACTAGAAAAGGATTTTGCTTTCAGGAGCATGGGCCCATGTCAGGGACCAAGGCTGGTTCCTGGGGCAGGGAGAGAGCTGTCTCTCACCAAGTGGCCACACAGGGTGCTTTGCCTTGTATTCCTTCTGCAATGGTGGTTTCAAAACTGTTTGGGTGCAATCACATCCAGCAAAAGCGTTATTTAAAAAATATGTATATATGCTTAGGAGACACACTTCCCTAGGCTGGCTTCTGGGTATACGTACAGCCTCTCAGAAAAAAACTAGGAGCTCTTTAGCTGCTCTTATAATGTCAGCAGTATTGAAAGTAGAGTTTCAGGGAAGAACAAAACATCGCTCCCCTGCACAAAAGGCAGGATCGTTTAGATTCAGCATCTCTCTGCCGACAGTTCTTCCTGTGTTTGCCGCTCGCAGGGTGCACTTTGCAGGGCTTCCCAGGTGCCTCGGGATGTGGGCGTGTGCCTCTGTCCTCCAAGACGAGGGGCTTTGCAGGCTGGGCTGTGCTCAGAGCGGCTGCACCGATCCGGGGGTTTCGCTGGTGGCCGTGAACAATTGATATGATAGCAAAGCAAAGAAAGAAGGAGGATTTTTAAAATCCTCTCATCCCCAGTTGAGGGACTCATCATAAAACTATCAGACAGAATTTGGCAGAGTGGAAATCCCTGCTCTGATAAGCCCCAGCCCTGGAAGGCAAGGGATGCAAAGTTCAGGATGGAGGTGATCTGCCTGGACCCCCTGCATTCCCTCACACTTGGCTCTCACTGCTGTAACTCATCTGTGGTGCCGCACATCATTATTGTTAGAAAAAGAGTATCAAACCAAATTGAGCTGCAAGCGATTCATACCTAACCATAAACCTTCCCTTTAGCTGGAAAGAGACTGCAATTCAGTGAAACACTAATTCCAGAAATCCCTGGTGTGTGATCCTGAACAGGGGTGTGTGTGTTTTGCATTCAACGAACTGTAAATGCACTGTGTAAGAGCACATTTGTTAACACAGTTTATTGGCACACTTATTGGCAAAGCATACATAAAATACAGTTGTATTATATAACACACTGACTCACTGTGTCTTTACATGATGAGTTGAACATATTAATATGTAAATGAAAAAAATTAGTTTCTTTTATAAAGTTTCACATAAATACACCAGAATATAAAACAAAACAAAACAAAAAAGTAAAACAAAAAATGAGGGCTTTACAAAATATTATACAAGAAATATACTATGAAAAGAAATAACAACAAAGCCAACTCAGATACAATAATAAAAACACAAAAGTTTTAGATTTATTAAGCTGCCCACAAAGTTAATGGATTACATGGCTTTAAAATATCTGGATCGACAGCAATTTTACAAAGCATAAACTCTCATAGGACTGGGTGTCTTTTTCCACATAAAAATATTTCTCATGTCTTTGATGAAAAAAAGACATTTCTTGTTTCAGTATTTTTATTAAATGATGGATAGACTATCTACTGGCATCAGCTAAATGTAAATTAAAAATGCTGGATCCTTTAAATGATTAACTGATGAAAGAAAAGTTAAAGAACGAACAGAAGTTACTTTAAATTACTTTTCCTTAAAAGCTGATCTTTTTTCTGAAACAAGAAATTTCAGGTGCAAGTTGAAAAGCAGAAAATATATTACAATTGTAAAAAGTTTTACATAGTTACGTTAATGAGATCCTGAGCACTGATGACTTGTTAAAATATGGCCATTGTTTGATGAGGAAAAAAACAACCCCTTCCAATAAAATGCACTGTCAGAAATTTGCCATGAGATGCTGTTTAATTTTCAATTATTTTAATTGAGGTCAGTGCCAGTATCTAGTTGTATGAGAATACTTCCAAGGAATGTATATGGAAGCTTATACAAGAGTTTTCCCTAATGAAAAAAAAATTGGATAACTTTAGTTTAGAAATAGATACTGTATCATTTCAGAGGTGTTTCTTTTAAATTTTATTTTGAAGAATGCTGTGAAACAGTAATTAATAACCCACTGAGGTACATTGCAGTGGGCATTGCTGCAGAATAACCTATTGGGAAGCTTGTGGTGTGGGGTTTTCAGATTTAGTTTCCTGGTTAGCAGGAGGTTTGCTGTTCCATGGGCTGTTATTTCCCAGTGCAGGTGAATTGTTGAAATCTTCTTCATCATCCATGCCATTTGCTGCATCATACTGTGTATTCTCTAATCTAGTGATAAGCCTTTCGTCTTCATCCCCAAATTCGCCTCCCATCAGGGTTGGTTCTCCTACCACCATCACATCCTGTGAACAGCACCCAATATTTGTTATATGGAAACCTTGAGAGAGAAAAAATCAACTTAAAAAAGTTATGTTAGAGAATTTGCATCTCTTAACTTTGTGACATTTGAACAACAGAGCTAAAAGTTCCCACATAGTAGGAACAAGGAGAGGGGCTTACAATTTATTTCTAATTTAATTAAAAACTACAACACATGTCTATAGCTGCATGCTTATGGCTCTGGATCTCAGAAACCCCAGAATAGAAAAGCAGGTAGGCTGAAAAATGTGCCTAATTTTAAGCAAATAAACAGGATATGAAACTGCCTTTAAACTTCTCCTTGACATATTTAGTCTTTACCCAGTAAATCCTTCCTGAGCCATTTTCTTTGGAAAGGCACCAGGGTATATCTCAGTTGGAACTTGGTGATATGCGTATTTTAAAAGTAGTTTAAAAGAAACCACATTTCTTATCCTCAGATTTCTCAAATGTGGAGCACAGCACTCTAATAAAGATGGTAACTCTCTTATCCATAGCCAGCCAAGCCCTTTTACGCATCCAATATACTTGACATTCTGCTACTTAATTATGGTAATTAATTTAGGTAAAGTTTTCGATAAAAACAATGTTCACACTGATTTGACAATTTGCATAGCTAATTAAGTCATTAGCAAAAACCTGCTGATTGCCAACAAGCCCTGAATTTACCATCTGTTATTTCATGGTGCCTGTCACCTAACTCCATGTAGGCAACCCTGCCGCCAATCTGTGCAGTAAGAGGACCAATCTGTCCAGCTGGTACCGTAAAAGCAAGATGAAGAGTGCTAATTATAATTACACTGATGAAGCTAGTACTCATCAGAAACTAAAGCATGCAAGGAAGAAAGAATTCATCTAATCACTGCTTTAAGTACAAATTGTCCTTCCATGAAAACAAGTAAACCGCCTACTGTACTCCAGTGCATCACAGATTTGCTGCAAAAAACCTAAGCAGCATGGGATAGAAAGGTGCAAACTTGAGATTGGAAAGCAAAGGTGCAAAGCCAGAGAGCTCTCTTGTTCTCTCTGTTCAAGGGAGAATCAGGCTGCTGTGCTAACAGCTAAAGAAATATGTGGGATGCATCTTTTCATGCAGCTCAGGTGTCAGGGCATCAGGTAGTGCTTTGTAGAAGTGCAGTAATTCCAGATGTCTAGCTTTGTTCCTGCTGATTTAACAAGCCCTTCCAAGAATCCTAGTGAACAACAGATTCATTTTTTAAAGGATCTGTTCCTCCTTACGAATGTAAAAAGGAAAACAGAAGACAAATGTTTGCATTTAGTAAGGTTTCTTTTTAATCAGATATCTACTTCCTTCACCACAAAACAATACAAATTATTGCCTGCAAGTGTTTACAGTATTTCTTGATATCCCTCAGCAAAGGCTGGCATGCTGCAGAAGAATGTTTGTGTCACATTTTCACCCTGTGCTATGTAAAAAAATTGTGAGTGTATGGAAATTGTTAAATTATTTCTTCTTCACTTTGTCTGTTTTGTTACTCCATATATCCATAAAATATTTGGTTAAATAAAACTCACAGCTTTGCGACATAGAAGTTTAAAAGACAAAGGTGTTCATAAGCAAAAGTTTATTCTAATTTAACCCATCCCTCTAAACAACAGGCAGCGTATGGTGTGCACTGCTGAACCAGACCTGATCCCATTGTGTTGCGAGAGCATTAATGACAAAAGAGACCTGGCAGAGGACAGCAAGTTGGGTGTGAGTGTGCAGTGTTGTATGGCAGGCAAAAAGGACCACAGTAGCTGAAACACAGAATCATAGACCGAGGTGGCAACAGTTCCTTTTACTTCAACATTCTTGAGGACAGGCCTCAAGTTCTCTCTGTTGCCATACCAGCAAGAGGTCAGCGACTCAGATGAGACTTACACAAGCGCATCAAAAACCACTGTGGGGCTACAACAGCTGGCTGGGGAGGACACGTGAAAGAATTAAATATGTATTACATCCACCAAATGATTGGGAGAGGGGAAATATGCTTAACAGCTGCAAGTGCTGAAAGGAAGACAATCCCTTTATGCCAATCTGAGGAGATGTAAACTAGGGTACTAAGATGGCATTAAGTAAACAAAAATGTAATCCCCACTGCTAAGACAATATTCCTGTTCCTGATAATGGCAGGCTGAGGATTAATGACCCCACTGGAACAGTGCTAGTTTTGCTGCTCAGGTCACCTAACACTAGGCCGGGAAAAAAATCTCAGTCTGTGGCAGGAAACATTTGTGCATCAGTGGGGAGATGTTCAATAACCTTGTAAGTATTTCCACCTCTAATTTTTCAGGTTCATTTCAAATATTATTCCTTTCATATAACGACTCCCACTGAGAGAACAGTTTGAACTTGTATTTCCCTCCATGCTATTGAGTCTCTCTCTCTCTCTGGGAATTGAACTACAATTATATTGAGGTCAGTGGAGTTTTCCCTCATTCTATTTAAAAGATAGATATCACAGCATTAGTTACAGGACATCTGAAAAAAAAAATTCTTGACAATCTTGCCACTTATAGTTATATCAGGCAAAAATAGTGTCTCAGGAAGCGCACATGCTGTTTCCTCCCCAGAGGATTCTGCTCCTCAGACTGAAAGCTGAAGACCCCACCAAGTGCACCCCATTGAACCTCCACTCACTAGATCCCGTGCAATGACCACCAACCTCTGAGGAGGACTGGAAGTGACTCCTTTTAGAGCCCCTCAATGCTTCTCCTTAAATTGGCCAGTGGGGGTCACTGCTGTTGAATGACACAAGGCTCCATCCCTCCCAGGGTTGAGGCTGCAGCTCTGGAGTGCTCCTAGCTCCTGCTCATGGAGTGAGAAGCAGAATCCAAGAATTAAACCCTAGTCTCTTGTACGGCAGCACACACTGCTATGGCCTAGTTATGGTAGCACATATTTGACTAAATTAGTTTAAAAAAGATTTAGACTGTAGTCACTCAATCTTATTATTTACTCTGTGATTAGAAACAACATTTTTGGTCAAGGAATGTCTCATGATAGTAAAATATGGTTGCAGTGAAGCACTGTAAATAAAGCAGTGGTTGTTTTACATTATGTGATAGAAATGTATTATTTTGTAATATAACCACAAAAGCAGCTTTCATGTATATCATACCTTTCATCCTGTAATAACCCTAGTTGCCATCCAAACTTAAATTGATGCATATAAACTATACACAGAGATCACTTCACACATCACTCAAATGCAAGCACTTCTATTTAACAGACTGGTCATTTCTAGGCTTCACCTTTTTTTATACCAAGCCTCAAAATTTAGCTCTGCCCTGCCCAGTTAAGTAACTATACTTTTTAACTTGGCATCATCCTATGTCTAAACGATGTCTTAGTGAAGTTTGGAGGTAAAAATACCTGGTGGGCCATGTAAAATTCCCCATCCCTGAGCCTGCCATCTTTGCTGCTGTTAATACATAGCCTCGCTCAGTGTGTTACAGCGATCAGTTTGTAGCTCTGTTGTCACAGTCCCCAGAAGTAGACAAACAGTGCTTCACAAGCCTAAGATAATTAAAAGTGCCTGGCACTCTCAACTGTATCATTCAAGCACATCTCATACTCCAAGGACTGAAAGTTGCACTGGTTTTAGCAGCTAGCATACCTTTAAGTGCTAAGTCAAAAGGAGGGTTCCTGCTCCTTCTTTCCTTCTTATAGAATTGTGTTAATGGTAATTATTTTAATAATTGGCATTTTAGCTCCTTGACACAAAAAATATTAATGACTGAGAGCCCCACTGCTGCCCACACCCATAATGGTCACTGCTTCCATGAGAAAAACATCAGACTGATGTTGGAATTGAAATGATCTTTAGAAACAGAACTGACATTTTAATTAGGTTTCAGAGTAAACACTTTCTAAAGAAAAATCTTTCACATCTCATCATAATCCTCACTGTTAACTTGACATTCTGGCCTTGTTTGGAATGTTTTTCCTAAAGCACAAAAACTGGAAACAAATTTATTCTCTTTCATGTCCTTACTACTAAATCTTAGATTCTGAATTGTACAGTTCTGAGACGTGGGATAATTTCTGACACTAATCTCTGGCCCTGGAACTGTAGCTCTGGTTCTACAACATCCATTACAAACCACCTAAACCTGCCCCATTTCTGAAACACATAAGAGATTGTATTGCTCCTGCTAAACATTAGCAGGTTTATTTATGGATTTGGTTTCTGAGGAGCTTACAGAGAACTACAAAGAGAAAGAGAGATTATTAGGTACGTAACTTGCTTATAGAGTGCAAGGAGGTTCTTCATAAGACTCTGGATGTAAGAAAGAATGTTTGATTTACTCAGTGGCACGTAGCGATGCTTCATTCTTTCCAACACATGGTATTTCACTGGGTTCATGGTTACAGCATTACACTCAACAGGATCTTCATTAGTAAATGAAAGCAAAATCCACCTATTAATTTCTGTGGTGATGACTGGGAGCAGCATAGAGCAATGTTTTTTTAAGAGTTTGTGAGAGTTGAGGATTGCTATCAAGCTTCATGAAAATGGATCAATGTGCCCTGTTTTTATTAAACTTAACAGAGTGATATTTAAGTGAAAATAGCAGTATGGGCACCTTCTGATGACCATGCTTATTCCTGTAATCCATAGATCACAGTATGCAAATCACTGCTCTACAGTACAAGGGTTCGGGTTTGCAAGAAACTTTTATTTGAAACAGGGAATATGAAAAATGCTAAGGAATATGATTTTAGTCAGTAAGAAGGCTTGAAAATTGAGCAAAGACTTGGGAAAATATTGCAGCTGGCTTCAAATACTAGAGGAAATCATTAGTACTGTGTAAGTGGCAAGACAATTACACATCCGAATTAGATACCGAATTTCTTTAAAATCAAAGGAAGGCTAAAATTAGAAAGCAGGTTGTCGATGAACCTTGCAGAAGGACTCTTGCCCATCTTTGCTCTTTGTCTAAAGGAAAGTAGAAATTGGTAACTCCAGTTTCTGCCCAACGGGCCTTCCAAAGATGAGATGTGATTGAGAACATGAACAAATCCAAGGTTAAATTACTGGCATCTGCTGAGACTAAGGCAGCTGAGTGGACTACAGCTTCTGGGTCCCTGTCTTGTCCATTTTCTTTATGCATTAAAACCAGTCAATGCATTTATAGGAAGCACTGGCAGTACTGAGCCTGCACCCATGAGAGCCTGAGAGAAGAAAACTTCTGGTGAGCAAAATGTTTTTGTATTTTTGCTATTGGACTGACTTTAGCAGCACTAAGTTCTACTTCCAGCACACTGCAGTGTGTTGCCTTGGCACCTACAGGATTTGGGTCAAAAGCATCACTGGACAAGCAATGGGGCAACCTAAGCAAGAGTTGCATGGTGCAGTCATGTGACATCTTGGCTAATTGCATTTGTGTTAAGAATGTGGGAAATATGTAGGAGATATGTAATACATAGAACAGGTATTAAACAAGGGACTTGGGCCAGAAGAGTGATGTTGACAAGAGATACTGAAGGTCTGCAATCTGAGAACTAACGGAATCCCAGAAACCACTGTTTATCCTACCATCATAAGAGAAAATGGATGCAATAGAGTGCAAGAGACTGTCAAAAGGACAAAACTTTGTATTTACTACAGCTGAGAAAGTATAAACAATAGTTAGAAATAAGAGGATGGACTGAACGTGAACCTTTTCAATTTACTGATGAGAGGGAAGATACCCACCCACTAGCAGAGACCCTTCAGATGCTTTTATGGATTGTCATTAGAGGTGTATCAGAATGTGCCAACACTGTGGAAGTGCTAATAAATGTAAGGCAACACAAGGAGCACAAATGATACTGATTGTTTAGGCTTCACCAACTGAGCCTCAGGGCTCAGTGCCAACCTGACCCATGCATGGAAATGCAATCCTGTCATTTCACTTTCTGGGCTTGGCTCTGTATTGTCTGCACTGTCCCTGCCTGGAGAACTGGTCAGAAAATAATGCAGGTAGAGGAAATGGCACAGCCTTCTCCTCCTGCTACTAGAAGAATGTCTATGTGACAAGTAACATTCCCTCATTAATCAATGTTTTCTCAGCCCAATGCATTTATCTGAAGAGCTGGAAGGGGCTGTGGGGAAAATGAAAACACTGTGAAGATTCAAGCTTTGACATAGCTGATGGTATTGCAGCTGTTTTCTGGACACTATCCTGAACACGGGATGTCTGCCTCTCCAGGCATGAAGACCTCATTATAGAAACAGAAGTTAATGGTGTGAGTGAGAAGTGTGGATGAGGTGTATGGTAAGTTCACACATTTGCCAGAGTGTATGCAGCATTAATGTAGGGGCAAAATGGAATAATTACTAATGTCCTAAACCAAGAAACATCACATACAATAGAGGCTAAGGAAACACTGTGTAACCAGGATTAATTTACTATCAAAGTTAAAACAACACAGAAGCATAAAAGAGACAGGAAATTAGATGTGATTATGGTGGAGAGACTGACTTTGCTGGCAGGGAAGAAATCATTGGAGAAAAAGAGAAAGTTGGAATACAGGACTTCATATTAATCCAGGTTTGATATAGATATGAGCTCATTGCGAGGTTCTCCAGAGAGAAGGATGAGAAAAATGGAACTGAAATTAGCCCTGGTTATGTGAGTCATCTGGATAGAAGATGAGTGATTCCATGCCTCTTCTCTAATAAGGAAAGGGGAAATGCTTTTAACAGTGAAAGTGAATGATTTCAGTAGGGTGGGGTGTTCTTCCTACTGAGCAGAAAAGTCCCATTCACAGAAAGCTGAATGGCCAAATGAATATTTTAGTGAATTGAAAACTGCCAAATTTTGTTCAAGGATCTCTTGTATTCTATTGCATGTAAGGAAAACCAAACATTAACTACTAAATGATACACTTTAAGGTACAGTTATGGGAAAGAAACAGAAAGCAAGTTACTGCTACCTGCAGCTATCTTGAGAAAGCAATGGCAACAAGGTCCACTTCAAAGAATGCATAGTTTTGAAGAAGCGTGGGGTAACATCTCTTTATTAAACTCAAAAGCGTTGAATAGTTTTGCACCGAAATATCCTCCTGCTAAAATTATTTTGAGTTCTGTCTACTCTACAGGGTGGCCAAACCATCAGTTCCATCTGGTTTGCTATCTTTGCTGTGGGGAAGATGGGAAGAGCTGTTAGTATGTCAAATCGAACAGCTAAGCATTTTCCCCTTTGCAGATGGAAAGGAAAAGTGTCCTAAAAATGGAACCTGATCCTCCATACAAAAGAGTTTGGACCATTTTGCTACTCTGGTACAGAAAGCAAAGAATATTGAAAAACATTGAGTATGCAACATCCTGAAAGTAAATGAAAGCTAAAAATCCATCCCTCATACCACAATAAACTTCACCAGTATGTCTCAGATGCTCAACTATCATCTACGTCAGAAAGAGCAGCCTTGACTACTTTATCTGTCAGGAGTAGCCTTTCTGTACCTGAAGTCACTTTCAGTATCAGTGGGAGTGAGAGGGAACTATCAGAGGGCTCAATCACAAGCACCCAAGTACACAAGGCTGCCACTGAAGCCAACAAAAGTCCTGCCTCCAGGGAGGAGCAGGCTGAAGAGAGGCAGGGTGGCAGATTCTGGTGCTGCTGAACTCCGAGCAGGGTGTAGCTGACAGAAAGTGATTCTACTGTCTTTTAAAGTTGGAGACATCAGGGAACTAGCTGGTTGCTCAGTTTTGCAGTTCATTGCTGTTTTTTCTTAAATATGGTTGAATATTGATCCAAAGGTTTTTCTGGCAGACACCATCAGTGGGGCAGAGTGGTGCCTGCCACCAGGAGATCAGGTAGTCAGCCTTCTGACTGCTTTCTGCTGCCAGAAAAACACAGAGATGCCTATATTAGGGAAAGAATCTGACTCTGGGGATGTGAGCCATGTGAAAATTTTAATATGACAAGGAGAAAATATGAGTTTAATGTACTGAAGCCCAAAGCTGTAAACCGGTGGATTGCTAAATTGGTTACTAAACAAAAATCTTCATTTCATTTCACTGGTGTTAGTCTACTCCTCTTTTTTTTATCTGGGTATTCAAGCTTCCTAGGAAGTGCCTGCTTTGTGCTAACAAAGGCCTATATTATTTGTCAGGTTTCAGAGGAGACCTAGCCCCTTCCTATCTGCTGATCAGAAAGCCAATAAAAATCCCTGCATGTTATTCCCAGGATATGACTTTATGGTTCCTATAGTATCAAATTAATTTACCAAGCTTTGAAATGCATAAGCTATCTCCTTATTGACTAAGGCACACTTTGTCACAATTTGGGGTCTGATTACCCCCAAATTGTGACTAAGGCAATAAATGTGACATTATTAAAGTGCTGATACAGTTGCCCCTCTGGAAATGACTTGGTGTCTCCCTATACAATTAGGATGTCAGCAGTTACAGCTAGCAGGGTGGATAAACTGAGAGCCATATTCCAGGGGATCTACCCTCTGCAGGTGGAGTGGTTGGACAAAGAGATAACCTCTGCAGGTAAGTTAAGTCATAACCTGTTCCTGTTCAGCATCTGAACCTGGCACCAATTAGAGGTAAGGTACTAACACAGAGAGACCAGTGGCTTGCTCAGGTACAGCTGTCCTGCACCACTGGGACACATCCTCACTTAGCACCTGGCAGATGGAAGTCTGCAAGGCTCATGCCATGTCTAAAAACATGAGGTCTAATCTGAGTCCCACCACTAGTGGAGGGACAAAAAGGGGAACTGGCCCAGGCCTTTAAAAAAAATCACATCTGATCCTCAGGATGCTTCTGTTTGAGGTTCCTTCAGTAAAGCTGCACTGCAGAACAGCTTCTTCACGCCTCTCCACTAATTCCCCAGCTTCCACAGCACACTGTGCAAGATGGCCTTTTGCTTGTGATAGTTTTGGCTCAAGAATGCACCTTCTTTACAATATATGGAAAGAATTAAAGCACTGTAAGTGATTCAGGCCTAAAAGGAAAGTGAGACTTACAGGTACCTGACTTGATAGACTCAGGTTTGCAGCAGCTGACTTTTTCTTGCTGTTGGTACTATTTGCATTGTTCCCAGCACTACTGTTGGAAGTGCTGCTGGTAGAGTTTTTCCTTTTTCTCCGTTTGGTTGTTGGTTGTCTTGTGGGTTCTGCTGCAATAAAATGATAAGAAGGAAAGCAAATGGCAGATACTGTAAAGCATGAACGAAAATGATCCATAAGCAGAAGTGCTGAAATACACATTCATCTAGTTTTAAATTGCTAAGTTCAATAGTAGTAGTTGTGTTAGATTTAATGTAAAAAACATAGAATGATATTTGGACCCAAACCAACAGAATCTGCTTTCAATTTATGATGGACTAGCAAAGCTTATTGTCCCAGCATTGTCTATAAAGGTATTCAAAAGCATTTTACCGATGGGAGTATCATGATAACAATCATTATGGTCAAAGGGACCGTGGAACTTGCTGAAGATCACACAGCAAGAAACGGTGCTAAACAAAAATCCAGGTCTTACTGTGATGTAGGGTGCAGCCTCAAATGACCCAGCCAGAGACAAAGGCTAAAGGAGCTTTCTACCCTACTGCTGCCATCGATGGGGCACACAAGCAACCACACTTCGAGTTCCTTCTACATTCTGTGTGGGCTTCACCTTTAAAACTGCTGCTCCCAAGAGAACCCATAAATGCTAATTGCTAATGCCATTGCCTTGCAAGCCTTGAAAACCCAACCAAATCAGGACAATTACATAGCTTTGCTTAAATTGGCAAAGCACAGAGAGGCAATTGTTCTTCTCAAAATTTGGCCTGGGCAACAATGTGAACATTCTTAGATATACAAACCTTTATAATCAGAAGAAAGAGAGAATTATTATTTTGAGGTGTAAGAGGAAGGAGATTAGGTCCAGGCCTGTAAATAACTTGATATTAGTCTCAAAGACAATTAATTATGAATTGTAGCTGTAATTTCAGAGTCACAGCAGGAAGCAGGATTACATAAACGATGAATTCTAATGGAGCCAGTAGGCATTTTGCATTCCATCTACACATATTTTTGTACTAAATTATATCCCAGTCATAGTGAAACCATCTCAGTGTGTGCATCTATAAATCAGTTCTGTCAGACTGAAATCATAAAATATCAGAATAAATTTAAGGCTTGCTTTGGAAGCAGTGTTAATTTTTATTACTTTCCTTTATAAGCAAACTTTCCCATTTCTTCTCTATTAATTTTATCATAAAATAAGTGGAATATTGGAAATGAAACATACCTGGTGGGGCCACCATTCTCTGCCATTTTTGAAATAAGCAAGTCTTCAAGCAGTCTCGAGGACTTAGATTGTAAGTTTTATGTCTTGACATCAGTTCCTGCATTGGCTCCAGTATTACACACAACTGGAAGAAAAAAATCAGAATAGAAAAATTTCATCCAAGCAAAGCCTCCGTTGATCAGTATTTACATAGCTGGACATTACATTTTTGGATTTTTTTTCACTCTTGCTAACAGAGCATGCCTTGTACAGTTCAGTTTAATCTGCACTGGGAGTGCAAGATCAGAACTCTGAATTGGGAAAACTTTTGCTCACTATTTATTATCCCAGGTATTTTTTGGATATACCCGACCAACTCTAGTCTTCCAGGTGACAGAGATTTCAGAAGACTAGAAAGTATTCATGCTTGATTGCCAAAGATGCAAAGATTAATTAATAAAGAATAAAATGCCCATAGTGTATTATCATTTCCATACAGCAAAATGTGTTCCTCTGACCTGCTGCACACCCCAATGAAAACTTCTTATGAATGATCTTTTATTTTGATATTGCATGCAAAATAATCCAGATAATTTTGGGCTTTTTTTGTTATATGAGGACTCTACACACTCTTCCTATTATATTAATGACACGAGAAAAAAAGGAAGCATTTTAATTTTTTCGTCTGCTTGAATGCTGAATATATAAGGTAGAGATTTCTGAAAACATGGAAGTTCAAACACTTTTTAAAAAATAGTCTTATATATTTTCTATCTGTTCACTTAATAATTAAAATCACTGTTCACTGCTTTTTACTCCTGTTAGCACAGCAGATCCAGCATAAAGAGCACTGAGCTGCTTTCTATTCTCTCCTGTTTATAACCACAGAATCATTTCCAGTCATTTAAACCTCACTCAAAGCCACAGAAGGCTACAAAATTGCACACATGTAAGGGCTTACTCTTGCTTGCTGGAGCCTTGTTTTTCAGCCGTCATAAATGAGGAGAAACAAATCCAGGTTGACCCATAAGTTCTACCTGAAATTTGCAGGGCTGGCACATAGGAGGAAAAGGTTCCTTACTTGCAAACGGAGCACATACGATAAGGAAGTAGCTGGCACAGAGTAAACATGGAGCCTGCATGCCATTTTTAGTCACTTTTCAAAGCAGGACTGCATTTAGAAGCAGGGACAGGTTTGGCTTTTTTTACCAACAGAAGTAGGGCAACAAGTTGATCAAATTATTAGAAGTTAGAATGGCAACTGAAGAAAGGTATAACTTATGTAAAGCCTTCTTTTTTGAATTATTTACTTAATTTTAGGAAGTTTTGCTGAAGGAGCATCTAGGATTTACTTCAGCAGGAGACATTTTCCCTTTGTTCTTTTACAAATATATAAGACAGGAGACAAATTCTTCTCTCTGGGCTGCAGAGCTGAGCAATGCTTGCTCCATTCACCCCACCGGCACCCCTCTCTCATTCATATAAATGGAGATGCAAAGTATGTAGGGAAGATAGTTGAAAGGGAGCTGCCATGAGGACTGAGACTAATTCAGCATTTAAATATTACTGTGCATTGGCACTGCTGTTTGATGAGCCTTTCATTAACAGCAGTTAAAACAGAGATAACATAAAGCAGCAGGGAGAATGAAGAGTTTCAGTATGAGAAATTATTTTTTCCAACTGCAGAAATTGAATCTGCAGTTGCCTCATTGACTTTTTTCTTATATAGTTTTTACATGTTTTTTGTAAATAAATACCTAAAAGATAATCTAATAGACAGAAAGCTGCTATCAGATAGTGCACTTCGGGCTTGGATTTTCATCTAGTTCAATATTCTATCAAAAATTAAGATCATCAGGTCTGAAAATATATGCAGGATCCAGTTTATGCTGTGAAAGAGGTGTTGTAGTTTGAGTTCATATTCAATTTATTCCGAAACCTGCAGGTACTTGCTCAGGTTTTGTGTGTGTGTGTATGTGAGAGAGAAAGAGATTTGTGATCATAATGGACACCATTGTTCTGGCCCTCAGAAGTCTGGGTTTCTGGCATGGCTGCCCAAATTTTCTCATTATGAGCTAATAGCAGCAAGCATGAAAAAGATATTTGTGATAATTCTGAACAAACTAGTTACCCTGGGCAGAGCACTAGACTCACATAACTCTACTGCTGCTGGGACTTAAAATATGTAAATATATATGTAGGTTCTTCCAACATTTCCTTAGGGACACTTTATTCATGACATACTTACTCTTCCCTAGATATTTATTATTGGCAACAAAGAGAATGTTTCTTCTTTATCATCTTGGCAAAGATGTTTGCTATTGTGCTCTAACCATAATGTGCACTGAGAACTATGCTGTCCCCGCTGCCTGTGGATATCTTGACTGCTAATCCTGTATATAATCTCTTTCACTTCACACACAAGATTAAAACGGAATACAGACCCAAAATGAAGAAATGCTTGACTGATCTCGCATGCGTAGAGAAAAAAGTATGGGCACGGAGGGCCCTACTCTAGGATGTGGGAAAGTCTCATCTTCTGGATACTTGGGAGCTGTACCCACTCACATGAATTCCTCTTCTGGTTTTTGGGGAATTCAAAACCATTTTCTTCCTCTAGAGTCTGAAAATTTTAAAGTCAGCTTTGGATACCTGAGTAACAGGAGGGCATTACACGCTACAGTTTTAAATGCATCTAGCTCATGTGAATTGGGCATAAGTGTAAAATGAACTGGATTAAAAATGATTGATAGCAAATCTCACAGTCTTTTTTGATGACCTTTGAGACCTACTTGAAATCTAAAATTACTCAAACCCAAATCCTTGAAAGAGGAAATTATTATGCTTCAATTATTTTAAGTCTGAGGAACTTGCCAGTGACAATCAGTAGCTTGGTTTTTGCAAAAAAGCCAGATTAAAAATGTGGGGACAAGATGCATTTAAAAGCTTGGTTGGCCAAAACCATCTGCTGTCTTTAACCATGGTGAGCAGGTAACTGGCAAGCTGGGTTGACAGAGTGAGTTCTTAAAACAAAGCTAACAAAATGTTTCATACTCCTGCATTCATTGGCACACAGAAGAAGCCTGAGGCTTAAACTGTCTATTCCTCACAGATCATCTAGTCTCCCTCTGTGAGATTTCTTCAAAACATCCATTTTAACATTTTTTTAAGCACTGGATAATACCAAAATGTACAAGTTTTTAATATAGTACTATATTAATAATATTGGGAACACCAACAAAACCAATCTCTTCTACAAGCAGTTTCTTCACAGCTTGAAATCAGTCACCCAGGAAAATAGCCTAAAGACTTTAAGAATTTAGTGTGGTGATGATGTGTGATTACAGAAATAATTTCTTCGTTCCTAGGAATGCAGAACCTTGAATGGCAATGCTTGACAGGACAGATATTTCCAAGTTCCATGCTTAGGCAACACTAGAGGTGGGACTCAGATGCATGCACATAGGTGTCTAGAACCAGCTGATGATGCCCAGATGATGCTGGTTCTGATCCACCAGATCACTCTTGCTGTCCCAGAGGGACACAAAGCTCCATGTGGATGTTTCAGGCACTAGAATGTGTCCTAATTGTGTGCTCAATTGAACAAAGCCTAAAGTTCAAAGAAAAATTATGTTTGTTTTAGCCTTTGAAACATATTTGGAACAATGTGTATCACAATAGATTATATACTTTCTCTCTGCAGTACTAAAACCTACTGAAAGAACTCCAAATGATGCTTAATCAACCCAATATTATTAGAATTAGTTTCTAGCCATGTTATCTGAGCTCACCGTGAAGATGTCTGACCATTACTCAGAACCATTGCTGTTTCACTGTCAGAGCTGTGAGGTGGAGCCAGCTCTGGGGATGAACACAGTGCTTCACACTGCGAGATCATTGGTATGAGCAGCCAGTGTTTGTGGGTGCCCAGTACACACCGGGACCCATGCACACGTTTTGGTACCATACAGACTGGCAGTGGCTTTCCTAGAGTTCCATGTGTATCCTTTGGACAATTCATCAATTACAGGGCTTGGATCCAACTTGACAAAATGGTGATACTATACCCTTGGGGCTCGGGGAAGTGAAAACAGGAAACATAATAAAGCACATGTTTGGGATTGGTTTTGTTGGTTTTTTGTTTGTTTGTTTGTTTGTTTGTTTTGTGTTAGTAAAACACATCTGGAAGAATTTGATTTATTTTTTAATGGTTTTTTTTTGGAGGACATGACTAGCATTTACAGGTTTCAAAAAACTGTGTTTCAGGAAGGGAGTTATATGAGGAGACACTGGTGGCACTGCAGACAGGAGTTAAAGGGTTCTGAGAACACGGATCTGCACATAATTTCCTGTAATACCTCAGTTATCAGCAGAGCCCAAACTGGCCTTCATCAGTGAGGGGTGATATTTAGCTCTGAGATCAGTCCAGCCACACCACGACTAGTTTTAGCCTTATGATTTTTGTTCTAATGCTGAGTTTTTATTCTGTTCTGAGAACAGATGCTCATTCTGGAAGCAGTGAAGATTAGCAAGAAAGACCAATGTGAAAGCTCTCTTTTACCTTTTGCATACCATAAGCTAATGTATTCTTTTTCTAATTTAATTAGCGATTACCCTCCTCAGCGAAGGCTCTTGCCTCCACGAGGTCCTTGGCGTTTGCGGTAGAGAAGGCTGTTCTGCAGGCACTGCGGTCCTGCCGGCGCTGAGCTGCAGGTGGCAGAGCTGCCCCAGCGAACAGCTCCCCTGCTTCCGTGCCAGCAGCACAAAGGAACGGCAGCCGTTCAGCGTTTTAATGCTTTTTGCATCTTAAAGAGAAATCGGCGAGCCTCGAGTCTTGCCATACTTAGGTGGTGACACTACATAACCACCCAACCAGTTTCTTTAAATCAGGAAATATATCTAGTCAGTAAGTGCCAGGTGGCCAAGGAGCCCCATGGTCTACCAAAAGGAGCAAGTTTAAGTATCTTCCTATGGTTGCCCATTTTGTCTGTATACATGAAAGTTTCACTAAGTACAATTTAAAAAATGGAAATAACTAAAATTTTTCATGTAGATGACACTTACAAATGTTAATGTATAATGTAACATCAATTTTTCTGAATGAGCCAGCAAGGAACCAGGCAGCGATGAGAGTGTTCCCTGAAGTTCTACTGAAATGTAGTTTTAACTCTTTGATGCTTGAAACTTCTCCTGGTCAAATGCCTGTATTAATCACTTGAAAATTATAGGAACTGTTGCATATTCAGAGCACATGTTGATTTACAACCCTTCCTAAAAGTGACAAAATCCCCATTTGAATGGGAGCATTAATCATTGGCTGATATTGAGGTAGGATGTTGACAGTGAAGGTATACCTGGAATACAATGTGCAGCCTTGAAGAGGTTGAGTGCTTTCTTGCAGAGCTCATTTTTTATCCTCCACAAAGATTCTGAGTTACTAACCAACGAATCTAAACACACTGACATTTTATTTCTATGCTGAAATGCAGTCTTGCCTCTGCACACCCTCTGTGTGCTCTAGAGAAAACAAGTCCTGTTAATGCTGCTAGAGAAATTCTGGCCCCAGTGCATTTCCCTGGGAAAGGTCCCATTTCTTTCATGGGGTGGGATTTCTGAAAAGAACTGAAATGTCTCTGCACATCCACATCCCCTGTTTTATGCACATCCACAGACACATGTTTCCAGAGGTCCATGATATGTTACTGATACACCTGCAGTGAGGAAAGGGACACACTATGGATATTTTTTCAGGCCCTGTAAAAGAGCCTGAAAGTCTGACTGGAAGTCTGACTTCCTGGAGTGGTTTCAAAGCCCTGTGTGAGTGCCCTGGACCCCCAGCAGCATGGCACTGAAATAGGAATGCATCGCTGCAGTCCTCAATACAGTACACTCTTTGGAGTTAGAAATAGGGAAAGCTTATAGCCGAGTTTAAATTCCTCTCCTCATGCTTGTTTTTCAGAATTAATGTAAGTATCATTCCCCTGCAGAACAGAGGGAGGAATGAAAATTTCCTAGGAACATATTGCTGCTTCTTTCACTGGTCGGCTTGCAATTCACTGCTCAAAATAGCATGTTTTTTTTAAGGATCACATGCGAATAGAGAACAGTTTCATCTTAAAAACCATCTTTGTTTTCCATTAAAAACATGGAGATATAAATGAGAAATGTTTTGGGGTTTTTGTGAACTGAAAGAAATGAGGTGGGGGATTTTTGTTTTTCTAGAGGGGAATGCTTTGGCTTTGTTCTAAGCTCTTGCCCAGTATGTCAAGTCAAACACAAATCTCTTCATCAGTACATTTCAGTGGATCAGTTATATTCATGCTCCTTCCCTGCAAGATGAACTTTAAGCCAAAAGAAGGGGCTTTGAGATTCCCATCACTCACCTTACTATTCTTGCTACCTGCTTTCCCTTTTTGAAGAGCCATTGTGCACTCCTACTGAGATGTGGGACTAATAAATGTTCATTGTACATCCGATGTAATGATATACATGGAATAAATAAATGTTCAATTTTGACAGCAGTTAGTGTAGCAAGCAGCAAATTCAGTGACTGCTTTGACTTAAATTATAAACCCAGTTATTTTAACCTGAATATTCAAAATCCAGTCTGCACAGGATCATTTATTTTAGTGAAACCTTAGATGATCTTTGGGACAGAATGAAAAGCCAGCTCTTAACCCCAATAGCTTAAGTAGTCCAATACCACAGAGTAATCCCTAGCTTGTTTACAGTGACTACTGTTCTCTCCATATTTCCAATTCCTTCTGTGCCAAAGATTTTTTAAATTGGCTGTGTATAAACAGACTGAAGTCCTTGGGTTTGCTACATAGGTAGGAAACAATACGAGCTTTGAAATCTACAAGGAGGTAGGAAACTGCTTGGAAATATGGTATAGGCACGCTTACTGTATTTACTCCTAAATTAAAGACATTTGATCTAAACAGATAGTAATGAAAAGGTTTTAAAACTGTTACTAAAAATACCCTCTTTAGGCTTTGACTTAAAATCTCATTGAGATGAATGGGATCACACCTCTGAAAGAAATTGTTTTAGACTAGCTCAGGACTCAGCAAGACAGTGCCGCGTCCGGTTGAACCTGGCTCATAATTTAAGTACATCTCCAAAACCATATGGAGTGGATATTTTGTGTTAGCTTTAAAAAATACAGGACGAGTTTCTGCAGCACAATACCATAGCAAAAGCAGATTCTGGGACAAATTCCATAACCTGAGATTTACGGAGTCTGGGATATACTTAATAGCCATCACTCAGCATGGGAGAAGGTTCCATGTTTTGTGATACCATGCTGACTCAAGAAATATTTGTACTTGCAATCACCTAAGAAGCCAGGAATTAGAATTTGCAGCTTAACACTTTCAATATTTATGATCATTTGCATCTACAGCTTATTATTTGTACAATGGCAGAGATATACATATATTTTACAAAATACTGAGCCCCTTGTTCTAAGGAGATTCCTATCTCAACTAGATAAGAGGTAAAATACTAACCAGGAGTAATTTGGCAATAGAAAGGTATGCACATAAAAAAAGACAATTTCATGTAGCTGTCTACAAGTCCCTTGAGGACTACTACTACATATTTAAATGGTTCTCACATGTTGACACTTGGAAATATGGCTGTTTTGCCTGCTGCACATCATGCAAAATGTCATTAATTTCATTGATAATTTGTTATTTAGGAAACAATTCTGCCACAAGGCTCCCGGTATTCACTATTCTTTTTGTGTGTGTTGCCAACCCTGGAAGACGCAGTGGGATGACACACAACTGCTGAAGCTCCATGCTGGATTCACTAGTAAATACTCAGCACTCAGTAATGTTTATTCATCCTATGCTATGCCCTGAATGCCAGTCTAGGACTCTCCAGTTTCTCACTAACACCCAGAGGTAGCGAATGATTTCTCAATAATGCAGTATTCAGCTGCTCAATTGCTCCCAAGCTTCATAGCTCATCATGTTTTTACACTGTTCTGTATCTGCAGCCATTTCAATTCCCAGCAACAGTGATAATGGGAAGAAGCAACATTCATTTCAGGTAAGACTAAGCTTAAAAAACGTGTTTTTTCAGGCAAATACCATGAGTGGATAGGAAACAGATCTTAACACAGCACAGCCATCACCAGCATCACAGCTAATTCTTGTTAGTGTGCTGCACACCAATTTAATTTCTCCTTCGCTCTTTGCCCCCCTCCCCCCCCCCNATAACAACTTCCACCAGTGTCCCCTCCTCCATGCACTCTGGAGCAATTCAGGTGCCTGCGGAAACTTCGTTAGTTCTTGTGGCTATTAATTCTGCCTTTCCTTGTGGTGGCACGACGACAGCACCAAAACTGTGTGCCTGGTCAGCAGGGAACCCAACCTCCTTTGCAATTCAAAAAGTTTCTTCCTCCTTCCTTGCATCCCAGCAAGGACTGCAAGTTCCTCGCTCCCTGCAGTGTGCCCAGGCTAGCAGAAGGGCTCTGGGTTTAACAGTTTCAGAACCAGGAAAGCATTCCTATCAATGTCCCTGTTCCTGCAGAGCTGCTGCTGAAGTGCTGTGCAGACAGCTGAGCACACTCTTCCCTGGAAAGAACCTCATTTGAGGGCCTACTTAGCATCATATTGTACTAAACTAAGCACTTCTTACAGTGGATATGATCAGTCTTAGTGACATCTTCAGTTTGTAAGTAATGAGTGGTGTGAAGCATCTTCAAGATGCCACATAATGAATATTGAACTGGGCAGATGTGCTCTCCTTTCCTTGTCCAAGGGGAAGCTGGAGTGCATTTGGGGAGATGAATTTGACATATACCTTATTTAGTTATCACTTTGTCAGTATGCTCATCATTACAGCATGTGCTGGAAGGAATTCTGTTTCAGAATATTCTTAAGCATTAAAAAAATATTTTAGGGCTCTCAGTCATTGCTGTAACTGTTTGATAACCCTCTCCCCTCAAACTGAAAAGTTTTTCCTTGTGATTTTGCTTAATCTTTTTATTTAAGATTCACAGTTTAGAAAGGGTTTAGAAAGGAGATCCACTGTCTGTAGTTTTGCTTCACTCTTTAAAGTTTTAATACTGTTTTTCAAATTTCTATGTTTTGGATTCTTTGCAAGAGCGTTGCAACTTTAAATGATTCACTCTTCCTCTCATTACCCAGACATCAACAGAATGTCCTTTCAGCAAATGCTCTTTTTCCTATTTGCCTTCTGTACAGTGGGGAGATGTTTTGAAAGACCCCTCCTTCAACAGCATCACACACAAGTCTTATGGGCTTTTAATTTTGTTTCCACCAGCTGGGCTCACAGTTCTTCCTACACCAAAGTGAATAGTGAAGGTTATCTACTTCCTTTCCCTTCCCTTGATGACAAATCAGACAAAGTAAGGGCACTTGGTTTCAATAGCATAAGTAGATATTCCTGGAATCCCAAGGGCAGAGGCAAACTGCATCCAGTTGCTGTATGTATTTTCAGCTAATGAAAATAAAAGGACTTACAGGAGGAGTCTCGTCTTCCTCCTGATGGGCTTAGTTCTAAAGGCCACGAAAATCTACAATCTGAATCGTCTAAATATTGTTTAACATTGTCTAAATCTTCTTTATAGATCCCCTGGAGCAACCTGGCCTCATCCAAACCATACAGATTGGTGTTTTCTTCAATGAGGACAACCTACTTGAGCCTTTTCCTTCAGCAGAGATCCTAACTGCAGAAAAGGACTAATACATCAAATCAAAAGTCTGCATCATAAAGAAAAGCCTTGGACAGCCCATCATATTCTGTGATTCTTCTCTCACAATTATCTATATAGTCAGTGATCAATAGGAAAGATTTGTGTCTTACACATATCAGATAAGAATTAAGCTCTTAAATGATTTTAAGAGAGACCATAAAATTTATCTTTGTAATTTAATTTAACATTAGTGTTAAATTACATTGCAAAGTGCATCATGTTGACTGCATTATATGATCTTTTATACTGCACTCAGTATTGCAGTAAGTATCAATTTCAGACAGCTTGTCAGGACAAAATTAAATTTTAATGTAAATTGGAGCAGATTCATTAATTTCAGTCTATACTGGATTTGGATGGTGTTCCACCATTAGGTAAGGTTTAAAGCTGGTCTGTAGTAATTAAGAGGAGGAACTAAGCACTTTGCACCAAATATTTTTTACTTAAGCCTGGTCCTGTAAACTAATACCTCCTTTTAAAAATCCATTTATAGGTTATGAATTGACATAGAAACTCAGTAGCTATTGTTTTATCTCACTGTGTTTCAGTGGCCTGGTGCAAAGCCTATGGCATTTGAAAGCTTTCTTAATTTAATTTTCTTTAGATAGTTTAAAAATCATACAGCTTACAATTTGTTCTCATTTCAATATCATTGCCTCTGCTTCTAACACGATCACCAATTTTCTTACACAGTAACAAGTTACGAAAAACAAGGGTGAGTTCGGAGACTGTCGTGCACTTCAAAAGAGGTTTATTGCTCTCTTATTCTTTGCCAAGCACAGATATTTAATAATCAGAATTCCTTAATAATCCACCATCACAGCCAGCCCAAACAGTATCTCTAGGAAACAGCATCGGAAAGGTCTATTTCCGTGTTTGCCATCTCCCATCACTATCACGTGTGATGTTGCTGCATGACATTTCCTTCCTCTCTATTTCTCCAAAGGCAAACAAACTCCTGTTCAGCAGTTCTGAGTCAAATCCTAACACCTGATATTTCAGATATGCAAACAGTTAGCTTTTTCTATTTGTGCAACAATGAGACCTTATCAGTTTTGCCGCTTTTCATTTTGACTATGAAATGCATCCACTATCACTCTTCACCTGTGTCCCTGGCAGCTCCCTTAGGTTCAGATGGAATCCGGTATGTTGTTTGTCTTGTTCAAACTACTGTTGATTCAAAACAAATCACAGCATTAAAAAAAAAAAACCAAACCGTAAGGACTGCATTTGAATGCTGACAATTTTTAGTGTGCAGCTGTATTACAACTTGGAAATAAGTTTAGAAATGTTTTTGTGCTGAAGTGGTCTGCAGACAGCAAATGCTGACTTAAAGTTTCTGAAAGCAGAACAATAGGAGATGCTATGCCTGGCCAAAATGCAAGTCCAAAAATTTAGTGGTGAAATTGAAGTTTGCATATAATTTTTGAGGCTACTTCAAACTATGTGACACAGATGAAGACAGTCTCTACTGAAAAACAAAACATCACATTCACCTTTGATTTTACAAATTCACTTCCATACATTTTTCTATTTTCAGGTTTCCTTGTACATGAAATCATCTCTCCTTCATACAATAGATACACATGAAGATTCATACAGACTGAGGCAATACAACAACGGTGATTCATCCTTCAGACTAACGTGTACATAGCAACTCTAATTTTATTCACAACCATGAAAAAAAGAAAGCTTTTCCCAGAATATAAGCAGCTAGCTCTTCTGTGTCATGAATCTCTTCCCCCATCCATATAAAATCCTCTTGTTTCTATACTGCAGCTCAAGCACAAATGCAATGTTTTTCACATAACCAGTTCTATTTTTAGCCTGAATTGTAGGAAGTCTGCAGCATTAATAAATGGAAGAGAAGTACAGAAGTACACCGCATGGTAATGTGCCAATGCAAAAGCTACCTTGGCCTTTAGCCAGTGAACTGTGGTTAGATGTTAGAGCAATGAAAGTAAAAACACCACTTGTAATGGAATGATTAATAAGCTGACAAACTTCCATGCATTTATTTCATACTTTTTGAATGCCAACCTTATTAATACCAATATATTTTTTATTAGTGATATCTCTCAGCCTGAAGCACAGAGGATATATATATATATATGTATATATATGTATATGTATTTTTATACATGCATTTTTAAATTTTTGCTTAGTTCTGTGTTCACATAGAAAGGAGGATACTTTGCAGTGCAGATCCTGACAGAGGAAAAAAAGGAATAAGGAAGGAGCTTTTCTTTATAAACTAATATTGCAACTCCAATAGGCATAAAATCCATTGTTTCATGATTTTCTCTCCTATTGACTCTGCAATTCCCTTGTTTGGCACCAAAATTCTGAAAGCAAAAATGCTCCAAAGCTGTTACACAGAGGACAAAAGTTCACAGTTCTTACAGGGACACAGTCTTCTGTAATCTCTTCACTTCTCACCCAATCCACAAAACTTGTCCCAGCACTGTTACGCTGTGGACAGATGGATGTTTATATAAAAGACCTTGTGCCTGAATAAAATTCCATTTCGGGGTTATATAAAAACAGCAATTACTGGAAAATGGAACTTTTTAATTAAACGTATTTGAAGAAAGTAGGGATTAATGAGTTTAAAGTAGGGAGTATTTAATGCTTGCAGCCATAGATCACCCACTAGTGAACCTGTATTTTCACCATCAGGCAACGATGCTTTTAAGTATCGATGGTGAATTCGTTAATAAGGCTTCAGATGTTTTCATGACAATATAATTAGCAACACAACTGATGTATATGATACCTATTAATAAAATAATGCCTTAATAACCTTAATTCACAGCAACCTCTTCAAAATAAATAAAGACACACTTCAGATCAGGCTAGTTGTCCCTTAGTCCAGTGAAGTGCAAAGAAACTACACATTGAAACTTTTAGGCAATGGTGATGTGGTAGGGTACGGTTCCTGATAATTACGCCAGAAAAATGTAATAACTGCCTATCTGATTTGCTGATTTGTAGGTAGGAAGGAAATTATCGCTTTGCGCTTCAATTAAATACAGGCAAAAAGACATAGGCAAAATTATTTACTGGCTCTGAAATTGTGCCTGCACAGATCAGAGCCTGGGTCATGCACATCTTAAAAATCAAGCTCTAACTGTGTACCTCATATAGATCAAATACTATATGGTGAGAACAGAAACCCACGCACAGAAGTCAAAAGAGAGAAAAACTGAAACACCAACATTAGCTTTGTTTTTCAGTTAAGAATTTTATTCAGGTACAGCAGAATCAATACTTGTCCTCTGACTGTACACAGTGTACTTGAGCTGTTCTGTCAGGATCTATATAGAAAACAGAGATGGAATTTTAGGTGGGTGGATATGATGATCGGGTGGAGGTAAAACACAATGGCACGTGTGGCCCCTGCTTCCCAGAACGACTGCATCTCGCAGTGCTATGGGGACATAGTGTGGGGACACTGGCACTGCCTTGCACCACCCACTCACAAGTGCTCATGGTCTGAGTGTCTATGCTGTGAAAGTCATCCCCAGGGAAACACACAGGAAAGTGCAATGACATGGCAGCTGCATCTGAATGGGGAGAGTCCAGCCTCTTCCTACCCACCCCACCCGGCAGCACAGCATAAACAGAAACCAGGAGAAGTACCAGCAGTACCAACAAACTGACAATTCCTACACACGTAGAAAAATCAGACTGCCCAATCTACCTGGTCACTTAGTAAATTAGATCATTCTGCTGCTTTATAATACATGATGCTGTACCTCAACTTGACCTCCCTACACTAATCTTGCGAGACACGAAATGACTAAAATCTGTGCTCCCTCTTTGTCCATGTCCAGAGAGACTTATGCCAAGAAGTGAGCAAATAAGCAAATAGGAAAAAACAATCTTCTTAACCCTTTCCCTGCTTCCGGTTTTCCCTCCCTGGTTTATGAACCCATTTATGGGCCTTGTGGTGGTTACCAGCATCATCACATGCTACTTGGTGTGGCCACTGGCTGGTCCTGGTGTGAGCCTTGAAATGTCTGTGTTGAATTTCTGGGTTAGTTGTACATGTGAGATGGAAAAAGGAGAGAGCAATGACACACAATTGTTTCGCAAAAGAAACCTGTCAAATTACTTAATCCACAGAGTACTTAGATGAATAACTGAGCTGCCAGCTGAAAAGGAAATGTATTTTCAGGGAAGTCTTTCAAATGCATCCATTCATTTGAAGTTCTCAGTAACAGCAATATTGAGAAAGGTCTTCTGTGTGTGTATCAGTGCTACCAATTGCACTGCAGCACTGCTCTCAAAGCTGTTAAAGTGTGTGACTAAGGTTGTGCTTCAGCAGCACAGCAGCCCTGGTGTTAAAGCTCCTGGGTACTGGTGATACTATGCTTGTAGGAATTAATTTGACCAGTTCAATATTTTTCAAGAAAATTTGACAGATTACTTTTGTATCAGCATGCTTCATGGCATACAGGGAATCATCTGCCAGTTTCATTCCAGCATCAGATCAGGTATTGTCCAACACAGACAACAAAGTCAGCCTCAATTTCACAATGGATGCTCTCTTAATATAACAGAAATGTAATTTTCCTCTCATCTGAGCCATTCTAAGTTTATATGGCCTGATGATCCAATGCACAAGGATACATTGCTAATGAGTAGGGAACCACTTATGGATAAATTATAAAGTGCAATATTCCCAAATGAAGCAGGTGAGGCCCATTCTCCAGCCCTCAGGGAGGGTGCCAGTGCAGCACTTGTGTGCACACAGCTCAGCCCTGCCTGCTCCCAGCAGAGGGTGGCCCCTTCACACTTTCTAAGAACTACTCTCACCCAGGTTGCTCCAAGAATGGCACCAAGACACAGTTTGGGAGACAGTGAGGTGGCACGGGATAACTTGAGGAAATGTGCCAACAGGTCATCTGGGTGGATATTTATATGCCAGCTCTCAATTCACTGCCATAGGTCTGTCTCATTTACTAGTGGAAATGCAGGCAGGGAGCATCATCTACCCAGTGACAGCTACAGGTCTGGTGACTGGAATGTCCTGTTTGTTTTCCATAATGAAGAGGAACTGGACTAACTGGACAGACTGACATTAACGGATGAGGAAGCTGAAATCTGTGGTCACTTGCAAATATCACTGTCCGTACATTACTGATGCATATAGTCAGTGTGCAGTGGTCCCAGTGCTGCTGGGGACAGTTCAATTGTTATTTCCAGAGTGGGCACAATGTCTTTGGAAGCTCACAAGACACAATGCCTGTTGCTGGAAACTCTGACTACAAAAACAATTACAATATGGCTTTTTTTACTTTATTTATATTAAAAAACCTACAATTTACACCTTCTTATGTGAGCAAGGCAATGTGAATTTCAATTCTGGCACAAGGTTTTGGTAATTTTGCCTATGCTAACACATCTATTTTCTTCAGGCAGTTCAGTGCTTTTAGAGAGAAAGGACAGATTTTGAACTTCTTTTGCTAGTGTGATCACAGTAATGTATCCTCTATCTTCAAAACAGCTTTTTAATGTGTTCCAGCCAGGACTGAAAATATCACACAAGTCACAGAACAATCGTCAAATTCTCATTATCACCCCTAGCATCAGGAGAAGTCAGTTTTATGGAGAAGGAGTTACTGAGACCTCAAGATTCCTGTGGTGGTTTCCTTTTTTTTTTTCATGAGAAAATAGCCTCTTGGTAGAGCATATAGCATCCAGAAAGACCTCTCAACGGTTCCCCAAACTACTCTGTGTCCCATCTATATAATAAGGAAACTAATAATTCCATAATTTGAAATGGGTACTGTGAGGATACTTTCTGCTCTTGCCAAACACCAGTTATGTCTCAGTGAAATTGAAGCCACTAGGCTCAGTTTGGCAGTAATTCAGTGAAGTATAATGGCCCATGATATACACAAAGTCCGGCTGAATTCTACTCTGTTGCCTTATGTCCTTTAACACCATCGCTCTATAAATCAATGATGCTTTCATGAGTATTTTTGAGGTTTTCTGACACTGTAAGAACTGAAATTTAAAATAAAAATTTCCTACTTTTTATTGCATTTTAAAGAGACCTTTCTAATTCTTACAATCACATTCCAGAATATTGTCCTATTCAACACCAAAGTAAGGGACACAGAAAAATCTTTTCCCCTTTTTTTTTTCCTTCCTTGCAGCTAAACCAGAATTTTTGAAGTCTTTAAAGATGGGACTGTATCTGCAGCTCTTATGTGTCATCTCACACAAGAAAGCCATTTATCACCAATTTAAACTTCTGTGCAAATGCCTTTGACTTCCACAGCCATTACCTTTTGCAGCACAGATTGTTAAGTGTAATTATTATCAATTACACTTAAGTAACAAATAATTTACATTTCTTGTAGCAATTTATATTACAAGGGAAAAACTGTAACTTCCAATATTTAAGCAGTCTTGATGAAGAGAAATAAACACATATTTTCAGGGTTTGAAATGGGTTGGTTTATGCTAATACACCATATGACACTTCAGAGAGATGCACCAGCACTTCCCAGACTACTGGAATAATGGGATTTTTTCCCTAGTGTTCCTGTGTTTGGCAATGCAGAAATCCAGTATCATCTTTTGACTAATACACGTATTTTACAATAGCATCTGAACAACAGAATTTCTCAGCTTTTGGTCATATTTTCTAGGAAAACATTCTCAGTAATATTATTGATCTGAAGATCAGCTGAAAGGTTCCAAATGTCTCCCACATGCTCTGGTGAACACAAAAGATTCTTAGCAAGTACTGCAATGTCTAAACCATCTAAACACAGTCAGTCTGTGGCTGTATCTTTGTGACTCTGTCCAAGCCCCAACTTTTCATGTGCTCACTCCCAGCATCCACGTAGATTTGAAAAATTTGTGCTTCTTGTTCTCTGCATAATAGGAACCATGCTTGTGGTTCCTACAGTTAAATAGCAATTCCTGTCTGAAGTAGACTCCAGAGTAGCTTACATTAAGCTCCACAAACTTCCCCACTTCTAAAAACGGTCAATGAAAAAAGCAAATCTCTGAGGTCTATGAAGTGACATCATTCTTTTTTCCCTCTCCTGGCTGCAGATTTGTAAGCACCCAGATTTTTGTTTTCATAGCTTTCTGAAACAATTTTCTTTCTCCAAATCTATTTCAACACACAGCCCCATGTGTCTACTATCCTTTCCCCTTCTGATATTCGGTTCAGCAGATGGTGCAAATGAACTGGCATATACAGTATTTGCTTAATCCTATGTTCCTCTGAATTGCTGTTTTGAGACTAATGCAGATACTTTATTATTGTGAGTTGTCTGCATTATGTCCTTGCCTATACTGTTTGATTTATCTTGTTCTTCCTGAGTGGGTTCATTCTGGGAGGTGCTGCTGAAGAATCATACAACTTGAAGTGCCCCTTAGTCAATGAAAGGTGGAAACTCTTGCTAAGAAATTTCCTGAAGTCTATGAAATGGCACTAGGTATAAAGCATAGCCAGAGACAGAGATTTCCAATCATTAAAAATGTTCTGAGACTGAATGGGAAACGTGTGAGATCATTATGGCATGAGTCAATGGATCAAGACGTGAGGATAAATTAGTCTGCAGACACCATTGACCAGCAAAGCTTTAGTGGGAATATGCTCTTTCAGACCTCTTGTTTTTAAGCTTTTAATTTGTTTTGCAGACTGCAAAAGAACCCTAATCTGGGTATTCTGGGAAGCAATATGGTATGTACACCACCAAGTGAACATTTAGGGTGTGGAGAACATAAATTATGGCGATATTTTTATGTTCACTAAGTATGCCCCAGTGTCCCTAACCCATCATTAATCTGAGGCTAAGTGGAGAAATGAGTTAAGCTTTTCTTCTGAAAAGACTGCAAATTATTTGTATCCAATCTATGATTGAATGGTCCATCATATATTTAATAAACTGCTACTTGGGAAAAATCTTAATTCAGAGACATTAGTACTCATTGACTGTTTTCTCCTCCTTCTCCTCCTCTCCTGGAAAGCAAGGCCAGAAGAAATCATGTGGAAGGTTTAGGAAGGGCCAGGATCCAAAGGACCCTACACTAAGGCTGCTGTTTCTTAGGTGGCAATGCCAGCTAAAGCAGCACCATGCTGTCCCACTGCTGTGCAAGCACTATTTGCAAGGCTGTACAGCAAAACAGCTGGGGGAAGAGACCTGTCCAAGAAATAACTAAGGAAATAGGCAGCATGTGGGCAGAAATATGTGGCTGAAACTGGTGATGTGGGACAAATGCTGCTTAAGAAACTGTACAGATGGACAATCCATGTGTGGGTTTCTGAAAGCAATTGGAGAAAGTTTTCTGCTTGGTGACAGACAAAGGCATTTTTAGGATTGTATTCTGAGCCAGATTCTTGCTGGCTTCTTTAAGGAAAGCTATCTTATTTTCGCTCTTATTACTGCTGACTGTCTCAGCTCCCCAGAAAGGGTCATTCTGGCACAGAGGATGATGTTACTGTGGAGGTTTGTGGCTCTCAGGTCCAGACTTGGAAGAGGTCTTGGGGATCACCCTTACACATTCACGAGTAAGATGACATAACAGCTGAGTACCAAATCTCTTTGGCCAGTAGCCAAGAGAGATGACAACTGAAAAAAACGACATTTAATTCTATTTTACATAAAAATTACTTTTTATCCGGTGTGACTCTTCTAGTTTTCCCAGTTGCCAAGTATGGTGAAGAGGAGAAAGTGGCATTTAGAAAAAACATTTTTCTGATGGAAATAAGAAGAATGGTCATTTAACTGTCAGGCTGAGCCAAAGCAGTTTTTCTGGCTATTGTTACAGAAGCTGTCCTCGGGTCCTGGCAGAGTAGAAACACTGGGTATTCACCTTCATCTAGAGTTTGGTATTAGAGAACCATGTAAAGTACTAGGGACATGCAAAAATATCATGGTTGTTCAGCCATTTAAGATTCAAGAGAGTGTATCAGAGTATTCCCTGAGCTTTGATACTCTACAACCTTGTATTCTGTATTCAGAATTTAACACACCACTGGGTTCATGCTAGGATAGAAAGAGGCTGCACCTGGGCACAAATAAGGTAATATCTGTACTTTTCATAGCTTTACTTTTCATGCATGTTGAAAATGTGTAACCTCAGGTTTCCCCCATACTTGTTTAGTACCAAGAAGGCAAATTAAAACAGTCTGGCCATGGGCAGAGCATGGGCATATCTGAGGATACACAAGCTTCTCCCCCAGTCACTGGGTTTCACTGTGTGCACAACACTGCATCCATTCCAGAGAGGATCAATCCCCATGCCAGTACCACTGACCAGTGGAGTAAAAGGTTTGCATAGCCCCTTCTGTCCGATAGAGAAAAGTCAATCTTCTGGGAATGACCATGCCCAAAGATCATTTTGGGGGGAATTCCTAGAACCTTCCCTAAGGAAAAAAGGTCAGTTTGTGTGCCAGGGTGGGCAGCACCCAGCCAACTGCCAGCCCCGTTGGGCACTGGGGCAGCAGGCAGGGCCACAGGGCTGCATCACTCCACCTGCACAGCAGGTCCCTCAGCCAGGAAGGCTGTTGTGTGTTTGTTACTAGATGTGTAAGAGGCCTAAATCAAACATTCAGAAAAGAACCTATATTACAGATACGCCCTACCATTTTATGTGGGAAAAACAAGCAACAGTCTCTGCTGCTCACAGAACAAAAAATATATTGAAACTTCCCATGGTCTCTAGGCAAGACTTTGAGCCACCTAACAGCCTAGCTGTAAAAAGAAGCACTATCTTTTTCCCCTTTTATTGACTACAAAATAGCCCAAGGTCACCAATAAGCAAAATGAAGGCTCAAAATACCAACTCCATGTGCAGGCTTGAAACAAAAGTTAACATTATATCAAATCAACAATTACTCATTCTCATGGTGTTCCACCTGCCCTCATTAGGTTATAAAAAACAAATGTCAGAGATAACATTCAGGAAAAAGGTGTTCTTGTGATAAGGAAAACAGCTTTGTAGCAGTTCCTCTGAGGGGAAATAAATAGTCTTCCTTCCCTCCTTTTAAAAACAGACCAGCTAATCTATTACTAGATTTATACAAAGTTTCACACAACAGTGTCCTTAAACTGCTGTGTCTTGGTAAAAAGAAACGTCATAAGGTCCCAAGATTATTAACTGATTTCCATATAAGACTTGCAGTTTACATGTACAAATTATCTTCTTAATTGCTAGTACTGCAAACTCTTGCTTGGAGTTTGAAAGTCAATCAGTGTTCCTTCTGTTTCATGTATCAACACTGCACTTGGCCCTTGACAATTCTGCTGTAAAATGTGACTCAGAAGGGAAGAACCCCTCTAATCTGTGCAAGCTGACTGATTTTGTAGCACAAACAGAAGACACCAAAAGGTAAATTCTTATTTTACACGGACAGACATGCAAAGACCAGAGATATTCAAGAAGGAGCTGTCAATTTTATTTTTTTTTTCAGATTTTAGCCCCATTTTGTGTACCTAGATACACATTTCCAAGTGTTATAGGTTCTCCATGGCATTCAGGAGTTGTCCTCACATCCTAGAATGTGTTCTGTTATGTACCAGTTGGTCACTTTGCTCTTGGCTGCTAAATGCCTGCCTTCAGTCCAAGCAGCAGGCCTCTTCCACAGAGACAAGTTTCTTTCACTACTAGAAGTGCATATGGGAGTGCCATATACAAAAAGTGACTGCCATTTCTCCTTCCAGCTGACAGGGAGAATTGTTATTACCTACTGTGATCCCAGTACACAGGAGAACAATAGTAGCATTTTCCTGTAACAGAAATAAAAGATACACACAAGCATGTGTTTCTGTTAATACAGAAAAAATAGCCGAATGAAATGGTGATAATGATATCAGGAAAAAAATTAGGAGAGCTGGTCTTTGGCTCTCCTAAGCTCCTCTCAAAAGCTCATTTTTGGTCTGTGATCTCAGCTGTAGCACTAAATCAAACATCAGAAAAAAAGGGAACCCGAAGTACCGACATTTAAGCATTCAACTCCAAGAATATGAGCCACAGAAGTCCTGTGTTTCACCTACCGTGGTTGAGGTGACCCTGGTACATACCCAAACAATTCATAATTCACAAAACATCATTTTTAAGACTGTTAAGACATAGCAGCTCTAGTAAATTAAATGTGCCAGCACTGTTCTCTGGCAGTGAGGCCAACTGGCAGAAAATGTCCTGCCTTCATAAAGTTAAGCCTTCTTATGCACCTTCTTATGCACAGGAGACTACATTCGAATTCCCTCCCAGCAATGGACTGACTATTATGCCGGCTCCTGAATTCTCCGAGAGTCAGCAAAGTAGGAATGCCCAGGAATTCTCTGAGAGTCAGCAAAATAGGCAGGAACAGCTCTAAAAGAGTACAGATGGTGCATTCAGATACCCAAGAACATCACTAGACGCTGTTTAATATACACAGATGAACACTACCTGAGGGTCTTGAAAAGGAAAATGAGCTCTGACAGACCTGGATGGCTTAAGCACACAGAAGTATAAGTTGTGTATACAGAAGAGAAACCACTAGCATCTTCACTCCAACCTGCTGTTCAGTCACTCTTCAATTAAAAAGATGAATCCTGAGAGCTGACTAGAGAAGATACGTCCTTGTTTTTATTCAGCCATGCTCTCCAGCAGCCAAAACAATCTGGCTCCTTTTTTGACCCAGGGACCCTTCCTGGCTGCATCATGGCCCAGCCTCAATAGGTTGCTCACAGCACCCACTATAATTTTTTCGCCTGTTTGTGGTGTATGCACACACCAGGCTTTCAACTCCCTCAAGCTAAGTAGCATGTTGACCCATATGTCAAGACTTTGGGGCAAGGGTTCTAGAATAGCAGATAAAGCCAGGCACCACCTCACACCTCTTATGCTTTGCTGTAAAAATAAACAACACAGTGGCTAGCTGAAACCAGGATGGCACAGATGCCTGTGGTGTCCCAAGCACCAAAATCCAAAAAGATAAGCCTCTAGCTGAAGGCTGCAGTGAAGCCACTATGTCCAACTGTGGCTTTATGTCCTTGCAAGTATCCTCAGCTCCTCAGCTGTGCAATGGATATAATGGCTTTTATAACAATATTGCTAGAATTAAAAAAAAAAAAACCACAACAAAAAACAACCAAAAAAACCCCATCGGATACTACAATGATGAGAGTGCAGGTAGAGCTAGATTTTCAAGAGTCCACAGTAAATGAGAAGGCATAACAAAATTCATTATATGAAATGGCTGTACTATGCTAGAACTTTGAGGCACATTTTCAATGATGACATGGACATACACTTTAGTAAATGTACACGGTCGTACTTTTTTCCCCTCTCTGTAATTATTTCTATTTTATAATAGTGGCAAGAGGCTGCAGGCAATGCATTTTCTTGTACTTTTTGGATGGCTGAAGTCATCTGGTTTTCCTGACGCTATGCAATTTATTCAAGGTGTTTAAGACTGATAACCAACCACAGATGCACTCCCTAGACTTTCCCATTGCTGCAGTAACACACTGCCTAAAACAGCCAACAAATATCAGGGTGGTTTTTTTCAGCTAAGTTGAGGAAAAGACAAAATTTTATATTAATATAAAAATATCTGTATGATAAGCAAAAAACCAAAAAAGTCATCACAGATTAACCCCTTCGGGGTTTTGTTTAAGTTTTCTGAGTGCTTCCAAGTAGGAAGTTGAGTTGTTCATCACCAAAAGTGTTTTATGCACAGTCACAATTCCTATGATATTCCAGATTCATACAGCCTTATTTATTAAAACACAGAAAATTGAGTGTCATTAAATGGGTGATTCTAACAGCCCTTGCAGATAGGAATAAAGTAGCTAATGAGATCTGCCCATATTGCCTTATTCCTAAGGCACAGACCATCTTTAAGCTAGATTGCAATGACAAAGGGTTGTTTCCATCTTTATATACATCACCTTCCATGATTACATATACAGATGAATATCTTCTTGGACTGCATCTCTATCTATCCTCGGACACTGTTTCAAGAACTCGATTCCAGCTTTACTAGTAGGAAGCTGAGCAAAGATTAACTGTATTAATTGTATAGAAAGGCATACATTTATGTACCTAAAAGAAATGAGCGTGGGCAAAATGTAAGCAGATCACCTTTTAAAGCTTTGCTAAAGCAAGCTTGAAGAATATTAAATGCATATACTTCTTTAAGTTTTTCCCCTGTTTTGACCTGATTTTTTTAATAACTTGGTATAATTCCACTGAAATCAACAACCTTCTTGCAGCTGATATCCTTTGAAGTTTGTTCTAATCTAATTTTTGTTCAGAAAGAAACTAAGAAGAAGAAAGAGCAAAACTTTGAACAATGAAATCAAACACTGGAAGTTAAAAATGTAAGCTCTCTTTAGGTTCGCTTGAGAATATAAATTAGGGGTAAAAGCTGGCATGATATATCCATCTTGAGAAGTACTAAGCAGCCACAACTTCTACTTACACAAAGGCATTATCAAGGACCAGTAACAGTCTTCATAGAAGGTATCAAAAAAAGCCGCTTTACCCTTTAATTTCATTTAAAAGAAAAGGCGAGAAAAAAGCCTAAAATATCATTCCAAAACAATCAGCATTTAAAACCCATGTTTTATATTTTGACCCTTTTAATGATTTCTCTGGTTTTCTTTGCTCTTTAAGGAAGTGGTCTTTAGCAGAATTTGGTGCAAGAAATGTGGGAGGACAGCGTAAGCAGAGAAGTGAGAGCACCTTCATAGACAGCATCCTTCTCAAGTGCCCTGGAGGGCTACAGTGCTTTGGTTTATGTGGGCAGATTTTGTTTCTGCTGCTTTTCCTCTTGCTTCATGTATTTCTATTCCCTGCTCTAGCACTCAGTGAAAAGGACAGTTCTTGAAGCCTCTGTGGTGGTCTGTGGTGTTTTTTGGTCTATAAGGGATGCAGCCTTTTCCCTTTAAACAGGGTTTGTATTCAGAAGAGCCTTGAGAACTGCTTGGCTACTCCCTGTGTTCTCAGCAGAAATGAGAGAGCAGAGGCTTCGGAGCAAGCCTTGGAGGTCAGACCATGACAGTGTCCACAAGTCCTTTGCTGCTGTGATTAATCTGATGGTGTTCATACCTTGTATTTCTACAGGTAATGCAATATGTAACTACCACAGGAGAAGCTTTGCACCCACTTATGTCACTCTGGAGAAAGGTCACTGCTTTCCAAGATGTTATTCTAGTTTGTATAAGTGTGTGATTGAAAGCAGAAGTTTTCCTTATCATTTATTATAGCAACAGAAAGCTTACTTAGGTAGTAAAGTGGCCCACAGTAGGAATCTAAATACTAAAATAAGACTATAGGAATCAACCTATCCTTATATTAAACTAGAAAGAATTCCAAGAAACTGAGAAATAAAGAGACCAGGTGGTCTTCATAATACAATTAGACACCAAGAAGGTTCCCAAAAGAAACAAAAAGTATCATGAATATGATATTTGGTGATAACATTGAAAGACTTCAAGAATATATGTTTTGTTCTGAATCATTTGCCATTCTCCTTACACTGTTAGCTATCATAATGAGCAAGCTGTATTTCATGTTCTGTTTCTTACCACAATTATTTTAGTAAAATTAATTCATTTTTAAAACTACATTGTTCAAGGGCACTTAGCAATAGAACATATGATATACTCTTCTTTGTGTGGCTGAACATCTCATCTCACACACTGCTAAAGAAAATCAGTAAGGCATTCAAGGATACACTAGAATACCACCGTGATGTTGGGATAGTTATAAAATACAGACTTGCTATTAAATAGACTATAATATTTTAAATTATATCATAGCTCTAATACACCTTGTCAAAAGCTAATCAGTGAAAAGGTCTGGTGTAGTGTTTAGAAGATGGAAATTTATTTCCTTCTTTTGCATATCACTATTAAAAGATTATTCCATTTTATATTTCATTATTTGGATTGGAAAGTCTCTAGGAAGGAAACCTCTACCTTCTTGTAGACACAGGACCTACATTCCATTGTGGTATGCAGCAGTAATACTGAACTGGAGTAGAGAAGTACCAGAATGAGACAAGGTCTGCTCCAGAGTACTGTGATCTCTGCCTAATCACCAACACCATTTTGTTTAGACAGTGCTTATGTTTTCTCTGAAGGTTTTGATCCAGCATGACTGAGTCCAATCCTGATTTCTAAATGAAATGTCATGAAATCATAGCTAGGGAATACAGCTGTGGAGTTTTTTTCATGTGACTCATACTTACTTTATGTAAAACCATCTTATCTTGGATAGAAATGGTGCACAGTCCTTTAATTAAATCAGCTCTAAGTTTTGCCTGAATGATTAATAAAATGAGAAAATTCTCTGTCTTGCTATGAAAGCTTTATTTTTTTGTATTACTCCATTCTTTTCTTTGCCTAAACTCTTTCTTCAAATCAGATTCCCAAGTTGATATTCCTTCCTTTGGGCTCACCTGCAAACTATAATCTGTGGTTAATCAAGCTAATTTTCTTTTGTCACAAAACTCAAAAAGAAAAGAAAAACAAAAAAGCAATAAAAATAACCATTTGTTGTTGCTGTTCATGAAGCATGACATTTTCATGACTAAAAATGCCTAAAGGAATAGATAAATTAATTTCAATAAATTGGATTTTATGTGTATAAAATACCTCTGAACAAATGAAAAACTATGAGATGACATTTGGATCAAAGGAGGTATACCCATTGACTCTAATGGATGTTGAACTGGATCTTTGATTAACAAACTGCCTTATTATGAGTAATCGTGAGGCAGCAACACCAAGTAGAAAAGGTAACAAGGCACAGGATTAAGGAAGCAATTCAGAGCAGGGAGGAATATTTAACACAGCACAGTTTTCTAGCTGTGCAGAACACAGCACTAGAAATGACACAATATTTGTGCCAGTTCTCAATGTCCTCTGCCTCCACTCTGCTCACAAGCCTTATGTGGGCATCAGTACAGGTCTGGTTCAGCACCTTTGCCCATTGCTGCCTGTAAATTCTCCACATTACATCCCGTGGGTCTACCTGAAGACACAAAATCACAAAATCATGCGCTTCCATTTATGAAACACAAAATCATGGGCTTCCATTTATGATATTGATACACCTGTTGACATTCCCTTTAATATCAACAGAAGGTACGCTCAGAAATCAAAAGGAATGCACAGATATACACATTAATGTAGGACACCAATATTCATACATGTGTGCATACAGCAAGGAAAACGTTTACTGAAGTTTTCCAGTAGGAGAATAATGACAAATCAGTGCAAAGTTAGTGAACAGTATGGTTCATAGGATACCTAGAGAAAGGGGTGCTCCATTTAGATTGATACGTATGTGTATATAGATAGCATTTTCTTTTTCACTCAAAAGTAGTGCAAAAAAATCAACCTTGTCTCTTTATGCTTATTTTGTTTTCAATTCAAGTTTTGTAAATTATGGTAATCTGTTCTGAGCAACTACCTACTCTAAATTCTACTGCTGAAAGTCAGTAGTCACTCTAATGAAATGAACACATTTAGAGCAGTGTGAAACAATAATAGGTCAGACACAATCAATATACTGTTCCAGATCCAGAAGAATGAAAGGGAAATTTACAGCTTTATGGAATCCTGCTTAATCTGTAGGATTCCTCAGCTCGTTCTTGTCTTCTTCTATCGCTGTTGGCAAATTTGGAGACAAGGTCCAGCTTCAACAGGCACCAGCTGATATATATCCATACTGCTGCTCTGTTCTCTGCCCAGCACAAGTATCACTTGGGGAGTATTAAGGGTGGTCATAATTTAGGTGAAAAGGATTAGATTAGTTCTTTCATCAGATCAGTCACCTGACCTGGCTCCAACAGTGCTTGCACCAGTACAAGGGAGGTGACGCAAGACAAATTTAGCTTTCCATGTGCCAATCTCCAACCCAGACTAACAGTCTCTAAACTATTTTACTGCTTAGAGTCAGATTTTGGTATTTAGGGGTTCAGTCATCAATACAAAATGGAGAGATTACAGATTAAAAAATTGAAGTATATGGACAGACTGAAGTGACAAAGTGGGTGGGGTATCCTCCATAAACACAAGGATCAGGGCATCAACAAGAAAGGCAAAGGCTTTTCAGAAACATCCTAGAAGTAGGATCAAACTCAATAGCCCAGAGAAAACCTTCTATTGAAAAGTCTAATTTCAGCTTGAGATGTATCAAAGAGGATCTCTCCAGCAGAGATGGGTTAATAGTAATGGTATTTTACCTATAGAAAGAGTGGCAGGGGAAGGGAAGGTGGCTAACCAGTAAAGTTAACTATGTACAGAAAATTACTTTACAAGGTTATATGAGCTAGATGCTTGTGATACCTCAATAGACATGAAATTATCTTTATAAAGATTAAAAACATGAGTGGGTAGGCTACAGGATTCTCTTTCCAGATGAAGAACAAACCTTAGGGTTGCCACAAGCTTTCCACAATAAGTAGTTTAAGTTCTAAAACAACTCCTTCCAAGAACAAAGATTTGAACCACCAGCTTTGTGCTAAAGCCTATTTCTTGACCTCTTCGGAGCACTCACTCCTCCCTGCATAAAAATTAATACCAAATAGTGATGGATATTCAATATTAAACAACTAATTAAAATTTTTGCTGTTTTCATTGCTTTGAACAAGAAGCTGGTTTGGGCATTTTCAGGTCTTCATACAAATTGTACCTCTGCAGGTCTCATTCCTAAACTTAATTAAGAGTTATTATTATTTATGACTGTACTGCATACTAGTCCAAGCTTTAAATTGGTCTTCTAAAAAGAGAGCCTGTGGCTGTATTCTTGGGACTTTTTTTTTCTCCATCTTTTTTTCTTTTCTGAAATAATATTATTAGTTCAAATCTTGTAACTTGTTTTTATATGACTAGTGCTTTGTCTTCGTCTTTCTTTTTCTCCCTTTTACCCTTCTGACATTTTTAATTTTAAACTGCTCCAACCTAACTGCATTCTGATTTCTTACTCACAGATGCTTCAAGGACTCAAATCACTGATTATCATCTTTCCATTCTCATTAGTCCAGACCTTAATTTTATTTCAAAGGTCATATGGTCTTTATGTCCAGTGAGCATAGTAACTGGCTTGTGTTCATACACACACATCTTTCTCCTTAACTGATACTCATGAGCCTAGTAGTGCTCTTTCTGTGAAAATTGGCCACTACCATCTCCAGAATGCTGGCAAAATCTGCCATTTCTGCTAAAATCCCAGTTTGTACTCTGATCTCTGTTGTCTCTTGTTCTCTGTTCCCATTCCCTACTTCTCAGTGACTTCTGAAATTTCTGATATTCACAGACACTAAAATCTGTTTCTGAGTCATTAGGAGCAGAAGAGGACACTACTGCACCAGCTTACTGTACTCTCCAGTATGGTTTAAAATTCCTATCTGATTTTTTTTAAAATGCTATTGGGTTTGCTCCATCTTTTTTTGTTCCTCATGTGCTGCAATTTTCCCATTTGTTTTAGCAAAATACTTAGAAATCAAGGGATGAAAAGCACACCAGTATTATTGCTAACAATATGAATATTATCTTTCTAATCCATGTCCTATCCAGAGATTGCTTCAAATTCCATCTTTGCTTTAGAAAATGTCTAAGCTGGTGCTTAATTCTCTACCTGTTCCATCTTCTGCAACTCTCCCATCCCTGTTCTCTCCGATATTTCATGCTTATGATGAATTAACTCCTTATATAAGGATTCTGTGATGTTCCGTCTTTATTAAAAAAGTGGAAAGCTAACATTTGACTGTATGAGCTTTTGCAAAGAATACATTTCTTCTCATTTATTATTCTGAAAGTAACAAATAACACTATCCCTAAAGCGTTAGATGCATAAAAGAGAGGAACAGAAACCACTGTGATCATTACTAAAATAAGAAATTACATTACCAGAAAACCTTGGCAGAATCAGCTTATTATAGTTGGCAGATAGATTATGGATAGCCAGCTACAGTAATCTGAATCCTTCTGTGAGAACCCTCTGGTTTTGACTGTATTTTCCTGTGAAGAGCAACCCCAAGCTGGGTTGGTTTAGATTGAAAAACTCCATTATTTATAGGAACTAAGACTACAAAATATTGTATCTGCTTTCAACATCTATGGTGAAGAGGATTCTTTAAAATTTTGGCAGCTTTCATATGAAAGTCACCAAAATGATTAAATGATCCAAACCCCCTCCTTTGAGTGCTTGAGAACCCTTAATAGAACTTCTCATTCACATCCAGTAGGATATAGCACCTGAACACATCCTCTGTTTCCCTGGCACCCCCTGTTCAGTGCACAGCACAAAGCTAATGAAGTTCCTCTGCTCAGGGCTTCACTCGTAGCTACTGAAGACATGGAAACATAGCAGAAGCAGGGGACTGCAGAACAAGAAAGGATAGGCTTTAGTGCTGCTTTAACAAACTGCCCTTGTTCCCAAGCTGTACTGTGATACACAGTCACGGACAAAGAATTTTCACTAGTGTGTTTCCAGAAACACCATCTACTTTTTCAAATACAAAGCCAGCCTTAGACAACAGACTGCATCCAATAGCAATAGTTTTGTTGTTAGTACATGGGGCAAGATGAAATCCCAAGTGCTCTGCAAAATGAGGCCCTTGCTTTCTCAGAATAACCACCTCCCACTAGCTGTCCCCTCAGACTGCCCCAGTGCCCATCCATGTGCCTTAGCCCCACACGTGCACATTGGAATGACAATGCCTCCTTAGCTGGCAGGAGCCATGCAGCCATTAAGGCTGGCAGCTGAGATGAAATCAGAGAGTCATTTAGGGTGGGAAACACGTCTAAGATCATCGAGTTCAACCACTAACCCAGCACTGCACGGCTGCCACTAAACCATGTCCCTAAGTGCCACCTCCACAGGTCTTTTAAATACCTCCAGGAATTGTGACTCCACCACTTCCCTGGGCAGCAGAATGATGCTGGGGAAGATCCTACAAGAAAATGAGTAGCACTGGAGCACTTGCTACAGAGTGAGGGCTAATCATCCCATGCACTGCATGCAGTGGGGAGTCTGTGGGAAACACAATGCCTGATGAAGTAGTTCAATGATGATGACACAATGTAACTCATAAAGGGAAATGAGTTCTTATTGCATGCGTGACTATAAATATAGCATTTATTTTCCCCCAAGTATCTGACTTTGCATCCTTAACATGTATGCATGTAAACTTTCTCCTTCTTCACTGAAGATACACCAATGGCTGTAAAATAGTGACTAGATAGCTGCCACAAACTGTTATGGATTAGGAGCAAAATAGCTCCAAAATTATTTGAGTTCATATCTTTCCCATGCTTGAAAACATTTTTAGAAAATCAAATTTTCCTGCACTTTAAAGGAAACTGTTGCATGTATGTCTATTTTGTACACGCAAAAGAAAATTTTGTGTACACAGTGGGTATACATACAAATGGCTTTTGATTACAATGTAAGTAGTGCCTTTAGAAAATTGTGTCCCATTAAATAATTCACATTATCCTCCTAGCAGAAGAAATCCAAAAGTGTCTAGCGAGGAACTAAATTAGTGAAAGTGAGGACTCGGAAAATATTGTCCTCTGTGTAGCAATAGTAACACCTCGTTATTGTCTTATATAGAAAACAAACAAATAGGATAATTTGTAGCTCAGATAAGCAAGCCCTGGTTAATAGAGTCATACAGGATGTAAGGGGAAATGGGAGTGCACATTCTCCTGCCTCGATACCTCTCCTGACGCAGAGCGGGAGTGCTCTGCCACTCTAACTCTAAATTTGCAAGGGGGTGATGCAGATTTAGCTCCATTAACATCAATAAACAGGCTACCAGAGCAGACCACTGCGGGGAGGATGCAACAGATACATCTGGGGAAGAGCTCTAAGAAATCACTCCAGCCCAGCCAGTGCAAGAAAGCAGAGAAAAATTTTGAAAACCAGCTGGGCAAGATGCAACTATATTGCAAGGCTCAGGCTAGGTAATTCTGCCTAACTGACAGAAGGGGCTGACTTTTTAATAATGTCAGAAATTTTAAGAGAATGAATCATTTTATAGATGGCAGCAAGAAATATCTGAGCTCCAAATTCAGAATACTGCTGCTAGTATAGAGCTATTGTTTTTAGAGTACATTTAAATTCATTATGCATTGAAGATATAAATAAAATAGCTCACCAATTAAAACATTACATAGAAAAAAAATAAGGTAATGTGGGGAGTAAATTATTGTAGCTTGGTCGAAACTGTTCTTCTCAATGTTATCTTCACTTTCAAACTCTGTACAGGATTCCTGTTTGTTCCTGGACCCATACTGACTCAGACTAGGTCTTGGCCTTACTATCTGATAGTTCATAATATCTACTACTTGATGACTTGATAAGAAATTACATTTTTAAAAGCTTGATATTAATTTAAAACCTACAAGGTTTTGCTCATTATTTCTGAGACAGCCTATTCAACTCCTAGTCAGCAGCTACAGCAAAGTATGCTGACCCCATTGATGAGGTAATCAATTATGCTGGAACAAAACAAACTCGTAACCAGCAAGAAAGGAAGCCTGTGGTTTTATATAGAGCCAGAGAAAACAGAGAGAAAGACCATTTGGCAATTGACATAGGACAAAACATTTCATTTCGAGGTTCCAAGAAGATATATTTTAAATTTGTATTAAATACGATTTACAAAATCAATGTTCTTCTATGCTGGACAGCTTTACTTGGAGTGAATGAAGACAAACCAGGGCACACATCCAAAGCTGTGGCTCTACAAGCATGTGGCACTCAGGAATGGGGGTTTACATGCCAGCAACTGCAATTATCCCCACTAGCAATGATTTAGCATTCTGTGATGTCTAGAGCCCAAAAAACACAGGCTATGCCTTTATTTCACAACCATCTGAAATCCAGGTTTAAATTCTGCCTTTAAAGAAACTGCAGCACAGCTTGCTGCTGTGTGCACGTTGGAGAATAAAAATGATTAATTCCGCCCATCAGTGAAGTTTTTGCTTATGAGTATCACAAGCCTTTGCTGCGTGCAGCAGAAAAAAAAGAAAATAGTTTTTATGCTTAGTTTCTGATCCTTATTCAAAACCATGCAACAGTGCTAATTACTAAACACTGGGAAGACTGAATAAAATAACATAAAATGCTCACTTAAAAACCGACAAAACAGAACACCTTAAACCTAAGTACATTTACCACATTATTTTAGTGCATGATTTTTAGTGGATGATCTCAGAAAAGATTTTCATGTTAAAATTAACAGAGAAAAGCAACTGGAAAATAAGCAAATCAAAACGGAAATACACCATGTAATACAAGCTGCCATGATGAGCTGAACATCTGAAAAAAAGAGCAGAACGATCAATCCCTCACCACCAGAAAAAGAGACATGTAAAGATTGGCTTTAGAAAAAAAAGATTTCCTCTTGGAATCACCACAGCAGGATCCAGAGGAAGCTTTGCACCCAGAGACCTAATGTCGTCTGTTAAGCTAACAAAACTAGTCTGAAAGAAGAAAAAAATTAAGACTTCATCTTTTCATCCCCTTCCACTTCACTGCTCATCTCCCTAGTGCTTATCTTGATCCCAGTTTTCTTTTTCTGAGGTTTTTTTCCTCCCTCTCCCTCTTCCTTTCTTGCTTTTTTTTGATGCTGACAGAGGGAGCAGCATGGGTGCCTGATGCCAGCTGCCTCCTAACCAGAACCCTGCCTTTGTCATTTGCATTGTCACATTGAGCAATCACAGACTGTACCACAGAGGACCCAGAAGGGGTCAGTGACAGAGGCAGTGCTGCGAATTCCACCTGGCCCTCGGAGCCCCGCAGAGGCTGCAGAGTCCCGCGGCTGCTGAGGGCCAGCCTGAGCGCCAACGCCGCGTCCCGGCACGCTCAGGATCCAACATCCCAGAAGAGGGTCAATGCCTTGTGCCAGTTTGCAAAGAAACCACAGAAACAGCCTACCTAAGTCAGCCACTTTCTGCCCAGTTTGCCACAAGGATGTAAGGCAAAACTTGCCACAACTGAGGAGGAACCCCCAGTGGGATTTTATCTAGGACATGCTCTAGGATGCCCCACCACAAGACAATGACAGCGTGGCTGTTGGGTTGCCAAAGCACAAGAGCTGCTCTCTGTACCAAAAGCTAAATGAACCACGAGAATACAATGTGCATTACACAGACATGTTAATCTTACATTTACACATGGAAAAATCCTAATGCAATGTATTATTCCTCTGAGGTTTTATGCCATATTCTTCTTTCAGTTACAATAGACCAGACCTGCCCTGCACAACTCAGGCTATAATTTGAACAGTAATTTTTACATTAACACCACATGAGCAACAATCAGCAATGGTTTATACTATTGGGAAAGTACAACTACAGGCTATCTATAAACTGTAGGGATACAAGCAAGAGAGATCTCACCACGCATCTTGGTTCTGCACACTGTCTCCCCTGGAGTTCAAAACACTCTGGGGACAGGACTCCATCCATCCATAGGGAAGGTATTACAAGGCTCATAGAACTGAATGAAGTACAGCTAAATTACAGACTTAGGTACAGCTCTGCATTAGGCTGAAAATAACTGCATTTTATGGCATTCGTTTTATCTTTAAAAAGTGCCTTGAATAATTATTCACACAATTAAAAGAAATAAAACCAGATACTCTTGCCCAAGTTAGCTTGGTGTATCACTGAGCAATTTGCCTCATTTTATCCACTAATGGCACATCTAGAAATAGGAAAAATCTGTATTTTAAGCTTGAAATATGAACTCCATAAATCTGTATTTCTGTGTATGTATTGTAAGCCCACACCAGGGAATACTTTCAAAAATAAAAATAAACATCTAAACTTTGAATGCACTTTAAGGGTCAAAAAGCAATGGGAACAAATGCATTATTTAGTCGTAAAAACCACACTCAATTCAGTGCAAGGCTAAGGAGGAAGCTCAGGCTCCCAGAGGCATGTGAAGTGCAGACTGCTTCGAGGGACTGCTGCAAACAGGGCTGAGGCTGAGCTTTCTTTCAGCTCTGCCTCTGCGTGGGAGAGGTGGCAAGGTTGAAGAGCTGGAGAAGACAGGCAGCTTTTAATAAGAATTAGCTGCCATTTTCTCAGGCACAGTGAAATAGAGAGGAGAAATACTGGGAACTTCTTGCTTACAATAAAATAAAGGCATTACTCAAAATTGAGAAGACTGTTAAAAAGAGGGGCTACTCACACAAGGCTTGGGGTGAATGATAAAATTCTTAGCCTTTTTAATAGCCCATTGTTATCAGCTACATCTCTACGACAGTGTCTTTGTTTTCCCTTCACCCTCATTAAGGGTTAGGTCAATTTCTTACCTGACCAACACAGGCTCTGCTCTCATTACCTTGACTCAAAGCCAACAGTACCTTTTAAAAAATGCTCACAATAATCATCAGCTATGGAATGCTTACCCTGAGGTAGTTGAGGGTGAAGTTTGTCAGACCCATTCGAGTGATGTTTTTGGACAGCTGCTCCAGCACCTGAGGGTCTTGTGCCTAAACAACAAAGGAAAAAAAGAACTTTCACTTTGCTTTTCATTGGTTTGTTTTTGGTTTTTTTCTGTGTGCTTAGTAGAGTGTAGGGAGGGTTCCCTGAAAAGCAGTGCCACTGCTATGGAAAAATTACGCGCTGATGCTAAATTTATATAATAGGCTAGGGTTCCTTATGCATAGGAAAATGTAAAGCATTATTGGAGCAGACTAACTGTTTTCCAGCATGTTCCTTTGATCCCTGTCCATCAATTCAAAAGGTAGACCTAAGAGGTCTGGCCATGCAAGTGAGCAGGGCCCCACCAAAAAAAAGCTTCCTGAAGGATTGCAGTACACTTTGAGCCTTCTATTTGTTGGCTGGGACTCCCAGGAGACTAGACAGAAAAAGGCAGGAATAAAAAATATATCATTTTCTTTTTGTGGGTAAGAAATTGCACCAGAAAGACCTCATCAAGTATGTGACATTAAGCACAGTCTGGAGAACCCTTGTAATCTAAGTTATTTTCCCAGAATTAAACAGCGAAAAATGCAGGTATAGTCCTTCCCTGACCCTAGCCAGGAGCTTTACCTGTGAGACCAGCCTCCTCTTTAAAATGAGGTGAATCTCATTACTAAAATTAATACCTGCTGGTTGCTGTCTAACCCGCTTCGACTCTGAATTGCAGCAGCCCCCTAAATACATAATGTTGATCATGGCCATCCTCATTGTCCCTTAATGGGGTACCGTTGAAGAGTTCAATTGATCAGTCCCCTAAAATACCAGATGATCCTGGGACAGAAATGGTGGGGCAGGTTTTCAAAGGTATTTTCTTCAGGTTTGTAATAGCACTTTGAAAAAAGGACGAGGCTGCTTAAGCTATTTAAAATTTTTCACTATGAATATATCTTTATCTATGGATATCTAAGTAACTTGATGTCAAAATATAGGAACATCTTTGGGTCTGTGTTCTTACCCTTTATAAAACCATAGTCCTGCAATTGATTTTGTATATTGGGGCATTACTAGTAGGAATGGTTCTATGGTGAAGAAATGAGTGTCAATAAAAGTATGTTCTTTGTTTCTCCACAATTTACCTTATTATATTTTGATTTTAACTTGTAGAATATTTAATATTTTAATGTTTCATTGAGTGTGTTTTCACTCAATAACGAAAGAAAGTCATGAAATGTGGAACTAAAAGAATGTCTGGATCAAAATTCTAAAGGTTTCTAAGTAAACATATTGTAATTTCTTATCTTCTGTCTGTGCAAGGGTAACATCGGTTTGCTCCATTTAAACCTTAAACATCATTCGTACCTACAACGATGAAAATTCACAGACTTAGGTGTAGTTCATATCGATAAGAAGAGATTTTGGACCCAAATCATACAGAACACCAAGTGGTATTAAAAAGAAAATTACATGCTAAAACAGAATGAAAACATAGCAACAGTGGAAATAATAGAGCACTGAGAAACAAGGGAGTGATGAAAGAACTTGTAAATAGACGTAGTTGAAGGCAAACCAAAATATTTATAGTTAATTGCCTTGGGTGTGAAATTTGCTGGAGTTGTTCATAAACCTAATCTCATCTCTTTGCATTAGGTCAAGTGAATAAAGGATTACTTACATGCATGGCTAGAATGCTGCGTGGGACTAATTCTCTGTATTGTCTAATAGTAAAGTGCCATGTTTTTATTCTCATAAGATCATCAAAAGTAAACTCCAAGATAAGACGTCCTTCTGTGCATACCTAGAATACATAAAATGTATGAAATAAATTCCCAGGAATTTTGTTTTCAATGGTATTGTACAATCGATTAAAAAACATTCAAAAATACCAGAGCAGTATTCTATTGTTCATCTCTGCTAGATTAATTGTTTTTCGTCCTCTTGGGGAGAAAAAACAAATATGGGAAAATTACTTCATAGGCCTTACCTCAGAGACAGTAACTTATAATGTTATAGATTTTATAGCATTTTACAAACATGGAATATTGTGCGCCAAATCTTACTGATTGCATCAATTCTCTTTCCCTCATAGTTTGCTACTGCTAATTAATGACTGAACCTCACAGTGGAGGTGACTGTAGTGCAACTGAGTGCACTCGATGGCAAGTTGCTGAACCAGTCATTCCCAACCTGTTTTAGACTGCCCTTTCCTTACTAGAGCTTGGCATATAAACCTTTCTTTCATGTCCAATTGGAGTAGGCAGTGTTCTGAATGCCTGTGGCCAAACCTGGGTTTTTTTCCTAATTTTCTCCTTGTCTTTTCCAAACATTTTGTCCTGTTGGATTTGTTTTTTGTGGTTTTGGTTTTTATTTAGGTTTTTTTCCCATTTCTTATCTAGTTTTATTAATCCCCCCTTCCAAGGAAAGCCAGATGGGGAGCCACCATGGATCTCTATGAGCTGCATTTCCTCACAGGTTTGAGAGTGAGGGGAGCACAGGAGAGCCAGGACAATGGAACTACTTCCACAGAAAGTGCCTCACACAGCTTTGTGAGGAATCTTCTGTCTAAGAAAGGACAGAAAATATGGGAGGAATAAATGCAGTAAGTGGGTACTAGCTATAAATGAAAAATAAATAAATTATTGGGGACTTTTAAACAACTCTCCACAATTTTATGTGGAAAAGGTACGTGGTTGTGGTCTTCTTTAAGGTGAAAATACAAGCCCAGCATGGTATCTTGACTGAGGGCACTTTAGAGTATTGAAAATGATGTCTGATTTGAAAACTAACTACCACAGTTGATTTTTTTTTTTAATTGGATATTTAGACTTACAATCCCTGTTCATAGCAAAGTTGCAAGTGCAGGGTACAGAGATATTGTGGAAACAGGGTGTAATGGCTTTCAAAACAAAGGGTTTCTGCAACTTTAATTTTAATACAGCTAGTATTTCATTGAAAAATAACCACCCCAGATTCAGCTGAGTCTGTTGAGCCTTTTTACAAGCTCCAACTCAGACTTGGCCAGCTCTCACTTGGTCAATGTGTGGCTTTTCCGGTTAACAGTTCACTTAAAGTCCTTATAGTTTTCCCTCCTTATTGTTTCTGCAAAAACACATAGGTAATTTTAACAGCCATACTATATAGACAATTTCCTGTAGACTTGTGAAGGAGAATCTTGCAACAGGTTCTCATCTGCCCTTTTCAACACCCCTTAGTTATGCCTTCAAATGTTTACTGTGCCTTATGTTTCACCCTTATTTTGATTTTCACATCACCTGCACTATGATGAGAAATTACACAAGCATACACATGCACACACATAAGGATTCACAGAAGAAAAATATTTTCTATTAATGTCACTGTGTCGAGGCCAAAGATCCTGGTTACTGACCGGTTAACATGAAAATATTTCAGGTTTAAAATATTTTTTTATAATAAGACCTGTGGCTTCTCAAATGTTTCTTCTCTTAAGCTCACACTGCCAAAGCTCTTAGCAGATTTTAGGCACTGGCATTAACAAATTTTAACGGAAAAACTTAAACACATTCCTCATATTACAGTGGTAAAAATTTATACATCTTATAAAGGAATTTAATTTCCTTACGCAAAGTAGAATTTTACACAGTGCTTTTAATCAATAAAATTGGCACAGTTCTTATTTTAAAAGGGCTATTTTTTTTTCCCTGAAAGCTGCCTTTTACATAGAATCCAAAAAATCAAAAGGGTCTCCAATTAAGAAAACATTTTCTGTTGTGCTGAATTCATGTTACCGTACTGTGAGCTCTGACATTTTGTTTCTGTGGTAACCAAAATCAGCTGATTAGTTGGCATGGCAACAGAAAAGATGTAATCCCAGCAGACACACTCTAATCAATGCCCCCAGCACAGATGGTCTCCGGAGGATCAACAAGAAAGAGGCTGGCAGGCATTCAGTGTATCACGTGGTTGCTCTAGACTAGGCCAGGAAAAAACTAAAAAAGAACATTTCTCAAACTAACCAATAGCTTTTTAACCCCTTCACTGCACTTATTAATTGTAGGAATTTCAATTGCTTGTGCCTGTGAAGACCAACTTTGGTCCTGTGCCTTACTGCTCACAATCTCATTCTCCTAACACTGGGCATCCTTAGAAGTGTTCCCCCTTTATTAACTACCATTTCTCAAACATGAGTTGTTGCTTGAAAAGGAACCTAAAGCTTATACAAATCTGGGCAATGCCTGGTATTATTAATAAGGATTAAAATCGCTGAGTTTCAAGGGCTTCACCAATAAAATCCAGCTGATGGCTGCACTGTTGGGAGCAGGAAGAGAGTAGTGAGCACATGGGGTGTTCACTGCTTTAGTGGTCAAGGCAATGTCCACCTCTGCCATTCTACTGGGAAACATAAACATTGTTCACTGTAGAAAAACAATTTGCCTACGCATAAAGTGGGAGTGCCAGAGTTGGAGTAAACATGACGAAAACAGACTCCTAAAACTTTCGTCTACCTGAAGAAAAAAGTGGAGCATCTCCCAGGTAAACAAACACAGTGGTCTTGGCTTCAGTATTTTACAACAGTTTATTTATGCCATTGAACTGTTATAAATTCGTTTTACTATTTATTTATATCTTGATAAAACAATTTTAAAGTGTGTGACACTTTACAAGGACCTCTTAGCCTCTAAAGACAAGATGAACTATTCATATTCTTACTGCCAGGCATCTTCTGGCCATATTTGTTTGAAAAGAATTGGAAATGCCATTTTATATATTCATCCAATACTGCTGTATGCAGTGAGTTGCTCTAACTACCAAAATGTTGAAATGAATAAAATACATTTGATTCTTGATTCTGTGGATTCTTGATTCAATACATAATGAAAAGTGTTTCAGTCTGTTATATTAGAAGTTAGTGAATTTGCAGCTTACAATTTGCTGGTGAAACTGAAACAGTTTGTATTTTTGCTTTAAACCCTCCCCCTCACGGTAGTTTCGCTGGGTCAAATTCAGATACGATCCAAGGAGCTACACAGCTCATCACAGCGGTGCTTATTATGGGAGGTCTGCTTTGTTCCATCACCAATGCTGTGAAAGTAGTTTACCTTTGGGTACAAGATCTGTGCCCTTGGTATCTCGGCTAGAAGTTAAACAAGCACAGCTGAGACAACATTCAGCTCTAACTTATTTCTGAGAGAGTAATATATTCTCTTCTCCCCTATTCCAGCAATTACTGTGTTTTATTTCAGATTTGCTCTTACTAACAAGTCATATTTTAAACATACAGGAAATAAACCCTCCTAATTTTTCCTCTAGAATCCAAATCACATCCCCACCTGAACTCTTCTACCAGGACACAGAGGTTTATATTGGAATCTGCCAGAGAAACGTCAAGGCTGAGGCAAGCTGTGCACTGCCAGGGCTGCAGCAGACAGAGACCCACTGCACACAACAGGACAGTGCCACGGGTGGCAGCTGTGGTCCCCTCACACGAGGTGGGCACCCAGCCCAGCCCATGCTGTCCATCCATCTTGCTGGATGCTAACCTCCCTTCCAAAATAATAACACTGTCATGTTCTGCCATGGCAAGTAAAATAATCTAATTGAATTGAGAAAAGTGTTCTGTATTTACTGGTTAAAAAAAACCCCAGACCAACCCCCTTTTATTTACTATTGCAATAAAGCTAACACAAAGGGAAATGACACAGAAATCGCTCTAGGGAGCTCAGCAGTGAAGCAGCTACTGTGCAACTTTGGCACATCTCCTGCCCATGGCCAGGACCCCCAGCTCCTCATGAGCAGGGAGGTGGCAAAGAGGTGCTAATAGGAATATCTGGTCTCTTCTCTGTCTATCTGTGTGTAAGCCACAGGGGCTGGAGTGGGCTCACATTTCCTGGCTCACCAGGGCTTCCTCTCCTCTGAGCCCCACCCCAAGGGGAGGACGCAGAGAAGGCCCTGCCAAGGGATGGGACTCACATACACGCTAGAACGGCATAAGCCGTGTACACGCTGGGCATGATGCTGTCTACAGCCACTGACTCAAAATTAAAACCTCCACAGTCCTGCAGGCCAAGGGCAACATGCATTAGCTACTCTCTCCTGCTGCCCCTTCTCCTTTTGTTCTTTTCTTCATGAAAAAGTTAAAAATGAACAGGTACAAGATGGAAAATAATTATTCCCTGCAAATGTATTAAAATGTATTCACTTCCATTTTGAAAACAGTTTACTGATTTTATTTTTTTTTTACTATAAGGAAATTTTTGGTTTAATATTTATTTTTCACCATTTTGGTACTGCTTTTTTATAAACATATATGGCAATCATTTTAATTACAGGACTAGATGTGCCCTATGCATGAAGATAATTCACTTTCAATTACAAATATTGAATGTTCACTAACTGTTTGATCCAGAGCGTGTTTCAATCAATTGAGTCCTTCCATTGACTTCATTGCCCTTTGGACTGGCATCCTCCGGTATTAAATCAGCATTTTCCTGGAGATTTATAGTCCTTGTACTAGGTAAGTATCCAATGTAATGCATATCATCCCAAATGGTAGGTACCAGCAATGTGAAATCTCATTGTTGCTTTAAAAACAAACCCAGAGAAAAGGATACGGGCAAGCTGAATTTAATTCACATAAAATTGATAGTTCTGGCAACCTGGCATTATGTGCTTTTCTCGGAATCTTTCTGGGAGAATTGTAGGAGATACCCACAGAATTTTCCAGTCACATAATGAACATAGAAAACAGTAATTAAATGGCTCCAAGGGTTTTCAGTATTAGAAATAATCTCAGTCTACCAGAAAAATTCAACAGCCAATACTTTTCACCCTTATACACACTAAAAAAGAAAAAGAAAACAAAAAACCAACAACATGCTTTACTGAGTCTTCCCTGTTACCTTGGTAAACATGGGTTTTCCATGCTGAGTGACCATGGTGCATTGATCACAGTCCACTGTGATGGATGAGTTGTGGTATGACTCTTTTGAGTGCTTGAGAATGTAATACAGGTCTGTTACACCTCCTTCAAAGACAGTGCTAAAATAACGAGGAATGAGGGTCCTTCCAATTGCTGTGAGGAAAATACAAAGCAGAATTCAGCAAATGCTCTAGGTTATAAAATCTCAAACCATATGCTAACAGCACATGAATAATTTTAAGTGCAATGAAATCAAACTTTCATTTAATGAATATAATACATGTTCTCTCCCTTTTGTAGAGACAAAGTTGTGCCTGCTCCCACTGAAATCAATGAAAATGGCTGACTCCTTTCAGAGAGAGTGGGCTCATCATATTTAATCTTTCTACATTGATGGCAAGTTAGAGTCACTCTTGAAACCATCTGCAAGGTTCTTTGTCCCACAGTAATTATTACACAAAAACCCACATGATGTCAATTACTACTGGAAGCTGAATATTACCCCTAAGTGTATAAATACAGGCAGTGAGTATTGACAGAAATATACTTCTACACCCAAAAAAGCAAATCACTTTTATATAAGGGGGATTGTATACACATATATGTTTGTTTGTGTGTGGGCACGTGTATATTTATATACACCCACCCATACATGCACACACACACATGCACATGCACTCTTGACTCAACAGGAGGGCTACTGCTGAGAAATCAGAGTACTGGGGATTGAAGGAGGACCTGAGAATGGAAAACTAGAATGTTATACAGTATATGACTACCCACAGATCTATCCGGGATCTCTCTTGAGACCAGTATTTATGTCATAGGCTAGAAAGTCTGAGCAGACACCTGCACTCCCTTACATGAACCACTTAAACCCCAAACTATGGACTGAAGGTACCCAATTCAGCAATACTTAGTTGGGCAAAACTCTCACTGAAGTCACGTTTTTCACTTCAGTAGTAGTGTCAGGTAAGTTTTACAAGGTCTAATTCCAAAAATGTAGTAGTGAGGGTGAGCTTCTGAGTGCGTTTCAGATGCACAAACTAGCAGCAGCACTGACATCAAAGGCAATTATCTCATATGCAACTGATGCTTTCAATCTCCTTCTTTACTGATAAATTTGAATGTAACCACAAATTGGTATAACAGAACACTTCAGTTTATAATAGATGGATACTTCCATACCAAATGACTCACTGCTTTGCAAGCATTAATCAATCCACAGTAATTTTGAGTGGTGGATACATAAAAATTTCCTCCATTTTACAGGGAAAAACCAAGCAATCTAAATGCTCTCTTGGAAGAATGAGATAGTAAAGTCACCATCCACAGGCAAGATTAGAGTTTATTAGTTCCTAATTCTAATTTGTCTATTAGGACTGTGTGGTGACTCATGCCTCCCTCATTTGCTGTATACTTTTGAGAGTGATTTCTAAAAAAACTATTTTCATAGAAATTTTGCCAGCATATGAACAAAGGCTCCTGAACCTAAAAATGCATTTGCAAATGGGTGTTGCAAATTAAAAAATAAGGAATTTTCACAGTAGTTCGGTGAATACTGTTTTTGTTCTGTGCACTGAAATGTGGAATATTGTATAGGCAGTCACAATGCATACTCTATAATGAAAATATGTAAATATAGAAAATTAGGACTTGTTACAGCTTTTGCTGTAATGTCAAATATCAGTGTAGTTTAATGTACAAAAATACACCACACTCTCTGGAAGAGGCTGACAATTCAGTGAATATATTGAAAGACTGTTATACGACTCTAGATCCTAAAAACCCCCACCCACTAGCCATGCATATAATAATTTTTTACAGTCTTTTAATTTAATTTAGAAAAACTGAAGTCCAGTGTATTAGCATAGGATTTAATTCATGGTTTAACTCAAATTTCTTCATGTTGGTGTGGTATACAGTAAAAAGTGAAATTTACCCATCAAGTTAATTTCTTGTTCCCCTAAGGCTAATTAGTGCAAATTAAATTTCCTGCTAATCATCTTAAGCAGCAAATGGGCGATATGAAAATCCAGCATTCCTACTGATTGTGATAAACCTCTATTCATGTGACTTATGCACTGCATAAATATCTTGAAAGTATTTAACTGCAGTTTATAGACTGTTCCCAAAGTAGCGTGGTCATGTGGCATTGCTTTTTGCCCTGTATTTACAGCTACAACGCATTAAAGAAGGCTAGAAGTACATTAAATAATTTATTCATATTACTAGTAAGCATTTTAATAAAAATTAATTCCTAGTAAGTGTTATCTATGTTTGCCACAGAGATATGCCACTGTGAAGAACAAAGTGAGAGACCAAAAGGACGAAGAGGAATAGAGGTGCACACAAGGATATGCTCCATGGAACCTGATTTTCCATGACAGATGCACGTGCAGACCCTGTCAGTCTGTAAAACTGAAAAGAACTGACACAAATATCAAGCATAAATGTTTATAGCTAAATATTCAGCTCCAGAAGAAGCAGTAACGGAAGCCTGTGTTAATGAGCAGACCTGTCCTCAGTCCACTATGTTGCTTTGCAACGAAAGACTGAAGCATGTTAAAGGTTTTGGTTCTCTTCCTGAAGCACTCAATGGCTTTAAAAGACCATTTAATTTCTAGGATAAGCATGGAACTCTACAGCAGTAACAAGGGTTTTTTGTGCAGGAGATGGTGTTTCCAAGAACAACAAAGGGCCGTGGAACAGCTCTTATAAGGCCTAGAGATCATCCCAAACTTTGAACATTTTTTAGTGTAAAGGACTTTTCCTTGAATTTTTCACTTCCAAGACATAACTGTGTAGATGAGTATGCAAGCACATCTGTGTGTGCACTCCCTGCTCTGCTGCATGCATACATACAGTCCTTTCCTGGGCAAAATAATGGGAACATGGCAAAGGTGCTTTGCTTTCCCTTATTGCAGTAGATGGACACGCTCATGTGTGGATGTATACACTCCACCTGTGCCTGACACTGTATGTGTCAACAAGATTTCAGCAACACCATCTATTTTTTGTTTGAGATAGCAGAAGGATACTTTCTAGGAGCACCCTGAATAATGTAAAGGCAGGATTATGGGACAACTAGATACTTGTGGCCACTTCAGGGTGTGGTCCAGCCATCCTTGTGCCAGTGAAGTGAACTCACCCCTTGCAGAGCAGAGAGCAAGCTGTAAGCCAGGCTGGTCTTGTGTTTGCAATTTCCCAGTGGCAGTCACAGCAATAATGGAAAGTACAGTCTAAACAGCACATCCAATCACACCAATGGGGCTGAATGAAGTTTTATGTGCTACTGCAATTGGAATTCCTTCATATATTAGAGCTTGGCTTTTAGTCCACAAAATACACGTTGAAGAACGCATGTCTGTGCGCATGTCGGTTTTGTAGGGCTCCTCCCTACCACACCACACTTCCCTAAATGAGCATCACATAGAGCCAGCACAGAGCTGGCTCACAGATCTCAGCCACAGAAGTTCTGAGCTGAGCATTTGCAGAAGCAGTCTGAGTATGGAGAAGTTCTTGTAATTTCCTTTTCTAATATCAGGGCTTTATTCTTTCTCCAATCTTTTTGCTCACCCACCCCCCATGGTCCGATTGTCTGCTTTCTCAGCTTATGGTTGGTTGCTTATCTTCCAAGCTCACTGTTCAAACTCCCAGAATCTCCCTGTCTTCTCCCCCTCCACACAGGCTGCCCTTTTTGCTGAAGGAAACTCATTAACCTATCCTAAATCTACATGATTTCTTCATTCTTCTTACTTAAGAAGGCACAGTTATTTAGTCTCAGTCTCCTTGTTCTCCTCCACACTGCCCAAAATGCCAGCTTCACACATACTTTTTCAGTGTCCTTCCTGCCCAGCCAGGCTTCCACAGCTCCTTGTCCCAGGCTCCCTGCCTTAGCAGCCTAAGCTTTCCTTCTGGATCTTGATTTCATGGGTTCCCTCCCTGCATCCCCCAGATTCTCTCTCTGCACTTTTTCCCACTCTGTCTTCTCTAACAGCAGATTCTTTCTCCAAATAATCCCGTCTTTCCTTGCTTCCTTCAGCTTCTAATCAGCCAGAGACCAGTAAAGAGGACCTCTTTCCTCTGTGCTCCCTACCTGGCAAAATATATCCCCATTCCCTATATTTTTCTCATTGGCTTCCAACTCTCCCCTACTCCATCTTCCCCTTTCATCTCCCAGTTACTATTTCTCTCTCCTCTATCATATCAATGTCATCTGGCCCAGATTTTTACCCTCCTTTTTTTCCCCCTCTTCCCTTTTCTTTCCTCTACATTCAGGTCAAGTTCCTTCCTTCATAAGGCCACCTGGATCCCAGGTGCCTCTGCCAGCAGTGTGGAAGGGAAGGTTTCCTCCTCTTGCAGGCACCACCGGCTGAGCCTTCCCTGTGGGTTTTGTAATGGAAATGACCGTGGTTCCACATAGCCCTGACCTACAAAATATCTAGTTACTCTACGTAGTTGGCATGTGGATACCCCACTGGGCTCCTACTATGTCCCTGGGAAGGCAGACCTTAGAAATTTTAGTTGTCAAATCCTAGTGAAGCCTGCACTGAATACCTGCTAACGGATACCTTTCTTTTCCCCAAAGTATTTAAAAATCTGATAAATTCAGTCAGATTTCCACAAAGAGGACAAAAGGGATACCCCTACCACAAAGGTGAGCAACCCTACTACAAAGCATACAGACTTTTTAAACTTTTAAGAAACAATCTTGCAATACTTTTGTAATATGGAAAAATGCCTTAATCTATACAAATAATAACAGGCTTTTAGTGTCCCATTAGCTAGAAAAGACCATTTAATAGGGTCAAATGTGACACCCCACATTGCAAGATACTGTATATACTAGAAGGAAAAATCACCTGCACCTCAGCATTCACACATTAATTCCAGATCACTGGAATTCTGCTTTAAATTATCATTTTGTCCTGGGAAGCATGAATCCTCAGCGAGGGAGGATTTCTTACGAGAAGTGGGCATTGCCGCTTAATCTTTGCTTGATTTTGCTAGCAGTTGCCCAGATAGCAAAGCAAAGTGACAAAGATAGCTGGATTTAGCAACAGGAAATAGTTATTTATATGAAAATGTCTATAAGAAAGACATATCTGAAACGAATATTTTGCACAAAAAAGAATGCTGTCATCCTCTGACACGATGTAACTTTGGCTTATTTTGTAGTGTGACAGCTTGCCTACATGTGATTCCATGAAACTTTTCCACGGATCAAAGACCAAAAAACAATTTTAGAATTTAAGTAAGATAGATTTGTGACAGCCCCCCCCCCCCCAAATATGAGTGGTCCAGAAATCAATTAATTCAATCTATGAACATAGGCAAAAAGCTTTATAGGTCAGTAACAGTTATGTTCTATATAGTTCCTCAAGTATCACACCTGGGGAATTCTAAAGAATAGAATGAAACCATTTGACATATTAAATGGCCCAAGGCCTGCTTCTCAAGGAGGGATGCACTGAGGTCACACTCCTGCTTTTTGGCCTGGGCATGCAACAATGATGATTGGGGTGTCCCTCTCTCATCTTGATCCTTTAGTTTATTTTCCCTTTTCAATATGTTTGCCTGAGCACAAAACACTTCATTCTGTCAGGAATATGTTTAATTCTGGAATTATTTTTCCATCTTAAACTGAGCCGAAAAGTCCAACAATCTCCAGATGGGATTGCTCATAACTTGTGAAGTTCAGGGTTTTTCCAAGCCTCAGATGAGCTATGGGTAGAAATCCAGCTAAAAAAATAATTTGCAATGTAATTTTGGTACCACCACATAGTGTGGTGGAGATGGTACTGTTGGATGGTTGGGGTTTTTTTCCCCAAGGAAGATTTGAGTAAAATAGAAAGCAAACATATTTTTCTAGTTCACAGGAAACTGGTATTATTTGTGGGCTAGGAATAGTTGAAGAACATTTCCTCCCTTTGTGTGCCAAAGATAGGTTGTCAAAATCTCAATGCCCCCTCTACAGAATGAAGGGTCACGGCCTCTTTGCAGAAGCAGGGCCTGATAGCAAACCCCTCCTTGCTCACTGAACTGCTCATGTGTTACCTTTACCGTAGAAGCTCTCAGGATCAGACTTTTGGATTTAGCATATACACCATGTAAAATAACTGCCAAGTTGGTGTAGAAGAGAAACAATGGAAGTGTTAACCAGTGAAATAAAAATATTGGTTTTATTGCTATCAGGCTGTTTTTTTGCAGCTTGAATCCTGTCAAGCCCTCTGTCTTTAATTAAAGCTAGGTTATAAAATAAGTAATAAAACAGAAATGAATAAACCCAAAAAATATAAAAGATAAAAAGCCTTTAAAAGTTCCACAGAATCAGCAACAGAATAACACCCTCTGCCTACAGCTCAAAGGAGTTCTGGAAGCTCTGGTGCAGCTTGCAGCTGATTATGTCATCAACATGCTATAGATGGGCTCGAGGAACACTGCTGGTTGGGGCTGTGGGGTTTTTTTTGGCTCCCAACATAAAATGTTGATCTGTCACATAAACCTCTAGGCTGACTATGAGAGTCTCTTCCTTGAGAGATTATCACAGTTGGATCTCAGTAATTAAATGGAGATGTAACTAACTCTCCTCAGCAAGATGCAGGGACCAGGGAAGCCAGGAGACAACAGCCCATTGATTGCAAATGAAACTTCCTGGGCACAGCAAAAGAGAGCATGAGCTTTCTGTTAATTGTTAATTGACATCTCTGGGCATGGCTAACTAACATCTGCGTGGGCCAGAGCTTGGCATGTTCATTTACATATGTTTCTGTAACTGAAGTGAACAAATCAGTACACTCAGAGCAAAACTTTGAGGACTTGCACAGCACTTTCATTGCTGTTATTCTGCCTACACTTCTATTCGCCCAAAACTGTCCCAGTGAAAGAGCACATCAGCTGTGTTCTTCCAAACACAGTCCATCTGGCTGCCATGTGGAGGGAGGGATCCCTTTCTGAAGCTGGACAACAGCAAAGCTCCAGTTTTCAGTACTGTGACCTGCTCTCTGGAAGAGCTGCAAGGCAGGATGCTCATGGGACTGCTCCTCCACCTCTATAAGACCTTATCTGCTGAGTGGATTTAAACCCAAACAACACAAATCTGTCAATTCCTAGGAAAAGCTACTGTCAGATTTGATAGTGTGGCATGGAAGGCAGTGAAAAGACAGTCTAATAAGTCCAAATTCTGTCTGACAGAGACACGTGGGCCATGTTGATTAAACCACCCACACGTATCCAAGGCAGAATCTGGCACACACAGACCTGTCCTTTTTTAATCCCTATCTAGTGTGTGAGACTGGGCTTCTATCATGTAGATTACTTTTAGAATAAAAATTAGAATGTATGATTAGTTTCCGCTTATAGAAATTTCTAGTTATTTACACAAATTAAATATTAAGTAAGAGTACAGGTATGATATAAAATCTATACAATAGTAATAATGATAATACTATATTAGAGAACACTAGTGTACTTTTAGTAGTACTATACTAGTAAAATACTACATTTATTTTCACATTCAGAAAACATCCATATAATCTACACACATTATAACTTTTAAACACCATGAAGTTTGGAAGAGAGGGGAAGTAGTACCTCCATATTGCAAAAGCACACCTTTTGAGGAGTAAAATTAGGAAATTATATATATTCTTTCCATATACTTAAAATTGTGGTTTTATTTTTAATGCTCTACTTAGCACCTTTTGGATATTGGGGAAATCTAATGTTTCTAACCAATTTGCCTTTGTTCTCAATTTTTGACAAAATTACAAAGTGGGATGTGTAACATGGACTCAGTACTGTTATTTAGTGACTGGAATCTTTCCCACAACCAGAACTGAATGGTTTTGTTTAGATCCATGAGACTTTCAAGGTATCTGTAGTATCTTATTTATTTTTTAACAACAACATTGCCTATAGTTAAAGGCTATAACCCAAAATATTAAAGCTTATTAAGTTGCAAATGTATAGGTCTTTTCTCTCCAATTCCTTCTAGCCCGTGTAATTCAATCATTGTGTTAGGTCCTACTCAGCCTTTTCCCCAGTATCTTCCAAAAACATTTTACCGTGGTGAGGATTTGCATGTATAATTTGATTCACTTGACAGTGTATTTCCTTTTTTCTAAAGAGTGTAACCAGCACTTCAACCCTCTAAAACACACTTGAGTCAAGAGCAAGTAACAGAAACTATGACAATGAGACCTCAGCTTTACTCCCCACACCTTATGACCCTTATTCTCAACAGATACATAATCTGCAACTCAGTCCTAAATCCTTCATCCCTCTGAAAAGAGACAATATTTCACTATAATTCATTTTCGTACAAACATTCGGAAAAGAACTATAAAACCTTCCAAATGTCTCAGCACAAAGCTAAACTGCATCAGCGTAATTTTTAATTAAGGTTCAGCCAGCCTACAATAAAATCTCCTCCCAACTTTTTTCTTATTACACTGGCAGCTGACCACCAGTCTTTAAAGAAGTGCTCAGTACAAAATTCATTCATCAGATCTCAAGTAACTCAGCCTCAGGCTAAGAGAGTCTGGACCAGGGAATGTAGAGAGCAAGCAGCAGAGTCCAAGATCCCTTTCACAGGGTTGCACCTGGACTTGGACAGCACCTCTGGGCATCATCCCACCCTCCACTCAGAGAAGGGGCATCTGCAATGGCTTGTCTAGAACTGTGTCCAACTGGGTTTTGAGTATCTCCAAAGATGAAGCCTTCACAACCTCTCTGCATAACCTGTGCAAGTGTTTGACCACCTTTGAAGGAAAACAGTTTTTCTTGTGTTTAAGTGAAATTTTCTGTGTTTCCCTTTGTGCTCACTGCCTCTTGCAGTACACTGGGCAATACTGAGAAGTCTGACTCTATGTTCTTTACTCTGTCCCCATTATATATTTACACACATTATAGGCTTCTCCAGGCTGCAGAGTCTCAACTCTCTCAGCCTCTCCTCACAGAGCAAATCCTCCAAGCCCTTAATCATATTCACATTTCTTTTCTGGACTCACTCCAATATATCCATGTCTTGCTTTTAAGTGGTGAGTCCAAACTGACTATCCCACACCAGATGTGCCTCACCAGTGCTGAGGGAAAGATCACCTGCCTCAAACTCTCCCTCACGCAGCCCAGGAGGCTGTTGATTTCTTTGCTGCAGTGGCACATTGCTGGCTCATAGTCAACTTCAACTCTCGGCTCCTTTCCTGCAGGTCTCATAACCAGTGTCTCAAGATGAAGCACAAATAGCAGAGCACCAGCCCTGCACAGCTCCATACCAGATTCAAGCTTTAATTTTTTTCTCTGTATCCATTGACAACACTAAGTACTTAGGGAGACTGCTACTCGATCCTAAAATGAGAACTCAGAGCCCATACAATTTATTGTTTAAAGAACTGAATTAGATTTCTAATAGTACAGAGCAGGCCAGACCCTTACCCCACACTGAAAAATTCAGAATTTGTCATGGCAGGCAGATTTATGAGGAAGCATATGGTCTAAGCTGATTTTTTAGGCTAGAGGGGAGAAATGTATAGGTGGGTTACTCATGTTCTTCCACAGACAAAAAGACAAATCTTTGATGAGGAAGCTCCAGTTTTAACTCTAAAACTTTCATGTCTTATAAATCAAAACCATCACTCCCATGGATATTTAGCAAAGAGAGTATTTGTGTTTGCATAAAAATTCTACACTCTGAATGCAAATAAAGCCAGAACAAATGGTTTGCCTGCTTGCAGTATACAGCCACTCACACTTCTGTCTGTGCTAATCATTCTGTTTGAAGAAAGAGTGGTTCAGTTAACTTTGTTCAACAACTGCAAAGAAGAAAGTTTTAAAAGCAAACCAAAGAGGTTATTCACAGCTGTATGACAAACCACTGTCAAAACATAACAAACCACAACCAAACTCAAGCAGAAAATGACAAACTTAAGACTGTAAAAATGATGGAAATTGTGCAGGACAGGCATTTTAGACGAACAAATGCAATCTGTACCAGCATAAAGGACCAACACAGCAGAGAAAATGATACCCAGAAAAGTTGTCTCAAGAAATAAAGGCGAAAACATAAAATTCAAATGACAGGACACCAAAAGGAAGGGACAAAAACCAGGGAAACCATCCAGTTGTATTAAATCAAGAACACCCCTGACCCCTGACTTCATCTGACCTAGTAGAATGCTAAACATAACATGAAAAAAAAAAGAATTATGTAAAAACATAAGCAAAATGATGTTAAGATAAAGTGATATTTGCTATACCCTCACAGACTGCCACAATCCTTTTTAGCAGGTACCCAAGCTGGTCTGAGTCAGAATGTAGACAAAGACCTCAAAACCAAAGCTTGGTTGCTGCAGAAAGCAGATGTTTGCCTTTCTGTGGTGTGTTCATGCTGGTGGTGGGTTAAGTGACCAACCCACATATTTCACAGCCATCCACTTGATTAACCTCCTATTGGTCTAAATCAAACAGTTCCATGAAAATTAGGCAAATCACTGGAACCACACCAATTACCACTTGCTAGGAACTTGGCCATTATGCTGGGGATCTGCCTTCCTTTCCCCCTTCCTCCCCCCAAATTGTATAAATATTCCAATTATTGCTACAAAAGCACATAGGAAGATCTGCTGTGCTATGGTTTCTGGAGTGAAGTTGTTTTGGAGACAGAAGTCTACAAATATAATTCTACCAGTTTCTCATCTCCCGTCTCTCCTCTGAGCCATGGTTGAGATAAGAAGCTGAGGCAGAAAAAAAAGTCTTATACATATTCTAGAAATACTATTTAACACATGCAGCCTATATAAGGGAAGAATAAACAAATGAGGAAGTACTGATCTCAAAAATGCATAGTTCCCTTTCACCCTTAGAAATGTTGGAAGAGAAGCTGTGAGTGACTGAGACAGAGTATCATGTGTAGTGCAAGGCTTTCCCATGTTTAAAGTTCCTGATTTTCATCCAGGCAAAATCAGCATCACACACCTTTAATTAACTTCAACTCTGATAAATTCTATTTTTGGTTTCAGTTCTGTTTGTATCTGCCAGAACAGCACCTCATGTCATCACCACCATGCCCAATGAGAAGCCTGAGGACACCATTCATGATGTGAAGTCTGAGGACAAGCACAGGCTGCTGGGACCTCAGAGGGTTTAGCTCAGACAGAATTTACCTTTCTTCTTGGATGCTTTCTGCAGCTCTCCACAAGCTCCCTTCTACTAAGAGATAGCACTAACAGTACTTAGGGCAGCTAGTTTAAGTAGTGGAAGCTATTCCTTCACTGTGGTTAGTACAGTGTAAACGTAGCCATGAATGTTTCTATAAAGCATATTGTAGGCAGACACCAGCTTGCTCTGCTAACACTCTGAGTAACCCAAAAACTACATGTTTGGATTTCTTGGTATAATGTCTGAGGAAGCAATTCCTGTGAAGAGACAGCATATATTGGTTTGGGCTCTGAGACGGATGAAAATGGCCACAGCATCCGGTCATCTTGTGTGTGTGTGTAAAGTGGGCTCGTACAGGCATTTGCCACACAGGCACAGCTGACCTCATCAACACTAAAAATTCTTTTCCTGGCAAGACTGAAACCCCCAGGCTGGCCACGTGAAAGAGAAGGATAGTTCTTTCCCTGAACACAGAACTTCGCGCTCAACCACTGTCAGTCAAGCATCACAGCATGGTCCACATTCAGGGGAAAAATATCAGAGGTGAAATGGGTTGATATGTGGATCAAAGGGGAGATAACATAGTGGGGAGTGTGTCTGGAGAACTGGTGGGAGGTGAGGGGTTACGGTGACACCATAAAAGATATATATGGCATTCTCAAAATCCTCAAACTGCATTGAGCACATGTGGATTGATAACCAGCATGATTTTTCCGGTAATGTTATGCTGTAGATGTATGAACAATATCTCACCAGTGGATAGTATCGGTTGTCAGTTACACACATGTTTTATAACAACCAGAACACTCTTTTTCAAAAAGCTGTTGGTGGTTGGCTTTGATTTCTTTTTTTTCTGCAGCAAAGCTTGCTTTCCCACTCTCTTTCTCTTTCAAGCGCATGGAAGCTAACTGCAGAGAAAGTAAAAATGGTATTGAACACAGTGGACAAAACAATTAGAAAAATAATCTACCATTTAAAAATATTTTGTTGGTTTTAAAAGTGTGTATTGTTTATTACCCTTAAAATGAAGGCAAGTGCCCTCTGTTCAGTTATACAAATCAGATGTCTGACAAAATAACATGAAATAATAAAGAAGCATTTTCAGAGAAGGGCAAGCAATGTAGCAGGTTTATAAGCTTCAGTCAGAACACACATTATACGTAGTTTTTAATAAAATTTTATGCAAGTAATGCAGAATGCTCTGAACTCCAAAAAGGTAACGTCAGTAGTAAGTACTGTAACAAATCTGTGCTGAAGTTGAAACAACCACTTCCTGTGTTTTCTGTCCTTTTAGCCATATGATACATTTTTTCACACTTCCAGGAGAGTCATTATATTATCTTCTCGGAACAGTTTTTCTACAGTGACTCACAGCGATTTCTGGAACTACCATAGGTAAGATACAGTTCCCATGGCAGTCTTGAACTGCCACTGTTGGGACAATTTCAGGGACTCCCTGACCATAAAACATCACCACCACCACACAGGATCAACCCAAATTCCCACCCAGACCAACACCATTGCTTAACAACAGACAAACTAGAAACCTAAGAAAAAAAATGGAAAAAAAAAAAGGAGAAATGTGGCACAATCCTTGCCCTAGTCCATCACACCTACTTCCAAAAATAAACAGGTAGAAAGCTACAGAAGTGATTGTTGCATAGAGTTAGACATAGCTACCAACAGCTACTGACATCCAAGTACAGTGACAGTGCAGGGAACCCCATGCTTCAGATGCCACACTAAAACCTCTTAATTTAATAACATAAAAATATATACAGACTTTATTATCTTAGGTTGAAAGCATATAAAAATTTTCTCTTGGAACATATCTTCCTACAGAACTTCAAGAAAGAAATTCAAGGTGGGAAGCTCTTTTCTAAAGATTTAGCAATAATTTTTATCTATCAGCAGTGCTTGATAGGGTTACTGTGCAAGTCTCCCAATAAGAATCCCTGCTGACATCAAAGAGAATGATCCCAGATAGGTAACTCAATGTTCTGATATCTTAATATGTATATGACCATGCAATTCAAAATACTTCTTTGAAAAATTAAATATATTTTTTTCAAAATCTACCAAAATTTAAAAACTTAAAGAAAAAGAAAAGAAATCACCTAAAATGGGAAAACTAATTTAATTTGGTGTACTTCAAACTCATTATGTCAAACAGGACTCTGCATAAAAAAACAAATACCCCACCTTGCAGTGTGAACATGCAAATATATTGCTGTATACATACGTATTTGAAATATCCCCCGACTTCCAAATAAGTTGTACATATCTCACAACTAAAAACATTTTTTTTTTTAACATCAGCATTGCAAACTCAGCTCAGGATCTAGAAACAAATTTGTGTGCCAGCTACTGCAGTGAATAGCGAGCTGACTTACTAGTTTACAAAACCTAACACCATGTAAGAGTAAGCCCGGTAGGAACCAATTCATACTTTTATTATACAAGAAATAAAAAAGGTGCTGGAATAAAAAGCAGAAAACACCAGTCCAAAATTGCTTGGCTGTGAGCATCCATTACATGGAAGAGTAAGAGAAAGTAACACTCCTACAAAGTTGTTTTCACCATAACCATAGAAAAACATCTTTGCCTGAAGTCAACCCTCCTTCACTGCATTAATACACTAATACATTAATATTTTCAAATTATTCTTCCCCCTGTTAATACTGATCTTATTTCAGACATTATTCACAAATACTAGCCCCTCATGCATCTCCACTTTAACACCAGGAATTTTGTTTGCATAGTGATGAGGAGAATTAAAGAAAATAATTTTCATTTATGTGAAGTTAGTCATCTAAGAGGTGAGGGCAGAGGAGGAGTGCTGTACTCTGATGCAGGCCAGGTAGCTGCACTGTTTCTGCTCCACATGTTTCTGGATTATGCCAAGAAAGCATGCTGAACACAACTTGAAAACTTGGGCTCTACTCTGCAACTGCTTTCTAATATAAAATGAAGCTTGCATACTTTTTTTTCCAGCAAAATTGTGTATTAATTCAAAACTAGAATGTCATTTTGCTACAAAAAATAGAAATGGAGGAAAAATTGCCCACAGTGAAGCACAAAGCAATTTAGAGAAACAGGAATTGTTCCCAGACCTCTGCATAAGCCTTGGACTGAACATGACATTTAAAATTTTTTTGGATCAGCACTCTTGTATTTCATACAGTACTTTAACCACACTACTCCTATCCTCCTGTTCCTAGAATCAGCACAACTACACATATAAATTAAAAGGCTGTTCTTGCATACTCACATCTGGTTAGAGTTAGGAAGCGCTAAAAACCATGTGAGAGAGTTTATTCTTTCAGGCTGTTGATCTTGAAATTCTTGTTGTTTCCTGCTTTTGCAAGAACCTCAGAGGCAAGTGGTCTTTAAAAAGGGATGGCTCTTTTGCTAGCCATTGCAAAAGACTGAAAACACTTTGATGGACTGAGCTATGGCTTTGAACTTAGAAATAGGTCATTAAATATTTGAATGTATGCAAGATAACACAGAAAACAATTGACAGCAACCGAAGTGATACTAAAACCTATCCTCCCCAGGCTTTGTACCCAGCAGGTGCCTGCACTGACTGCACAACGTACCACAATGCATGTCACACAGCTGCAGACAAGATTCATGGGGTGGTTTGGTTTTGCCACACCACAGAGCTGAGTCTCACCTGTCACTGCCCTGACACTGGTAGAGGGTATAGGGCCCCATACTTCTGAAAGAAGAAAATACCAACCCTCTCTTACAGCATGTGCTTTGTGTCCATAATGTGCCCACTTCAGGAGCAATACACATTTAGCAAAGTAATTCTGAATTTCTCCAGGATAATTGTCTATGCTGCTCACGCAGCATCCTGCTGGGGTGGAACAGGAGCTTCTAACCACACATACATTTTGTCGGCAAAGCAGCATGAGTCTGATTTCCCAGAGCTATTCCCATGAGGTGGTGTGCAGCATAGTCACAAGCAGTGGCTCTGAATGACTTTTGTCACCTTTAATGTCTCCTAAAAATCCACCACTTCCAAGGCAGATGGCAGGCTACACCCCCAAAGAGCAAATTTACAGGAAGCCTTTGCTCTGCGTGGGGATGCTGCCTAGGGAAGCTGAACTTTTGCTCCTCCTCTTCTATTTCCACCTGCTTTCTTCCCCTTGAGTTTCATCACTTATATGTCATCCCATTCACATTTTACTCTCCCATGTTGTAAGCTGTCTGCTCTATTCAAAGTCCTTCAAAGGGGTACTCACACGGAAGTCACTCACAAGGTCACCCAAAACATTTCCATTGAAGAATTTGTGTTTGCTGCTTATTTGCTAAATTATTTGTGCTCTGTACGTTCTGAGTGGTGATAAATGCACCCAAACCTTCAGAATCATCAGAAAGGTGATGGGAATGGTTGAATTTCAAAATACAGGTTTTCATGCAATTCTGAGAAGAGCAAATGGTAGTATTAACAAAACAACATTTTTGTTTACTGCATCAGTTACATGTTACACTTGAGGAATGACACTCTTAACAGTGTCAAGAAGAAGTGGCGTTTACTTTATAAGGAGGAAATTTTAACCCAAATAGGATCAGAAACCAAGAAAAATTTTATTTTTTTCTTTTTTCTCAGAGAAATGTCTATGTTTACACTCCAGTGTCATAGAAAAAATTTATGATATCTATGTTGTGGGTGTCTTTTTTTGTCTCCACGGTGATTCCAGAAATTAAGAATATTTTGATATATTCTATAGTCATCTATTTTAAATAAAAAATCCTTTATATAAGTAGCCAGCTGACTTGGAATAATCATCTCCTTTCCATACACCATGCTGACTGTGGTACATTGGGGTGATGTGTCCTAGGCAAATGCCACAATTGCAGACTAGTCCTAAGAGAGTGACTTCCAATGGATGTTTCTTAAAGGGCACAGTGAGATGACATTTATGGAGGCTTCTTCCAACTACCTGCCCATCTATGAATGATTCTCTTAGATTTACCAGGAATGACTACGTTGTCTTTATTAAATGTGATTCTAAGCGGAAGTCTTGCTGAAACGTTGAATAAAAACTGTACTGCTGATGATATTAGATATGCTGAAGGGAAGAATCATTGGCCATTTGCCTGCTAACCACAGGAAAATACTGCTGCAAGATGGATGATCCACATTATTGTTACCACAATGGTGTCACTGTGATGGAAAATTGTACAGGTTTTCTTTTTGTCTTTTTCACTATTTTTTCAGAATGCATCACTGACAGTAGTAATATGAAACTGCTCTTATTTCAAATGTAGTAGCCTAGAAAACACATAAACTGATGCCGGTGTGTCTTCTACAACACAGAAGAATCCCAAGGGGCTCCTGTTATAAGATTATTCCAGTACAGGTCAACTGTTGCAATATTCAGCAACCTAAATATTAAAGTAGTTATTCCCTACTATGTCCTTTCCTATCTAACACCTTTTTGAGCAAAAACTTTGATGTCTCCTCCAGTACATGTTTTTGAATATGCTGGTCTGGCTTGTTCTTGCAAAACACATGGGTGATCTGCAGAAATGAATCTCGTGTTTTCAATGCTACAAAGCGCCGTGTTCATGTGGTTCACTCTGCACCACAGTTTTGCTTCCTGACTCCTCTGCATGGGTACAAGAGACATTTACTTCATATATTATTTAACTGGTAAAATTAGGATCCTCATTCCCCAAAAAAGTTCTAGAAATGTAAGCTCACTTTAAGAGCAATTTTCTATATGATCTGGCATGAAGTTACTGCCATGGAAAGGCACTGACAGCAGGGAATGATTCACTTCCAAAGCCGAAAGATATATTTTAAAACCAGTAAGCCAACCATTGTGTTTATTCATTTATGCTTTTGAAGTGTGCAATATAGAGCCCTCCCCATCCCCAGCATCACTCGGGACAATCAATGGCAGCTCAGCCTTTCCTGAGCCTTCGAGCAAACTTTCTTGTAACTCTTACAACTTAGGCTACATGCAATACCATTTGTTGCTGCAACGACTGTCAATTAACATATGCAAATTACAAAGTAAAATATGCAAACCATATGTAGATTACACTTACTTTTAAAAGCTCACCTAAAGAGGGGGATGTAGCTGTCACTTTTAACAATAGCAAACACCTAATAGCAAACGCCTACACGTAAAACTGCTAAAAAGACACATCCGTGGTGCAGCACTGAAGCACATCTAAACTTACATCCTCTTTCAAGATACAAAATAAGTTTTATAGGAGTTTTTTTGGCATTTGTTCATGATGTATTGCATACATATGCCTACTAGCAAATGCTTTAAAACAGGATATCTGGAAATATTGCAACAGATAAGCTTGCACAGAACAACCTTTCCACTGAATATGTAAGCGAGCACATAATGCTCTACGAGACAGACGGCAAGTACTAAAACCCCTTGTACCACAAATAAAAAGGAATGACTTGGCTTGGATTATTAAGTCACTGCTTTTCTCTGAAAAGTTGAGCTCTGAAATGGAATCACAAACCCATGAGGAGCTCCAAATTCTTAATTTATCATCATTTTACCTTGAAAATCCTGAGAGCAAATTTCAAAGCCTAGCTCATGTCCTCTATAACGTCCTATGGCACATAGTAAACTGGGGGCAATTATTTAATCAAGAAGCAATTAATTATTTTCACTCACGTAATAAAGATGCATACTGAACACATGAAGAATTGAAACAGAAAGCCTGAAATACTTTCCCTGAAAATACTGCTCCTACAGCCTAGTTCCTAACCTACACAAAGTTCAACAGAAGTGCAATTGTAGGACAATAAATGTTGCTGAAGTACTTACAGCAGCAACATTCCAGGAGCAGTCACAGCAGTACTGGGCAACCACATATTATTCAGGTAATCCCTCTTTACTTACAGGCATGAAAGACGACGTTATAAATGTCTCATCCTGAAAGGGGTTAAGGATGACTTCTTCACGTGAGCAAACCCCATGCTCACAGGCAAACAGCCCCGGGAGGCAGAGTGGGAACAGGACATGACCAACGCTGGCTGCTTGCTGTCACCCCGCTGGGAGCTACTAGCCCAGGAGGAGAGACCACAATGGCCTTGTGAAGGCTCCTGCCCAAACCAGGGCTTGGTGGTGGCTGACGCTGCCTGAGCAAGACAGCGCGTGACAGAAACCCCTCTCTGAGGTCCATCACCTCCAGAGGAAGAGCAGCAGCAAACAGCAGGGATGGTCACTTCTAAAATAACTACAGCTGTTCCCACATGTGACTGTACTCTAAGAGTGTGGTTTGCAACCATTATTTTATTGTAATTTCAGCTAACCATTTTGCAGTAATTGATGGCTGAATAAGAAATCCAACAACTGCCTATATGGCAGAACAAATTATACTCTGCTTATAATACCTTCTTAACTTAGCCACCCACTATGGCTGAAATATTTGATTGCTAAATTGATTTTTCATTAATTTAAACTTCAAGGATGATTATTATTCTAAAGCTGGACCACACACAATAAAAAAAAAGCATTTTATTAGTCATGCAGTCACAGGGCACATAGGGAAAATGGCATAAGCCCCGGCTGATATATAATTTGTTGTTCCAACGCCAACTTGCAGAACACCATTACCTCATCACAGTTGGTCTGATAGAAGCAAAAAGAAATTTGGCTCTCATTAGTCCTTTTAAAAATTCTTGACCTTGAAAATATGAAAGTACTTGGAAGAGATTATTAAATAGCTGTAATAATAAAAAATAATCTCGACACTGAAATTTTAAATTAAGGAAAGCTCTTTCTCATTTCAGAAGACATTTGTTATCACGAAGACAGTGTGTCTTGAAAGTACTCTGTAATAGTTTCACAGTAAATAAATGTCTTTAAAACCATGGAATGTCACCACCATAAAATACATCCTTGCAAAAACTATAGTCAATTATCAAAAGGTCTTTAATACACTTTACAAACACATGTCACTGAAACTACTCACACAAATGTTTGTGGGAGAGCTAGAGAGAGACTAACGCTTTACCCATGAAAACTTGCTAGGAAGAAACTATGCCTACTCTAGTGAATAAAAGACATTACAAGCAACATAAATTAGGGGTCACTGCAAACCATCTCAAAATTCCTACTAGCTAATGCTTTCTAATTACCTCTTTTTTTTTCTGCCAGTCACCATTTTGTAGGTCTTAACTATCCCAGCAGAATACTGCTGACCCCCTCATGCTCTAGAGAGGCCAGTTTTATTTCTAAGGTTAATATTCTCCCCTTTGGCAAGATTTTCATTTTATTTCTGGAAGTAACACAGGCCCAAAAGGCTTCAACAGGATGCCCATCAACTAATGAATTAATAATCTACACCAAAAATGCCTAAAGCCCTGGACTGACCTGAAACTAGTAATGTCTCAACCAGATTAGAGCCACCAAGAACCTCTCTTTAACACTGGATCTTTAAAAAATGGAAATAGAGAAGAAATGAGGGAAAACTAGCTTCTGTGTAATTTCTCTCCATATTATGGGAACATAAGAATCATAACAGCTTGTGTGATGAAGGTGTGAGGAAAGGAAGTGTAGTAATACAAAAGATATAGATGGTTCTTGACATATGTACTTTTTGCTGCTTAGCAATATGTCGGCGTACTGCATTCTTTTCCTGTTTCAACTTTCTACAAAAAAGGATGTTTATACTGGAAGAGTTGATTTTTTGCAGAACCCTATGCACAGCCTTCTGCAGAGTCCACAATGGTAAAGCAGTGGATACTGTGCTCTGAATAGGGCCCAGAGGGTTCTGTAATTGAAATACTTAAATATTTTTCAAACAACCCAAGTGCTCTCCAGTAGTGTGAGCCAGGCAAACCCAAGATGCTCACCTCCCCAAGAATTATCTTCTCTTTTCTTTTAACAGCAACTCTTGTCATTTAAAGTGCTGTATTTAGACATACTGCTTCCCCTCCCCCACCCTCAATCAATTACTGTAGAGGAGTAAAGTGAAGAAACACTTCATGGTTTAAATTAGGCAACCTTTGTTCACCAGAGCCTCTTTCTTTTTTTGCATATTTTAAAAATTATTTTTATTTCCTAAGGTTGGAATAGCCCATTACAAATATTTTTAATAGAAGAACTTTCCTGTATATTTAATTGTTACTGACAAGCATCTGAGGAACAACAATCTCAGCTAACCACAGCCTTCACATTTATTATCCTGATAGAAATGATGTGCATTTGAATTTCTGCTGGTGAAATTCACATTGCATGGATCTTAACTTCCAAGAGGTTCCTTTCATATTCTATGCCAAATTCAATCTCTTACTTCAGTAAAAATTACTACCACAGTTTTCCAGTGAAGTAGTTGTAGAAGTTTGCATGCAATAGAGAGAACAGACACTATGTGTTTTGTATTTTTTAAGGTTTCCACTTGTGTCAGAAAAGAAGTAAATAACATCAGTAAATTTTACTGGTATTAAAGGTCTTTTATGTCCTCTTAGAAGACCAGAAGTTTTGTTTGCACCCCTTTTCTGTTTCCTTTGCCAAAATTATGAAACATAGGTTTCACATAAATAAAAACAATTCCATACTTTTTTTTTTTTTTAGAATGTAATGTAGCTTTTGCACAGTCTATAGTACCTCCTATAAATACATAAATTTTCTGAGTCTGAGTACTTTTGAGCACTGCTGCAGGTATGAATGAGAACATCAGTATTTTTGAGCAATGTAGTTATGAATAAGGATCCTCTTTCCATACTTCTCATGGAAAGTTTGTCTTGCTGTTGAATATCAGTTGAGGTTAAATAAGTTGGCACAGTTTAAGCAAGCTATATGCATCACATATGATGCATACCCAGGTGATTAAGCAATGAAGAACATAAGACTTCATAAATCTGCAGATTTAGCTCCCAACTGACTCAGCAAATCACATCATATGAAAATCACACCACATAAATATTTTTCATGAGTTTACTGAGCTCTGTCTTAAAACTGGTCCATTTCTCTCTCCACTGCTGCTACTGGTTCAGACCCCACTGAACTGACCACTAGAAATGTTCTTTTAATTTCCAGCCTATATTCACTCATGTCCACTTGTTTTTAGTCTCAAGCGCCACTTTTCTCTGACCCTGCTGTTTTCTCCCCTGAAGAGCATGTGGACAGCAATCTAGTCTCCTCTCACCCATATATTACTGCACTAGACAAGCCACAAACTTTTATTTTGTTTGCAGTACATTTTGTTTGCCTCTGTATCATTCTAATTGTCCCTATAACCCTTCCTAACACTTACATCACTTGGATTTAATCTTTCTCAAAAGCGGGTGTACAGTTTTTCAAAAAGCCAGCTCTCCAGTGCTGCTACAACATTAACATTTCCCCATCTCCACAGGAAATACTTTGTTTTATACTTTCTACGATCACATTGCTTTCTTCATAGCTGTATCACATCGGTGACTCATAGTTATTCTATGACTGATTGTTACACACAGGTCTTTTGCCTCCTCTGTCATTTTCAACTGATAAGTCTCTAGCAGAAATTCTTTCCAGCAGCCCTTAAGTGCCATCAGTACTCTTAAATTTCATCTTATTTCTATTACTCTAGTCCTCAAGGTCAGAGCATTTTTCCTGCGTAATATTCTGATCATCCTTTATATTAATGATGCCTCACAATATTTTGCCTCCACCAAATTCCGTTCCTCCAGTTCTAAATTTTGTTCCAAAACCATTAATTAAAATGTTAAGTAAGTCAAGTACTCTAGACTGATCCTTGAAAAATTCCACTGATATGTTCCTTCTAGCGTGACAATTCTCCATTTAACACAACCTGCTGTCATGGCTTTTTTACTCAGCTCTATTCCATCCTGCAGGGCCACTACTAACATCCACCTTGTTCAGCTGGACTAATAATTTCCCATGTGTGATCCCATATCAAATGTTGAACTTTGACTAATATCAGGCCTACCACATTTTCTGAATGTCTAGTTCCTCGGTGTAGACTGGGATAATAACTTTGATAAATCTATGTTGCATTTGTTTGAATGTTCTAATACCGTGGTTGCATAAAACTAATTTAAAGGTCAGACAAACTGTAGTAAATCATCTCTTAGGAAAATTGTCATTAAAGAAACTTTATTTCACAGCAACGTGTGAAATAAAGACAACTTACATGCAAAAAATTAACTAAAGCACTTAAAAAACAGCTATTAACCAGCAGTGATCTAAAACAGTTTTAAGAAAAGTATAATTTATAATGTAGATTTGGTATAGAGCATTACAATACAATGTATAGCAAGAAATAAACACTCTTATACAAACCTTTGTTTAAAACGTAACTATCCTCCTATGTCTATTAACAAACTAAGCCTTTAGGCATATTCACAATACAATAAAAGATTTGAAAAGCACAGATCTGGAAAAATCTATCCAGCTTTTTTCTCATTGACTATGGAGCATAGCAAGAAAATGAGTGGTAGGCAGAAGAATTAAAAATGACAAATAACATGAATTTTTGCTCTTCAAACAGCACATTTTTCAGGCTGGTTAGAGACTTGATAAGTGACTGATCACCATTGTGCTCTAGCAGGGGTCTTGAGTTTGCTATTGCTAGAAAGTAAGTGAACAAAACTGTTAGCCTAAATTCAGCAGTTTTTATGTGGCTGTGGAAAGAGTTTTTGGAAAATGTTCTGCACCACTGGACCCATTTTTTCCTGGAGCTTTTTAGATCTTTATGGGGGAAGTGTACTTACCCAGAAGGCAACCACTAAGCACTGATGACAAGGATGTTTCTGAGAGCATGTAACTAAATTAACATGCCTATCCACAGCTGAAAGGAAAGTCTGACCAGGCTGCAACACTGCAGCTTGCCTGAGCTTTAAACATCACATTGAAAGGAACCACAAATAGTGAACACGGCAGTATGCTATCTCATTTGAAAGGATGTTCTGAATGAAAGACTGCCCAGGCCCAGACCAGAGGCCAGCTATGCCTCCTGGGATTGCCTCACTGCCTTCTCCTGCTTTCTGGAACTCCACAACGTCCTGTCTGGGACAGGATGCTCCTGCCCTTCCTGATGTGATAGAGGCTGCTGACATGACCCAGCACAACTCAGGAGGTGTATATGACAGCTGTGTGGCTGCCATATGGTTGACTCCTGATTCACCTGGATCACAGGACAGTCACCTCTGTAATCAGACAACGGGATGAGGGGCCACCAAACACTTCCCAAAGGAAAGCCTATAGGGTACTTCAGCCACAGGTTTGGAAATACAGCCAAGAATATGTCAAATCACCAGTTCCCTCTAGAATATTACATTAAGGTCAGTTCTGCAGCCTTAGCTCCAAGTGACTCAAAGATCTGGATGTGGGATATTTAAAAGCCTGTTTAAAGCTCAGGAGTGATGACCCTTTTCCTCTGGTGCAGTGCCTATTGTATAAATAAAGTTAGTTTCTGCAAGAGCTTCCTTCTCTCAGTTCCACACTTGAAGAACAGGTTTTGAATTTATTTCCTTCACCTTGGAATTTATTAATATAAACCTGTAATGTAAAATGTTTCTACAATTTAAATATGATCTATCCATGACAGTGAATGGGTTCCTGTCATCATTGCACTAAATTTAATCCTATTTCCCAAAACTGTTACAGAACACTAAGAAATGCTGCTGCCACCTCAGAGACTGTTTGATTATTGAAATTAGTAAGACCTTCTGGTACACACTGTAGCATACATGAAGGCAAAGTTAGAGCTTTCCAAGAAGGAAAAATTAAAAAAGTGATTGCAGACAGCAAGAGCAGAATGATACAAAAAAAGTAGTCTGAAGACTGAATCGGATTATGTTAATTAAAAGATGAAAACTCTTGTTTTCTGAATGAAGTTATTAGTGAGCACAGTCAGGCAGAATCCATTTCCCCCTACACCTTCAATACCAGAAATTAAAGTTCTAAGGTGCAGTACCAAGCACATTGGTAAGGAACAGCTAAAAAATTGAGGAAAATCAGCCATTTCCTAGATTACCACAATACCTCCTCTTACTTTCTGTTAAAATGTTATATATGTATTCACCACAGATACAGTTGAATATAAGAGTAACTCACGTTTTTCTGTGTGATGAGCTAGACTATGCATCATTTCCTAGAGCAGCAACTTACATGACTGTGGGATTGAACTTCTCCACATGCTTTTGAGCAGTGTTTTTTGCATGAAACTACAGCAGTCTGAGCAGGAAAGTCAGCGGGGATGGGCCCCAATTATTTCACCTTATGGAAAGTAGCAGCAAAATAGATAAAAATAACAGAGCTCATTACTGCATGAGTTATTTCTATTACTAAAGGAACTGCAGGTGTCAGAATAATTCCTCATCTGCTGTACATATATCACTGGAACTTGCACTGTCTCTAATAACGAAGTTGTCTCTGTAACTCATCCTATGGGCACATGCATTTTACTGATCTCTCTCATGGACAGGAGCACATGTTTGCTCACTCCTTTATAAAATTCCTTTCCAAAAGAAAACCCAAGCAAACAGGGGGAGTACAATCCTGTTCTATCAGCTTAAGAAAGGCTCCAAACAAAAAAGGAACCTGTTCTGTAACACGCTGCTTTCATTTCTGTGACTTAACGAATGAGAGAGTCTTTCCCCTGGCCTTTCTTCAGTGACTGCAGAGCTTCTGTTCACAGCACTGCATATCCCCATGCCAGAGCAAGGCAACATGGCACAAGGCAGTGCTGCCCTGGGTCCTGAGGAAGCACCTCAGTTGGCCTCAACTTACATGGCCCACATCTGCCAGACCAGATTCTATACCCCTACCAACAAGCAAGGGGTGCCCTTGGTGGTATCTGGTCTCCTGAGTAGTTTCTAGAGGCTGCCCTGGTATGTCAAACATGCACAGATGCAACATAATCTACTGGTCAAAATCCTATGTTTAGGTTAGTTGAAAGCCATAATAACAACTGCTCGCTTGCAGGTACAGTGCAGGAAAAGGTCTGCATGAAATTCCTTCACACCTCTGCACAGTGAAGTGGATATGAAGTAAATAGAATTTAACTAATCAAAGTGAGCTTCTGGTTAACTACTACTTCTATTTTTTAATTGTTTTAATTATTTTAATAATATAGGCTTAGTTTGCTATGGAAGAAGAATAATTCATGGTTTATTCATACAGATATAATGATGTCAAACAGCATAATGAATCTGTAACCAATGTTTAAGCTTAAACAGCTCACTATTGTATAAACTGTTACCTCATTATTTTATACATATGTCTAAGGGTGTATGTCTGTGTACACCTACACAAACACATTCCAAATATAATCCCCAACAAATCTTGACTGCAAAATAAAGGGAAAGCTTTAGAAATCTAACAAGTATTATCACATAAATTTTAGCAAAATCACATATAACAGACCAACATGCCAAATAGCTGTCTTAACAGTTTATATTTGGCACTCAGATGATGAGTACCTTGTACTTAATAGTCAAAAATGTCACCTAAACAGAATGCTCTTCAGATATTTTAAACTGTGTAAAACTCAACATACCCTTTCTAACTTACAGTTTTTTCCAAGCTATGTGACAATGTCTATACACATTAAATAAAATAAATAGCTGCAAATCTCATTTGCAGATTCATCATACACAAAGTTCTTCTGAAAATTCTTAAACGCTGCTTTTGCCTGTATACACAATAAGCGAACATACATATTGTACCGCCACCAAAAATATTTTTGTAGGATTTTCATCCCTCCCAAAGGACTTTCAAATCAGAATTCAGGATCTGAGTTTTACATCCCCACTTTGAAAAATCTAATGTTCCTTGCCATTTACGAGACTTTAATTTAAATAATTAAAAAATACATTAATTAAAAATCATATGTCCATATACCTGGACATGACCTACAGGATGAATTAAAGTAAAAGATGAAGTATAATCAACACTCTGAACATTTTGGTAAGTCAGTGCTAGATTTTTCTCTGAGAGAGAAGCGGCTCCTACTGGGATGTTATTTAATATGGTAGAACAGATTCTAACCAGCTGCTCCTTTTATATCCAGGGAAACAGAAGAACAGACTGGAGATGTCTTACTATTATTTTTGCAAGCTGTTACTTTGAACAAGCTACTTACAATACAAAAAACAGCTATTGATTCTTTAATGGGTGGAGTACATAGCACATATTGGATCTTGCATGCAAGGCCTTTCTTGTAATGAAAAGTTATTCTACAAGAGAGTACAAAATTAATAAACTATTAACAGGGAAAAATCAACAGCACACAGATGCAAAGGTAAATACCAAAAAATAAATAAACTGATAATACCATTGCTGGTGTATTTGTGAAGAACCTTACCTGTGTTATTACATTAACTGCATTAGTCATGTAAATCATAACTAGGAGAAAAGAACAAGTTTGGGTTTTTGCAGTGATAATCTTTGTATTAAACCAGCTATAAGTCAAACTCCTTCAAATGGAACAATAAACCACATGCCAACACACAGCAGCAAATCTCGATTTCCAAAGCCAAAAAAGCTTCAATTGTAAATATTCAAAATTTTCTTGGCTATCATAATTTTCCATATATAAAATATTATTAATTTTATTATTACATTGCCTCTTATAGCCTTACATTCTTAATTTTATCAACCCAATACAGAATTTGACTCTGATAGTTAGAAGCTGAATATTGTCTGTTGCCTTCTCCCTGGTCTTAAAATTGAAGCCAAACGCAGTTAAAAGGGAGAAGGGGTTTACCTCGGTATTTATTTAAGAATCCTTAAGGTGCACTCTCCATCTGGGTGGAATGCACTGAGCAGCACACACCGAAATGCACACACACGATAAATCATGTATACAGTTACAGGCCTTGTGAATTAGCATATCTATCTGAATTTCCCCGATGGGAGACTTGAATGAGCCCCCTGGAGCCCCCCGTCCTGTGGAATTTTCCCCTGGATGGGTCTATCTTAGTTTACAAAATGTGTTCTAGAAGGAACCTTGGTTTCTAGGGCTCTCTGACCTCTAACTACGAAGCTTCTGGGATGTTTGTTCTCCTGGCTTAATGGAATATTGGGTCTATGCTAGTTATCAAACTTAAGGAATTACATGTGGGCTAAAAGCACTAAGGATACATAAAAGCTATATAAAAGGGTATATAAAAGGGGTATAAAAGGGATGTATGAAAAAGGCAAAAAATCATCATGGCATCAGTCATAAGTATCCAGTGTCCCTGCTGACCACTCGGCAGTTGACCAAAAATTTTCCAAGGAGACCTAAACCCTTCCAGTTTTATTTAACAGATTGTACTTTGCATTCTTCCTGACCAAGGATGTAAAGAATCTTGTTAATATCTATAGTAATCAGATAAAAATATGGATATATTGACACTGTTACCTCTCTTAAAATACCTCTGCTAACAGCAAAACTCTTTCACCTGGAGAAGAGCTATAAAACCACCTGACAGAGTACTAATTCTCAATACTTTTATGCATTTACAAGATATCAAATGGCATTAAAACTGCCCAACTACCACACTAATGTAGCTGCTCCTCGAAAGACTGAGGGGTTTATTTCCACTTTTCTATCATAGTGGAGCTCACAGAGAGTGCTACATGCTTCAGTGCTGGATACACATTACTCCTGTGGCAATTTTCCTGGAATTGCACATTTGAGAGACTCATATAGCCTAGAGATAGATTTATGATTATCTGATATTTCTTATAAAATCCTAGGCTGGACTGGCTGAATGTTGACAGCAAACAGATTTGTACCTAATGCAATGGAGGAGATATGATTTAAATATTTAAACTGTAGTTAGGACTGTGCTTTTCATCTGCAAAACATTTAGCAATCCAGGTTTCCTTTCTGAGATTATGGGATGTTCATTGGCATATCAGGTACAAACCAGGGAGGCCAAATTGCTGAGTGACATCTGTCTTATTTCTCAGGGACAGTTCTTACAGTCAGGGTGTTTTGTGCAAAAAGCTAAGCTTAGCCTGTTTTTGGGGCACAATGCTCCATTTCAGTGTGTGCAAATATATCATCTTCCCTCTTTTCTGGTTCCAAAGAGAAGTGACATGGGGTTAGTGTGTGTTTACAGATGTTCTCACAGTAAAAGTGGTTTGGAGGAAAATACTCAGCTTTTCAAGCAGGTTACACGTAAGTGTGTATTACCTGTTATTAGGTACAAACCCCAATGATAGCAGCACACAATTCCTGTTCAATTATATGAAGTGTCAGGTGTCATTCAAAGGACAAGATCCAGCGTAGAACATGACAAGCTGAATGTGTTGGGATATTCTAGTGAAAAGCTGGGTATATCAATTCGATTTCAGCTCAGGGATGATGAGCTTACGTGCAGGGGTGAAAAATGAGTTAGCATATGATGGCAAGAAATCCTTCTCCAAGCACCAAACATGGTGTTAGGTATTAAGGATCCTATTCTCTTAGTAATAAGATTTTATTACTACTTCAGTGTTTTGTGACTGTTTTACCTTTCATGAGACTTTAAAATTAAATGTAATTTCAAAAAGTTAAATACTCTACTGTGGGTTTACATTCTGTGTACATCCAAAACAGCTGTCCTGTACATTCCCTCATTAAGCACCGAGGGAATGCTAATATTAAATACAAAACAGACATATGTTTTCTTTCTCTTTCAACAGTGAGAAGTTCAAAAGAATAAACATTTTCTATTGTTAATTGAACAATATATACACATATAATTCAAATCCATTTTCAAAACACACTGGCTGACTAGAGAACTGCATAGCTGAGTCACACACCAAGACAGAAGTCAGTAAAAATTACAGCTGTCCATTGCAGCTGCGGGATCCATTATGCTGGGATTTAACAACAGAAAATAGAAATCCCACTGGAGGCCAGAAAGCTAAAGAGAAGAATGGACTATAAATCAAGCAAGAACATTGCTGTTGCACTTTAAAATGACGTCCATCCATCTGAGATATCTAAGTAATGGATAGGCAAATTGTGACAATATTAACAAAATTCTTAAAACACACCACTGAATGTCATTGCAATTTTTAAGGATACGGTTAACAAGAACATCACATTCATGTGACTTTTTGTACATGTCTAATTTTAACATAGAGATGCAGGGCTAGGTTTTCGTTCTGAAACTTATCATCTTTGAGATGCACAGTGCCAATAGGTGTCTTAACAAGGGCTGGAACTGTATCTTCTTACATGAAATTGAAGAGGCTGGTGGGTGTATCTGTCCCATGTGTCACCCATCAGGCAGAAAAGGGAGGAACAAGAATGTGTCCTTTAAAGATATAGTAAGAGAAGGTTTTTCAGTTTTGTATGATGGGATATGCATGCTCCCAGGGATATAACCTACAAATAGAAGCACCCCTAAAAGAAAGATGATGCATAGATGAAAAGTTATATGCCTGCAGTTTAACTTAACCTTAGTTGGCTATTTTTGTGAATGGATATATGCTCAAACTAAAAACATCTAATATATAGGCAGAAGTTTTCCCACTAGGAAATTAGGGTGTAACCTAAGTGCTGACTTCAATTTTAAGCTCACTAAGAGACAGCCAGAGAGGTACTTCTAATTTTAGGGGCCTAATCTGACCCTTTCCTTCCACATAATCTGTTGGAGATTCTTCCATTTCCATCTCACCAACAAAATTGACCTTTAAGTTAAAAAAAATCCACCAGTCTCCCAAAATTTCTCCTTGTACCATTACAAAATACAACTTGGAGACTGGAATTCAGAAAGAACACTGGGTTTCCTGTGTTGTCATGGTGTTTGGGCTCTGGCTGATCTCCCAGTGAAATCGATGGGATTAGCAAGCATTGGCTGTCAGCTGTGCATCAGAGGCCTTCACAACTGGGATTTCACAACAGTTCCTATATGGGCTGATCAGCACAGGGAGCGTAGTCACCACGAACAAGAAAACTACAAATTGTTAAGTATTTGAATGGAAGACCATTTTCCCTACCAAAGCTCTGGGTCTGTTTCAGGTCCTTAAAATTACATTCATGTTAAATGGCTGATTCCACAAGGCCTCAGCCTGTCCTCTGACTAATCCCAGCTGGATTGTGCCTGAACATCCAGTGAAAACTCGAGTGCTGGGGCATGGAAGGGCCATCAAAAAAACCACAGCTTTCCTTTCAGCTGCCTGGGCAAGGCTTCAGCCCTGAAGGACTATGCCATAGGGGAAGTGGATCCCCAAAGAAACAGTCCTTAGCTCATGTGCTTAGTGAAATGGTATTTCTCGGGATTTATTTCCGGGATATCTCCCAACACCAGCTCTGCTGATTAATTCTGCCTGCAGGTTGCAATTTCTCCTCTGCAATTTCTGTTATTTACCTCCTGTCCTATCTGGAGGTTGTTTTGTATTATTTTATCGTAGGCAGTGGCTCTGTTTCACATGACTGAACACAGCCACATGAGACAGGACATGCCAGGACACTTTCTCACCTTTCTAAGGGTGGCCTAGTCAGTGTAACTGATTCAATTGCTATCAGAGTCACCTAGCAATTGCCTGGCTGAGTGAGAGATCATAACTACTTTTTAATTTTAAAAAATCAAAAATTATTTTTATTTTAAAATAATTTGAGTTATTCTAGATGGTTTTTTTGTTGTCAAAATATGTAAGAATATGCTAAATGCTAAGAAAACTACTTCAGTTGAGGAAGGGATATATAAATATTTCCATTTCAAAGAGACTTCACAACTTAAAGACCTGCTGTTAGTCCTTATTTTTATGTAATTCCTCATTCCTCTTTTCAAAAACCATAGTATGATTTCAGTATGCCTGAAAACCTCAAAAACTGTATTTTTGTTTCTATGGAACAAAAACTTTTCCCAGTACTCACCCTTTTCCATTTATCTGAAAATGCATTGTACAGAGAATTCAGAGTCTCTATGAACTGTGGCATAATAAAGCTCTTCTAAGTTTCTTTTGAAAAGTGGCTGGAACTTGTAACTTTCTGAAAATCAATTTGCTGTTGTATTCTGTATAATTTCAGCACCAAATCCCAATCCCTGTTGCCCATCCATGCCCAGAGTTGAGTTTATCCTTTAACTTAACAGCTGAGAGAGCTCAAACAGATCCGACTCTTGGTCACAAAACAGACTCTCAGAGTATCTGCTCATGGAAGGCTCTTCATGCAAGTAGAGCTAAGCCAACACATGCCCCAAAGCATCCTCCTCCACATCTGCACCTCAGCACAGCAACAACTGGGGCTTCCACCCCACCCTTGCCAGTAGAGGACTCATGCACCCAAACACTCCCTAAACAAACAAAATGTAAAATCTGCTTGCATGTGTCTTCCCTTCCTCTTCCATGGGAAGAAAAAACAAGGATAAAAGACTATAAACTACAATAAATTAAAAAAAAGCAACCAAACCAGCAAAACCAGGAGTTACATGTGGAGCTTTTTTTTCAATATATACAACTGTTTTACACACAAAAAAAGCATGAAAATGTAGAGTGCTGGGGTTTGTCATTTTATTGTCAGTATGTGTGCAGCCATATTTTAAAATATTCTGGATTTTCAGGCAGGTAAATTAATAATGTGAGTACCACATTAATATTGTAGGATATGATTCTGCAAAAGAGTGATGCATATATTAAACTTTACATATACAATAAGCTCCATTGAATTCAGGAGCTGGCTTGAAAAAGTACTGCAAATGATACAGTTCCAAAAATAATGAACTGCATTATTCATTACATGTATAAGAAAATAGCATGGTATATACATAGGTATGCTTGCGTACATTTTTATTATAGACAAGAGCTCTGGTTAAGTTTGCCTAGTATTTTTTATTATAAAACATTGGTTTCAGTTGGTTATGTCTTTGCCAAGCCGTAATTTTTTCGCTGAAATTTTCCAGGCTAGATGTTTGCCTCAGATGAAATTTAATCTTTTAACTTTCAACAAAAGGAGTTTCTGTCTCTCCAAAAGAAGAAAGCACATTACAAAAACAAGTTGTTTGCTTGTGTTAAAAAAAAAAAAAAAAAGAAGTCAAAATATTTTTCTTTACTGGGAAGCTCGTATATCTTGATGGGTGAAGCAGGAATGGGAAGTATGGAAGGATGAAGACAAAGGGTAAAATACAAACGTTTCCCTAATATCTAGAATATGTTTTTACTGTGATTGAAAAATCACTTCTCAAAATTCTGATTACTAATGTAATTCACAGATACGCTATGCCTGTCCTTTTTTTTCTCTATTTCTCTCTATGCCTTCGTATTACAAAGACATTGTCCCTTCCTCTCTTTTGCACTATCTCTTGTGCACGTGCAGTCAGGTGGCAAGTGAGTTTAGGGAGCTGCTATGGCAGGAAAATAACCAGCATTTAAAGTAATTAAGCTTCTATAGACCTGAACTTTGAAAGAAGTCATGCAAATGAAGCTGGGAGAGGAAATGTGGGAGAGGTAAAAGAACTATTTAATCCAACAGAGAATGTTGATATGATCAAAAAGAATAGCTGTAAGCAATTATGGAGAAATGTAAACTAGAGATTACAAAGACGTTTTTAAGCATTACCACCTTGTATTCTAAAATAACTTTCTGCCGGCAGTACTGGGAAAACAATCCTAAATAATGCAGCTTGACCAATTTAATAAAGGGATTATATGACATGGTGGCCTGTGGTACCACACTACTGGACTTACTACATTTCTCTGTTATGCCCCCTCAGTAGTTGCATTCAGAGCCAAACTCCCCGGTCACAAAAGCAGCATCCCTTGATGAGCACCAGCGCGATCTGTCGATGCCCTCTAGAGCAAGGGAGAACCCGTGTGGGCTCACTGCAACGTGTACCTGAGTCTGCTGCCAGCTGCAGTGGCAGGAGGTGTCTGCAGACAGACTGTAACCCACCACACGAGGCTCTCGTCCTGGCAAAGTCACAGGTTACTGAGCGTGTCACATTTCTGCCCTCCTTGCACTTACCACTCAAGTGCCTGCAATTGCTGCTAATGATGCAGGAGGACCCTCTCAGCATCACATCAGAAACTCAAAAGTTACAAAACAACTCTGTTACTGTTGCTTTTTCAACTCTAAATTGCGGTCTTGTCCTTGTGTTCAACTTTTAATTACATGACCTCCGTTTATTTTTTCCACCGGCGTGGGAAAGAATAATTTAAAAACATTCTGCTAATATACTATATACGTCCTGACTTACATGTGAAAGTAGTTACTACCTATGAAACTCATTTCAACACGTTTCTCAGGCTGCCACGAAGGTAACTCTTTACTTCAGTTCCTCATTTCACTGCATGCTATAGTTCATGCATTCCCTTAGGACACAATTTTTATTTTTAGAGAAGCCTCTATTTGCTGACTGTTATGAAAGGAACACTCAGGAGATGCGATTAGCAGTCACTTGTTTCAGTAAACATTGAATGTAACATATGCCTCTCAAGTAATGTGTATCCAAACATACAATTTACAAATAATTAACATCATGTTAATTAGTCACATTAATTTATGCCACTTTGTGGAATTATTTCCTCAGAGTCTTTAGGAATGCTGCCAGCAGTTTGAGCCAAAGAGTGTGAAAATTTGCTTGAAGTAACTGTTGTGACTGGCTGTGACACACAGCTTGAACAACAAGCGACGAGGGGCCACAAAGCCTGACTGAGGAGCGGGGAGGCGCCGAGGTGGATTGGTGCTGACAGCGCCGGGCGCGGGCAGCAGCCGGGGAGCGCTCCCCGGGCAGGGCTGGCGCACACGCTCACGCTTCCCCGCCTCCTGCCCCACGCCTCTCTCCAAAAAACACACGCAGGAGGTGCTCAGCAACATCCTGACAAATTCTTGTAATTACTGACGGTTACTTCAAATGATGAATCTCAGAAAAAAAAAAAAGCTGTTGAAACCAAACATAACTTCAGAACTGATAAATGCCAAAATTAAGCTTTAACTTCTCCAAAACAAAAGAGAAGCCATTTGGAATACTGGCACAATCTCAAAAAAATCAGGCACGGCTATTCTTAAATGTGTGAGAATGGAACTACTAAACACAGCTGTACATTTCAGTAATACAATATGAAATGTGCCTTGTATAGAAGAATAAAAAGAGTTGCTGTCTGAGATTTGAGATGGTGAAGCCAAACACAGTAAGAAACAAAAGAAGCTATCTGCTACCACTTATGTTTTGTAATCAATAGTTCTGCTTTCATAAGTAAAGATGTATTAAAACTATGTAACATTTGTACTGGGACTGCAACTGTTCAATTTTTAGGAAAACCAAAATTACTTCAGATCAGTAATTGACTGGGCAAAGAATAGCATCACCAATTTCTCCTAATGCACCTGAATTCCAAATTACAGGGGTATTAGAAACATCCCAGCACTCACTATAAATTCATTACATTTCTACAAGAAAAAGAGCAGACTGAAAAAACCACCTCAAATGATAAATACATGCAGCATTCTACGAAGGCCATGCTATGACTGATAATTAGACACCCAGAGAGTCAGGCAGATACAGGCCCTGAGAAATGTATTAAGAATCTTTTTTTATTAATCCTTCTTCCTGTGCCAAGGACCATGAGCCATGATGTTAATACAAACTGACTTATGCAGAGTTTAAAAAAACTATAGTGCTGTCCCAGACTTGGTGTTTCAATGCAGGGAAAATTCCCAATGGTGCTTGTCTTGCCCTACTGCAGCACGAGCACTTTTGCTCTCCCTCAGACAGACACAATACTTAAGTGAATGACTTTAACTAGTTGCTGAAAAATAAAGATTTTCTGCTGCTGCTGTTTGCACACCTCTTCAGAAGCAACTGCTGTGACTTTAAAACAGAAATGATGACGAAATTATATGGCCCTGATCTGTCGCCCACTGAAATCACTGGACAAAATCCTCTTTTCAAATGATCCACGTTTTGGTTTGCACTGTGTACTCCTGCACGGTACTTGTATATATGAGCATATTAGCAAACCTCTGCCTCTGCTCTTAACAAGCTGTATGGAGAGTGACAGATAAGAGTCCCAGATACAGTGCACATTAAATGCCAGCTGAGATAGAGATGTCATATAAAGTTTTGAAGCTCTCTATCACCTTTTATACACTTGTCCCACATACAGCTATAAACAAAAGTATCCATATGCATACCACTGCATGCAGTACAAGTAAAGAATTAGTTTCCCCAGTCCATCAAAGATACTTTCCCAGAAATATGGGAACCATTGTAGGTTATCTAGAACAACCAATTCAGTTAGCTATGAAAATAAAAAAATAAGTAAACAAATACTATATAATACCCATTATATATAATTTTATATGTATGTATATGTATATATGAAACCCACTATATTCCAAATACTACAAGTTATTTTGGGGGATGCTTATCTGGCTTACTTTTTCTTTCTTTGTCTTTATGCTTTAAAGATAATTAACCAAACTCTTGTAGAACAGTTTCTGAAGTAGAAAGTACCGAGTAAAGCACAGAATGCCCCTGAGAATTTGAAAACAGGGTATCATTTACACAGTTTAGGAGGTTCACTCTGCCCTTCCAAGTGATCAGGAAGAGAGCAGTGCAACTCTTCTCAGTCTAAAAGCTCACTTAGTGCACCTCCATTTCAAACTTACTTTAAATGCTAGGAGAGGTATGCTGTCTTTTATTTGAGCTGATGATAAAACATCCATTACTGGTCAGATATTTTTGGAAGAAGATGTCACAGAACAGAAGTATATATTTCAAGGCTTTTCAAGGAATGACTTTAATGACTTAGTTCAGCTTCTCTAAGGTTGCCAACATCCTCTAAAATAAGGACATTGAAAATATTTATGTAGGCCTGAATTATGTGCAAATGCCCTCTGTATTTGCAGGGTTGTGGTACCTTCCACTGTTGAGTCTGATTTTTTTGACAATTCAATAAAATTTTCTCCTAGTCATTTTTCATGCTAATTGTGAGCTTTTTGCTAGAGCAGTCAGTCTTGCTGAAAAGCTCCCCCCAGCACATTCAGGCACATTTGACCATATGGCACCTTACTGTATTCAATAGAAACTCTTCAGTTCTACCTAGTAGTGTACCATCCTTCAGCCCCCTTCAATGGGGCTGTTGTGCCCACCTGTTGTCTCTCATGCTTTTGAGTCTTTTACAGTTCTTTTTTATATACAATTCATTATATGTGCATATACATTAGCCACACAAAAGGAACCTAAGTACTAGATGGCACCAAAACAGAATTAGAAACACACATTAGAAACATGTGCCATTAATTAATAAAAAATCAATGGCAGTTGTGCTGGAGACGTTATAAGAGAGAAGAGTCTAATGCAGGAGACAGTAAATTAGTTTCTAGTTTCGGTTGAAACATCATTTTCTAAATTAGTTTGAGTTTAATTTATAATTTATACGTGCTGTGGCCAAAAAGAACTGCTCTGATCGTCTAGTCTGACCTTGTCTATACACAGAATAGAATTTTCCTGAGACGCAACTCTTTTAAGAGTTATCTCATTTCATTTTAGTCTCCAACTGATGAGTCTGCCACCTTCCCTGGTGAGCTGTTCCCATGCTAAATTACCTTAATACAAGGAAAATCTGTCTCCTTTGAGGCCAAATTTGCTCGAGTTCAACGTTTACCCACTGGACTCTCATGTGCTTTTGTTTGCGGTATCTAAGCTTCCAACAAGCCTGTCTTCCACAGGTAATTATCCATGTCCAGTCCTAGAGTTATGTCTCAATCACAAACTGACTCAGCTCTTTCTGCTCCTCAGATAATTCCTCTAAGACTTTTAATTGTACTTCTCTGTGCCTCTTGATTCTATAGCATTTAATTATAGCAGATACTGTTTCACATTCTCTTTCACTGCAGATGGTAAACTTCTCATTTCATCCACCATTTCATCTTCTACTTCTCTTCAAACATTGAACAGAATGATTAGCTGAATGTTTCTTTAATTTTTTTGGTTTTTGTATTATTTGATTTTATATTCTTCATATTCCAATGGGCCTAGTCTTGGATTAAGGTGATTTTTATTCTGAATATCCTTTAAAATAATTTCTGCTTATATCTCACTGATTTCTTTAGCTTCTCTTCTTCACTGCCTGCATTTTTAACCTGTAATTTAAATTCAGTGCTTCTACTTTCACTTTCCCCCATTATTTCTCTATTTATTTATATTACTTTTTAAAGATGATTCTATATGTCATCTATCAGGGACTTTTCAGAATGTTTTTCATGTTTTTAAAGCCATGGCTTTTGGATCCACCAGGACAATCTCTTTCAACAATACCAAAGACTTACAGTTCCAAATTTAAATATAATATTGCCATATTTTATCCCAGGAGAGACTTCAGCTTTGGTTAAAAGGTGGGATTTTTTGAAGTATGAAGTGTAGACATTATTTGCTGGTGCAACAATTTCTATTCACATATATAACGATCACAAATTACAGATGCAACAAATGCTTTTCATATACCTAGTGCTAACTCCTGGTTCATCTATAGAACTCCCTGTCCTGAGCAGTATTTCCTGTACTAATGAACAAGGATCTTTGCTTTAAGAATTCAAAGGTACCTCTGATTCTGCTCACATCCAAATTCCCCATCATGCTGCAACTTGGGAATCTTTATGTTCACTGGGATTTATGTGCCTAATGGGGAAAGCTTTTTCTTAAGAGTGGATCAGGTTTAACAATGAGTGCCTTAGTTGGAGAGAAAGAATCTGGAATTTCATTTCTGTTATCTATATACACTGAAAAATGATGAGCCATGTGCCTCTTCAGAGACCTGGAGAACTTTTGGCTCATATTAAGATGAATAACTGAGATAAGAGTGAAGGTATTATTTGGTCATTTCCTGAAACCATGTAAAATTATTCCCTGAGGTACACTTCTCTGACTTTTCTCAACCTCTTATTTACCTAAATTTTAATTCAGCCCAACTGTTTTATTTAGCCATTCCAGAGTGGAGAGCACTGTTGAGCCCATATGACATTCTCCCATAACATTCAGTCTAAAACGGCTCTTTTTCATCTCTCTCCCTTTCAAATAAATGGACTTGAGCTTTCAAGCAATGGTGGTCAGTCCATACCCACTCAATTACAATGCTCTTGAAAAGTCTCCTGGAAGCAGATTCCTTCTTTGTGAAGAAGTTTTATGGTTCTGCTGTGGCAAAGAGGTGTTGTGGTAATGAATCTGGGGCCAAAGACACAATGTCTCTCAATACTTTGATAATCTAACATCTAATGATCTCTACATCTAAGAACAAAAAAATATGATCTTGGAGAGAACAGCATGCTTCCTTTGTGGTGTGTAGAGCTAAACGTGTTTCTCAATGTTTACATACGGATGCAGAGAAGATAACCTTTAAATTCTTATGTATGCAGAAGCATAAATAAAGCCAGGCACACACAAGGAATTCTTATGAGAAAGGATTCAAAACAGAGACGTGAAATCTCTCATGGGTGTGGGTTTTCATTGTTGATGTGGTAATCTTTCTATCTGGTTATCACAGAAACAGGCAGATGTGTTCAAAATCACAGTTACAAAACAAATTTAATTTACACAGCCAGTCCTCAGAGCTGTATGTTTGCAAGTGCAATATGCACTATTTGCCCAATAGTCAATCACAACTAAACTTGTAAGTTCCTATTAAATATATTAAAAATACAGTATTTAAAAGCTTCTTCAGTGCCTTGATGCAGATGCTCTATAGCTTATACTGATGGGTTACTAACTATATTAAAGTCCATACTGAATTGAGAGCACAAATTTGTTGTAGACATTGTATATTTATTAGTTTCCAGGAAAGATTATAGTCTAGAAATAAAATATATTTTTTAGTATTCCTAGGATCCTTATGTGTGTTCTCATGCAAGTTTTCCTGAAATTTTTGTTTTATTCCAATTCAGAGAGTTTTTTGAAAAATGGAAATTGGATCCAGTTTCTTTTCAACACTAATAGACTCAAAAAATCTACATGTCAGGGTGAGACTGGATTCCATGCAGGGGGGATTGGATGAGGGGAACCAAAAAGATTCACCCATTTAACACAGGACTGTGTGCCTATGTGGACAATGTGCATCCAGAATTTGAAACAGCCTAAACTTACTTTAGATCTTAGGCTATCAAGTTATCTTTGTACAAACTTATAGTCAAGCATAAATTGTAGGAAATAATTTATAATAAAACCACAGGCAGTGACTGCGAGCATAACCAAAGTGGGCAAGGGTGATCAGCAGTGAACAAAGCAAGTAGAAACATATAGCCAGATTCTGCCCTACTGATGTGGAACCACACAAACTGGAATCCAAGGTTACTTTTTAATAATACAGAATTAAAGAGGTACTTTAAAAGGCATTTATGCTGTATTTTCATCTCTTCATACTGTTTTATCTGTACATGAAAAATATATAGTCAGTGGAGTGAAGACAACAAGGGTCTAAAGGAAACTTGGGGTTTTTAGCTTTTTCATCTGCTTTGAAATCCTCCTTAGACATATGTTTTTGCTTAAAACAAACAGAGGTGAATAAATCAGTTGATCAGCATTCCCCTAGAGCTGCCTGCATTAACTTTCTTGGCATGATCTCATCACTTAAGTCGATATGACTTAAGAGTTTCTCTAACAGTTTATTTGCCTCAAATTCTATGCTGTTCCTGAATCTAAATTTCAGTCTACTGAATAGAAAAATGGATAGCCCAGAGATTTACTGTCACAAGAAACAGAAGTTTCCCTTGCAGACCTGAAATAGTGAGCTGCTTTTTTTCAGACACAGAAAGTTCTCCATATGGTCAACTCTGTGTTTAGGAGTAAATCAGAAGTATTCCAGAAGGAAAGTAATCTTTGTACCTGTACCTCAGTACTCCACATTACTAAATCCAATACATCTATCTCTATTCTCTCCAGACTTCGCTACATATCATTTGGCTGAAAAAGCCAGACAGTCTATTTGAAAAACTGTATTGTGGGGAAATGCCACGTGGATGTGTTTGGATACACTAGCTCTTTTTCTCACCACTTGTGAACGCATTCAGGGAACAAGGAGATGCAAATCACCAATTTGTTCACTCAGATGTTTACTTATTGACTTATTTTCTTAAGTGACTACATACTTACAGCCAATAATGAGGCCTTCGTTTTCACCTAACAAAGGCACATTTGGAAATGAACAGATGTAGGATGCAATTTGGCAGCCGCTGCCTGTCCCCGGTAGCGAGTTGTACAACCAGGCAGAGAGAAAAGAAGAAGAAATGCGCTCATACTTTAATCCTTGCATGGTCCACGTGGGGGGCTGGGGGCACCCACATGAGTGGATCAGCTTCTGTGGAGACACAGGAGCGCGTCGTGGCAGGAGAGCGGCAGGGTCGCACTGTGCAGCACTGCCAAGGGTGGGCACTGCGGCCGGCGGGGTGCCGGCAGTGCCGGCAGCCAGGGGAGCGCTGAGCTCCAGCAAAGCCTCACGGATGGCGGCCGTGTCCCCTGGGCCATGCCCCGAGGGCACGCCGCACCGGGAGCCGCAGCCAGGCGATGCGGGGACCCGCTTTAGGTCAAAGTAGGAAGGCCAGCTGCCGCAGAAGGAGCCTACAGCCACTTCGGGAAACAAGACTGAATGAGCCGGGGGCACTTCGCACAAGAAAAGAATTTCTGCATCAGTGAACAGATTCTTTCCCCCCAGAACCACTCCTGGCAAAGGCTAAGCTTTCTCCCAGGTCTGCCTCAGCCTGCTGCTAACTAAGCATGAGCAGGTAGCAGCGCAGCCTGGCGTGCAGTCTCCAAGGGGCCCTTCCTTTCCACAAAAACTGGCCATCAGCGAAACAGACAGCAACAAATATTTTTGCTCTAAATCAGCACTCTCTGATGAGATGCCTGGTGAAAAGCGTTTGCACTGAAGCGGTACGGCAGCGGGAGCTCAGCGGGGCCCCGCAACCCCAGCGGCACATGGTCCTGCACCCGACCTTCCCTCCTGCGAGCCCCAGCTACCTCAGCCAAGAGGGATGGCATTCACACATCTGAAAAGTACCTGAAACCGTAGTAAAACACACATTTTAGCATTCATTCAAAGAAGCTAACTGCTTGATTCTCTCCCTTTGATCAGCACTGATTTTTATAAAACAGCAACATTTCATATCTGCACACAGGAATTTAGTTTTCTAGGCACACACCATTATCCTCTTCTCATATAAATTAGAAGTTCTAAATTTTTTTTTTTTTTGGGTTCTGGGTTTTGTTGTTTAGTTTGGGGGACGGGTTTTTTGCTGTTTGACTTACTTTCCCCCTGTTCTCTTCTAATTCACATGTGTTACTCCTGAACACTCCAGTTTTCTTACATGAAATAAATCGAAGGTCCTGACCACTGGGGACATTGGAAATCTCATTTTAAAAATTGAGGGTAAAGTGTTAGTTTTGCCCAGTTTGCCAAAATCTAATTTGGGTTGTCATATTATGTCTTTGTAACCTTCCCTTGTAATTTCAGCTGGATAGAGCTGCACACTATTACTATCCTTTGTGTAAAAGCCACTTTCTGTGCCAGCATTTCTGGTGCAAGCAATTTCAACCCTTCATAGATAGTGTCAGACCTTCAAATTTCCTTTTTGTTCTAGTGAATTCTTTCTGAGACAGAATATCCACTGACACCACCAACAGTGTTACCAAAACTGTGAACAAAATCTGAATGAGAACAGTAAGAACACACTTTAGTAAAGTAAGCACACACAGGCTTAAATTTAAGCATCTCTGTGTTGAACTGGTACACTGAGCAGAACTGATAAAATGTGAATACATGGAAGTATATTATTGTCCTGTTTTGTCTCATCAACTTCTAACTCAAATATAAGAAAGAAACCTATCAAGACATGAACAATAATAAGAAAACATACCAGACTATTAGCTAAACAAAATAGAAGAATGGTCTCTTGATATTCTATCTAGCACAAAAAGCAACCTGTCCAAAGCAGAATATTTGATCTCCTGGGGAAGAATTAAGAACAGCTTTGAGTTTTGTACAAGCATTTGTAAAGAGGGATTACATATAGTTGATTATTTTAACTTTAATATTTCTGAGCAAATTCCCCATTTCTCACCAAGAAAAAAAAGCCCACGGTATTAATCTATTTCAGTGGTTCTTTACTCCAGTTTTAACAGAACCCAGACATAAATTCAGGACCAATACTCCTGTTGATATTTAGTCTACTTAGCTACAAATACAGAAGTGTTTGGTAAAAGACTGCTACCAGTTGCTCTGTAGTGCATTTCTGGGGAGAGCAGCTGCACTTTGGAGAAGGCTTTCATGAGCTACTTGCCCTAATTAAGCTTTAAGCTACAAATCCCATTATGTAGATCAGTTTGTATAGCTACAGTTGCATCTAAAATTACCCTTCACGTTGTACTGGAATAAGTAAAGGACAGGAACAAATATTTTCAGATTGCTTTGTGAAGTTTTAAGGCTTGCGTGTTCCAGAGTAAATTGCACAGGAGTCACATAGTTACAGTTGTTACCACACAGAGATTTGCCAACATTCTGCTTAGAATCAAGTTGATCTCACGTCTTTCATCAGAATTTTGTTACATTTTTTTTAATCCCTATTTTGTTAGTAGACTTCATATAGCCAGAAAGACACATTCCTCCAATTTTAAGTGCTTAGAATACATTGCATCTGAAATGAGGGTGTTTTTTTTTTTTAGGTCAAAGTAGACTGCATGGAGAGGATGGGTCCAGAATGAATCAGTACAACAAGAAAACAAAAATAAAAATGGATACTGCTTCCCAACAGCTTGTTTGACTAAATCTATCGCTGAAACAAAAACCACATAGTTCCTCTGCCCATCTTCTAAATATTTCCAAACACTTTACACTAACAGTTTGCAGTGTGTGTGTTATAAAATTCTTACAAACTGTTGAAAGCACTGATGAAAACAACCTCCGTTTAATATTGTGTGGTGATAATTGCACAGGAACGCAGGCACAAGGCAGAAGCACAGTTTGCATGAGGTGTCAGCACACTTCCTCTTGATTGGAATTAGTAGCCAAGCAGTAGTAGTCATTTGAACCCCTTTTCATCTACATGTGTTTTCAGTCTATACCACACAAAGATGTCTGATTTTCAGCTTTACCCATGACACTGGCTTCTTTATGCAGAGAAAATATTGAAGACTGTTTCAACTCAGTTTATAGTCAGATGAGTAACTACATACATTCATGCTGGAGAGAGTTGTGCTGTAACTTCACCTGTAACAGGGGCACGGGTGGTAACTCTTTGCATCATGCAAGTCAGACAAAAGAGCTGCAGTTTGTACAGCAGTTGCCTCTGCCTTCTTCTAGCTGAGCCAACACAGACCCCTTCCGCAATCACAATCAAGGGTATAATGAGTGACTAGAACAATGATAGCTCCTATAGGTGTCAGATCCACTTATATGGACTTTCCATATAGCATACCCTCAGTGTATTTTCCCACAAATCACATTTAAACATCACAGGCAACACCAGCACCTGGAAACCTGCAAGGGAGCCTAAGGACAGCAGGAGAGAGACTGCAAATTCAGCAGAGGCCGCTTCTTCCCAGGAGCCTGGACTGCAGGCCTGTTCTCCTCCTGCAGTGCTTTGGGCCATCAAGCTGTTGGACATGCTTTTTCAGGGAATGTAAAAGTCAAGACTTTTTTAAAAGCAACTCCATAGAGATCAGGACCCCACATACACAGATTTTTTTCCATGGTAATGCTACTGCTTTTACTGAATCACTCCAAAAGTTTCTGTGTCAAGAGAGACCTTTCTTCCCCAGGTGTGCTGGTTCCTGCATTGTGCGGCTTTTCTAAGCACATTTTAACAGCTGTTGCAGCTCATGCATGAGCTGGCCACTATGATTCACTTTTTATTCTACAAAAATAAAGAATCCTACCTATTCTCCAACAACAGCCCAAATAATTTCAGTAGCACTAATGCAATCTGTAGTGTTTCAGACCATTACTCTGAAAACAGCAATTGTGTTCTGTTTTATAAGTGCCATCTATGTAACAATTTAAGTTTGTAAATCACCTCTGAATCCTTTGTGATGAAAGGTGCTATATAAACTCAAGCTATTATCATTCCTACATTTCACTGCTCCATAAATGAGATACTACAGCAGCTCCACTCGAGCAATATGTTTGTGATCACATAACCCTCCATCCCCAGTATTTCATTTTTACTGGATTTAGTGATTAACATCACACCCTTTCCTATATCCCACTTCTCTTTGAGGTTTGGATTTTATGCCTGGCAACAGGGCACTGTCTTTCTGTAAGTGGTTTCATTGGAATCAGAGAAGAGCAATTAAACTGGCTATTAGGATGCAAAGTGTGCAGGTCAGTGCAGCTTCTGCCAGACAAACCCACCTTAAAAACACAGCCCTTAGAGTCCCACCCATTTCTGAAAGATTCAGGAGACTGTGGCAAAGCACTTCCTGAAAAATTGCAGCAAACAGCTCCTTTACAAACAACAGGATTATTTCCATTATAATTGCTTTACATGGGCAAAAGTTAAGGAAAAAAATTGGTGATTTCTATTAAAAGTTTTAAACAGGAGGCAGTCAATCTGGTCTTCATTCTCCTCTGCTTTCCCCACAACATTTCTTTTTTGTTTCCATGGGTTTTCTCTCACCAGGCCCTGCTGAGCAGATCTCATTTGTACAGTTTGTTATTTCCCCTCCTCCTTTTTGACATGCCACAGCAACCTGAGGGATCCAATACTCAAAAGAGATAACAAGCTATGACAAGTAATGCAAGAAAAAATGGCAAGGTAAAAGTCATTTGACAGCATCCAGTTGATATTTCTCGGCAGTGAGGGAGAATGAGGTGCACCAGACACACTGCCAAAATTTCTGTCACCAGTGTAAATTAAGCAATGTGGCAAAAGCAATCAGAGAGTTAAAAGAATCTTCTCTTTGCCCTTGTTTGCCTCATTTCTTGTTTTTCTCTTAAACTGCACCATCGGGATGAACCACAAGACTTCCCTTCTCCTTATTAAAAAGGCAAAAACTGCTTATGCAGCAACTGCAGCAGGGCTCTGTTGTTAGCAGATAGTAAGGACGCATGGAGATGAGCTACACACGGTATCCATATCAGCGGAGACACTTATGGGGAAAAAATTGTTCTGTGAACATTACAAATTCTGGCTCTAATTAAACATTCATCTCTCACTCTTCTAGGGGTGGAGAAGAAAATCATTGTCCTTTTATACTGCAGTTAAAAGTGGAAAACATTGCATCCAGAAATACAAAGAAGAAATATTTTTTTTATTCTGTGACAGCAATGAATGCTGAGGGTTATGCTGACTGAAGGTAATTACTACAGCTCTTTGCTTGTTCTTTAAAAAAATAAAAAGAACTGTTCATGCCTTAAAATATTCCTTTTTAGAAAAATCTGTAAATCATTCTGTGATATAATTTCTTTAAACAGTGGGTACAAATGCAGACATGATTCTCCCCTTGCTGAGCTTCCTGGCCTTAAAAAATATACTCAAAGATACATATATATGAAGTTGAACAAAGACACACAGATAGAGAAGGAGAGGTTTTCCCAGCTGAGATCAGGTTCAGAGGGAATTAGGTACTCCTCCTTCCCAGGTCTCTGGTGAGGTAGATGAAAGGCATGACAAGTTTCTTAAGTGTGGAAAGAAGAATAATCCAAACATTAGATAGGGAATGACCAAGGAACCAAAAACGACCAGTCTCACCTGAGTCTCTTTCTTGCTTTCTCTCACAAAAACATTCAATGAAGAGTGCCAAAATGTAGAGCTAAGCTGCTTTATGAGAATAACTTAGTGACATTTTGGAAGGGCTTATACAGTGATTTGGGAACATCTCCAGTTTGTTTTTTCCTCTTGCCTGTTTACATTCTTTTTCTGTTGTCTGTGCTTTCCTCCTTTTTTCAGATGGTGAATCCTCTAGGGGTTCACTGAGGCCTGAAATTCTTTCTTGTGGAGGAAAAGGGGGATGGGGGG
>VZRV01001411.1:1962615-2078739 GCA_013398115.1 Falcunculus frontatus
GGGGGGGGGGTTGTATCTATCTATAGTAATAAAACGTTCCACACGATTGATATAAATGTTTCTGACTTTTCACATGCACTTTGGAAAGGCCTCAACTGCCCATCCCATTGTCCATACTATGCTCCCATTTGGCTTCAATATATAGGGAAAGGGAAGACTCACTCCAGTGTTTTTGAAGATCTGATGGCAATACACTGGAGCTCACTTCTACAGAAACATGTGGCACCATCCAAAGCAGAGAGAAGGAGAAGAAGCAGTCAGTGCAGAAGCAAAGAATCATAGAAGATCCTGAGCTGGAAGGAACCCACAGGGATCACAGAAGTCCAACTTCTGGCTCCAAACAGGACAGCCCCAAGAGTCACACCACATGCCTGAGAGCGTTGTACAAACACTTTTTGAACTCTGCCAGACTGGTGCTGTGACCACTGCCCTGGGGACCCTGTTGTCAGGGAATGCATTCAGTGCAGTAGCTTGGTGTGCAGCTGCAGACTGAGATCTGGGGTCGGACACACGGGCAAGGGGCCATGAATGACCCCCTGCATGACAAAGGGCACAGGGATCTGTGGCACAAACACTCAGAGACACAGCAGGAGCTGACTACCCAAGACTTTCACCTGATTGTACTCCAAGAGTATAAAAACACTCATTTTTTAAGGCCTCTCCTCAGAGGTACCCAGCTCGAACTATTGTCTTATTGCATCATGGTCAAACTATTGTAAGTTTTGAGACATCTGAGACTCTGCTATGGTAAACCCTGGGGTTGAGCCAGTAACAAAACCTGATCTGACTTGTGGAAGTGTGGGGTATGTAGCTGGAAAGGGGCTTCACTCTTCGCTCAGGTGGAGTGAGAGGGACTGCCAGAGTGGCTCCTGGATTGTTAGATAGGGAAGTTTCCTTAACACTGTTTCAGTGCCCAACCACATTCTGGGGGAAGAATCTTTTCCTAGTATCTAACCTAAACCTCCCCTGACTCAGTTGCATGCCATCCCCTCAGGTCCTGTCACTGGTCACCAGAGAGAAGAGATGAGTGTCTGCTCCTCCTCTTGCCCTCAGGAGGATGTTGAAGACCACAGTGAGGTCTCCCCTTGGTCTCCTCTGCTCCAGGCTGAACAAGCCAAGTGATCTCAGCTGTTCCTGGTATGGCTTCCCCTCAAGGCCCTTCATAATCTTCATTGTCCTCCTTTGGATGCTCTCTAACAGCTTAAGGTGTTTTTTATATTTTGGCGCCCAAAACTGCCCCCAGCACTCGAGATGAGGCCGCCCCAGTGCAGAGCAGAGCGGGACAATCCCCTCCCTTGCCTGGCTGGCGATGCTGTGCCTGATGCCCCCCAGGACAGGGTTGGCCCTCCTGGCTGCCAGGGCACTGCTGACTCATGTTCAACTTCCCATGGACCAGGACCCCCAGGTCCCTTTCTGTGGCACTGCTTTCCAGCATCTCATTCCCCAGTCTGTCTGTACGTCCAGGGCTACCCCATCCCAGGTGCAGAATCTGGCATTTGTCTGTGTTAAACTTCATACGGTTGGTATGAAGTGTGCAGTAAACAAAACTGGTCTCCAGGGCCCTGAGAACCATAATTTCCATGTTTTCAGATCACCACCATGGACTCTATCTCCTTCGCTACTTTTGGATGGCTCTGCAAAAGTTAATCAACATAAAACAATACAAAGTGACCACCGAGTCCAAAAGATAGGAGTAACTGCTTTCACAGCTTCTCATCTACAAAGCCACTGAGGAGAAACACAGAAATCCAAGTCTGAGAAATGGCTGAAATGTAAAATACTCTTGCTGAATTGTGTAATTTCAGATGAAACATTAAGATAAAACTTTACTGTAAAACATTGGTGTTCATTGCAGATGATTTGTTCATGATGCCAAATCAGTAAACTCCACTTGATTTCTTTTTCAGCCATTTTGTCCTGACAAAAACTTGGTCATCTTGTTTCTTACATGCGTTCTAAATTTTTGGCCATGGAATTCTAATGCCCAAACAACTTCTGTATGGACTAAGACCTAGATGGAAAAATGACCAATTCTCTGCTATTGTAGTTACTACATGGTAGTAAAGGAAACAGAAACCTGAGATTTTATTTCTGGCTATGTGAGAAGTATGTATTTTAGTGCATATGGGCAGGACAGCTGAACAGAAAGAACACGTTTTTTCTAAACAAGTGGATAAAAGTTGTAGCTCTCATCTCGATTCCTCTCTCTGACTGGAGAAATCTCCTGCAGCCTCTCAGATTATTTATCTGTAAAATGAAAAGAAATGGTTTGTTTTCCTTCTAGGTCTTTTAGTATTTGTAGCAAGCTGAAGCATTAATCATACCACTAGTCTATCAAACTATGCACAAAAAATGATGGAATTTCACTGAGCTAAAACTGCTATAATCCAGATTGTGTTATACATTACAGAGACCTGTGCTTCAAAGACCCACTATTTAATTTCTGGGAGAACTGCCAGTTATTTTCCTTTACAAAGGAAAATGAAAGTAAATACATTTTAAAAATAATATTAATAGTGAATAGGTTATTTTGTCACTGACCAGATCCTAGACATGCATCTTTCAGAATACCTTCGAACACTGAGCCCTGCTTTGAGAAAAAGCATTGAGCAGATGGCCTTTAAACATCTCTAGAAACCTAAATATTTCTATGATTCACTTGACTGACTAATTTTGGTTTAAAAAGGTGGAAAGCCTATGCCCATTTTTTCTTACCTAAGGATGAAAATCCTCAGAGTTTGCAAACTGAGCTATTAAATGTAGCCATGGGTATTATAACACCATATACTTGAAGGTTCACACCACACTATGAGGTTAAATTAGCCTCCCAAAATTGACAGAAGTGATTTTTTTATGTTCATGAATCAGAAAAATACTCAATAATTATTTTTATAAATAACCAAATTCCATTTAAACATGAAATCAAAGATGAAGAAAACCTGGTTTCAGTTTAAGTTACAGAATAATTTCTTAAAATAATATGAACTCAAATATTTAATGGTATTGCTAAATTGCAACAAACCTACATGTGAGGCAGTGGAGTGTACCATAAAGAAATAAAAAATAAATGTCATTTGTTTTCACCTGAGAAAATAAAAGAGAGTAAGATCTACCAAATAAAATATGTTTCTGTAACAGAGAATTCTGTATGGCTCTTTACCATATTACTAATTTTTCCTGTTAGATAACCAACATCACTCGAGTATAAAACACCAAGAGACAGATATAATCTTCTTCACTTTGTAACTCAGGTCAAATATTTGTGGAAGGAATGTGACTTCAAATTATAAAAATACATTTGCATTATAGTTTTCTGTCAGTTTGATTGTAGAATGAAGAAAATGTTAACCTGATCACTAAAATTACGCTTTTAGTCAAAATGTTACGAGAAAGATTCATTTATCTATCTGTATCTTCTGACATGATAAGCAATTAAGTAAAATAATTATAACTTATAATTGGAATTATTATTTAGTTTCAGGGCTAAATATTCGGATAAAGCTCTTCATTATGTAACTTCTGCTACCATTTCAATTGTTTTGATGGAGAGGATTTTGCGAATACAACCCTAACTTTGTGAAAATCTTCAAGGAGAAGATTTACCACCGATGAATAAAAATGTAAATGTGGAGAACCTCATAGAATAAGCATAGGAATTGCTGATAAACCTGAAAATTAATCATTGCAGAAAAAGATTCTATAGTTACTATCTTTAATAAGTCTCAAAGTTACAAAAGCTTAGGTCTGAGCTCAAATCTAAAATTAAGTTACAATAAGTAGTTTAGTTCCTGATCATTGTTTTAATTTGTAATTTTCTCCATCTAACTCTGATATGTATGAAGTAAGTACAGTTTTGCTCAGATTTCTAGTAAAATTCATGATCTGCATGACTGTATCAGTCTTCATCTCCTGGGAGTCAGAGATGGTGGCCTGTGTGTGAGAGCATGTCTTTGGCTCATTGATAGTGCCCTGTGGTTCATTGATAGTGCCCTGAAGAATGCAGTCTACCACAAATGATTAGCTGATAATTTTACTGAGAGTTTAATGATAGTCGATGACTTCCATAAATAGCAGGTCCTGGAATAAGGATTAGCCTTCAAACGATTAAAGGAAAATTCTTAGCGTTTGCAGAAGAAAACCAAAAGTGAGCCAGCACACATACAAAATATTTGAAATTAAGTGGCCAAATGTGAAAATATTATGTTCTTTAAAGCCTATACTATTTTGATCTATCACTAACAAGCAGTTAGTTTTGGGCATGCTAGTTAAACATTTGAGAATGAACCTGTTTTCTGGAAAAGTAAGTTCATTAAATTGATTCCTTTTTGGTGCTCAAAACCCCAGTGTTTTGTATTCTCTCTACACTGCCTGAGATCTCTCATATTGCTTTCACTCTCAAAAATAATCCCACTCTGACAGATTGCCTTAATCTCAAAAAACAATGCGGTAATAAAACCATTGTTGGTATAACACTCACATATATTCCCTTCCACCTTTTCCCAACAATAATTCCCAGATTCTTTAGATCTTGGGGTTTTGTGTGTCATCATTTTGTTCTTGCTGCTGTTTGGGGGTTTTGTTTGTTTCTTTGTTTTAGTCCTTCATCGGTAATCTGAAATGTTTGCATCAATAGCCTTCAGAATCTCATTACAGCTTTCTTGTTTCAGCTGACAGAAATGTCTGATGGACATGAGGACGCTGCTGCATTCTGTGTAGACCAGCTCAGGCAGAGAGACAAAAATACAGACATTGCTACTTGTAGGCTACATAAATACTTTCAAGGCAACAAAGAACCATGTACTAGGGTGCCCTCTTCTTTCTGCAGGGCATTACAGCAGTAATTACTTGCCAACCGTGTAGTTGTGCCTAAGCCCTGTCACCTGCCTGAGCTACATCAGGAACTAAAATTTCTACTTCTTCAGCTAAAGGACTAACAGAAACATCAGAAGAGTTCTAATTAAGCTGTGGTATAAACAAGGCACATAACCATGCAGGCAATGCCATTTGCCCTAAACATGACAAAATGATCGGTGAAAAGTGGCATTTAGATCTGTTCCAGAAGAAACCTGAATTACAACACCTGCTCTTTCTGAGGTGGCTTTTCAATAGTCTCACTGACTTCACTCTAAGAACAATGCATGTATACCGATAAGAAAGGGTTGCCACAGTCTGTATTTCAAGCAGTAGTCCAGAGACGTGAGAATCAAATTGAAGTTTGGTTGAACAGCTCAGCACTTTTACAACACTCCTTGCTGTCCCAAATTTATCACAGAGGAGAAATATACAACTCACACCTGGACTACACTGTATGTGCGAGCAATCCATTTCTCTTAATCCCTTTCTCTAGTCCCTTATTCACTAAGAGTCCTTTGGGAGACAAACATAATTGTCATTACTATATATACTGTTATTGTTTCATCGAACATATTGTTATTGCTATATTATTGTTATATTGACAAAATGATTGCTAAACCACATTAGAGCAGTATTTATGACTTAGCATTCTAAACATTTCTTTCTCCTGAAATCTACTGGAAAAATAATGGCAGAGAAGCTACACTGATGACTCAAATCCCTTTTAGGCCATCAGGATCTTTACTGCAGGACTGAAAACAAGATTATTATTTTAAGTATATTTAGCACATGTGAATTTCTCATCAGATAGTGGTCAGAGGCAAAATTAGCTTTGAAGCAAGTCAATATTTTAAAGAGTCAGACATGTTGGAGAATGTTTAAGAAATGCCACACAAATTAAATGCAAAGCTCAATACATTTCCAAATTGTTGGCCTGCCTGTGACACAATTAGTAAAGATATTTAAGTTTATCCATAATGGTTCAGTTTTCTCAAATATCACTGTTTCTTTCTGCAGGAAAGAAAGAGAAGTTAATTTAAGAGTTGGTATTCATTTTTCCCAAAACATATAATTCTATATACAAAAAACATCCACTCCTGAAACATTAATGCACAGAAGAATAATTACATTAGGGAGACATCCTGTCTATGTTAATACCTGACAATCTAATTAAAATGTTTATTTATTTCAATAGGGTAACATTTCTTTAAGTTATAAGAATATCCACCAGTCGAAAGACAGCTAAAGATTATGAAGAAAATGAAACAACATCATTATTACTGGCTATGTGCAGCTTGCAAAATGAAGACTGGAGGCAGGAACAAAGGTGCCAGTGTGGCTGAGGTACTACACTGAAAAGGAAAAACAAAGTTTGATCCAATGAGTAAATTGACTGGAGTAAACAGAGAAGCAGAAGTGAAGCAGCTTTAAAAAATTATTCACAGTCTCTTAAGGAAAAAAATACAAGAAATTGAATGGTGTTGTTTTTGACTTTGGCTTAAGATGGAAGTTCTTCTTAAGCATGTCATCTGGAGAGTATAGGTTAAATTTCAGAGAGATTTTATGTAGGAAGATGTTGCAAACAGATTAATCGAGGACATAGAGAGTCTGTCTCCTGCTTATACAAGACCCAGCAGAAAGCTACAAATGTGTTTTACCCACAGAGGAAGGATATCTGGGAGTATCTCATCCCCTGGAAGAGCAGTACTCAGCTAAAGTGAAGTTCATGACAGAGTGAATTCCAGGCAACATCCACAGCCTGAACGCCAGTGCGCTGCACAGAACGCGTTTCTTGCCCGGATCAGCAGGAGTCTGCCTTCCTGTATGCTCCATCCCTGCTTGTATGGGTCCTTCAGACTGAGGACATCTCAGCCAAGAAATCTGGCTGCTCCAATTTCCTTCCATCTTATATTACTCCTCCCAAAGGACTTGTCAGAAGTTCTTCTTAACTATGTCAGTAAAACAAGACAGCATATTTGTCTCTGTCTTTGAGAAATTCAGTAAAAGTTCACCATTTTCTAAATCCTGAATTTTGCTGCTGCTGAATATATATGTATTTAATATGGAACCAACATTTACGTTGACTAATCTCTAATATTCAGTAAAACTGAAAGAATTACAAAACATCAGAGAATCTGGAATGAAGACATTGGGTTCCTTTTCTTGCTTCATCTCTGGCTTGTCAGGCAAACTTGGACAAGTTATTATTTCTCTCAATGCCCTACAGTCCACTTCTACAAAACAGACATGCAAACAACCTATATACAAATACCACAAACCTTTAATATAGGATACTTTCTCCTTAACAGTGTAACATTTGCCTAAGAATGAATCCTTTCCTCCCAACAACCAGTATCTATAAAAGGGTTAATTCAAAAACACCCTCAGAAACCAGAGAACTACAGGTACTCTTGATACCCTGAACATGTAATATTTATAACAGTCATACAACTTTAATTTTACTTCTTTGCCTTAGAAAAAAAAAAAGAGTGCAATTTTTCTAAGCACAGCACTGCAGAAAAAAAAAAAATGAAGCGCTCGTTAGTTTGGAATTTTCCATTCCTTTTTGCTTCTGCCTGAAAGGCAGAGGACTGTGGGGGTTTCATAGTGGAAAGAATTTAGGCCTGTCTCCCTTTGACTTGCAAATTTTAGAAACAGTGTGCTATCCATCTAACTGGTTGGCAAGGATTTAATATCCCTAAAGCCAGTTATGAAGCATTGTCTCCTCTACCTCCTCCCTCCCTCACCCTTCAACTTGTGTATAAAAGCTCAGTGCATGCAGAATTTACACTCATAACAGTGGTGGTCACTAGTGTCACTATAAAGTGTCAGGGTAACAGCAGCTAGAGGTCTGGCAGTGATACTGCCATAAACTCAGTATTTCCTTGGGCAAAATGATGTCTCACCTGTTAAAACTCATGCTGGTGCAAAATATGAGTTTTAACATCAATTACATCAAATACCACAATTAAAAAATAATATTTTCACAATATGGACTACCAAGTGGTAAGATATTTTCCCATACCATTTTCAGCACTATGTAGGTATGCATTTATATGTCCTCTTTTCATATTTTAATTTAGCATAGGTAGTAAAATGAGAAACCTAAAATACTAAATAAAAAATATCATCAAAAATACACTATAATTGAATTCACTTAAAAAGCTCTTCAGAAAAAAAAAAAATTCTGAAGCAATTCCATCTTTTGTCCTCAAACCATTCAGGAGTTCATCTACTGTGCTCCTCACAGCAACTAGAAATAAAAAACCACTTGTCCAGTATATGCTTGTGGAGTTTTTTCCTTCTTTTGACTGACTTGTGCTTTGAAAAGCAGACTTTTCTGGTGAAGGATCTAATTAAAGAGAAAAGTATGTCTAAGCTAAATTTGTGTACATTTTTTAAATTGCTTGATTAGTCATAGGAACAGGTAGGACTGAAGGAAAACCTGCATATTTATTGTGTCACAACCCCCCTGCACTTTCAGGGGCAAAAAGTAATGTGTACCTAAAATCCCATTTGCACATGTTGCTCTCTCAACTGGACATGACCTCTGAATGTAAAAAGGCAGGTTGGTGCAGACATTATCTCCCACAGGGGGTAACAGTGGGCTGCTTATCATCCCATCAACCTCAAAGCCTAAGTCACATTTGACATCAAACTAATGTTGCTGAAATGAATGACATTTGCCTATTAGGTGGTACTCTGAACCACATAAACTAGAAAACTCAGGTAGGAAGATGGGGCCATAGATGGGGCCATTGGCACTTTGTTTAATGGCTACTGTGCTCACTTCAGTCCATGTAATAGAAGGGATATAATATTATTACTTCAAAATTCATGTCTCATTTCATCAAAATCCATGTAAAGGCAATAGGAATAGTTAAAGACATGGTCTTTTCTATTTCATTACCTGTGCTTACACACTACTAGAGCTTTGTAGGCACCTAGTTGTTCCAAAATAAAACAAGATTTTTAGCACAATGATTAGAAAACTATCTGAAATACACAGCATTTTTTGTATAAAAACTCACCGTGGCTTCATATTAGGTGTTAGAAGTTGTCTTGTACAAACCATCAGATATGCTGCTCTCAATTTTTTCAGAGGATGAAATAAAAGTCCTATAGCAGAATCAAACCAAGTTCACAGTCCTATTTTCCAGTAACGTTAATGGGTAAGTTATAGCAAATAAGCAACAAATGGATCAGCAGAGCAACCTTATCAGTAAATCACTAGCTACACTCTAAATAGTTGCCCTTCAAAACCTTGCTTGCATTACTTGAAGAGCTATATTGATTTTATATCTATCCCTGAACTTGTCTGTGTTTAAGTTTAGAGTCTGGAAATAACAGTTAGCTTTTAATAAAGTGCTATTTATACAATCATACTGAAAACAAGGCTGAATTTCACACATACACAAGTGATAATCTGCCTTCCTCCCTTCCAAAGCACGGAGAATACTGACAGCTATGAAAAGATATGGGGTTTTTTTTTTTCTTTTCCATTTAGGTGGTATTGTCTATGTTTTTACTTCCTGCTACGGATCAAAGAAGGAACACCTAGTGGCTTTATTTCTCCTTTCCTATTAGAAGAAAAGAGTAATCTTTACATAACCAATAATTTATTTACTGATATTTGCGAGTTCCGGGGATAAAATGATTTGGGCAATTTAATTATGCTCTTTTTCTTTGCAGCACATTTCTGCAAAGAAATCTTTGGAAACTTTTCAAGTTTTCTTTTCTTTTCTTTTCTTTTTTTTTTTTTTTTTTTTTTAATGCTCACAGTGGCATCCTGTCCTTTTGCTAGGACAGGACTCAAAGCCAGGATCCAGCTGTTGAGCTCACTGTTTTAACTGGCACCACCCCATTACCATTTTGTGCCATGCTGCCTGTACACCAGGCGGCCAGGAAAATGGTAAGATAGCCAGTTAAGCATAACAAAGTGAAGAGATACCAGAACTACTTACACTCAGTCCTAAAGTGCCTATAATTTGATTCTAGAGAATGCTATATATTCAAATAATATTAGCAACATTTCACAGCATATGACTGTACATCATCTTCCAACGTTTTACAATGAAAACATCTCATTGTCATAATCTGTGCATCTCCACTGCCCAGCTCCATCCACTCTTGACAACAAACATATATTAAGCATTTTTTCCATGCAGCCTGTCCTAAGTTAACCAATTAACAACATAATTAATTTAGTAGTGAATAAGATGGCTCTGATATTGTGTCACTCTGTACTGGGGAAGCCTGGCAGCTAAAGGCCTAAGGAAAAAAAGCATCCCTTCTCTGAAATCTCCATGGGGACCAAGTCCAATGGGGTCAGGAGTGTTACTGCCTCTGACAGAATGGGACACGTCAACAGGCAGCAATGGGCCTGAGCAAGCATGAATGATGTGTCTATCTGGCAGCTTTTCTGGAGAAAACAGCTTTGCAGTAACGACAAGGGAAATATGAAAATCACTGTATCCTTCTGCCACAGGTAGATCTATGATGGATCTGCCCTTGGTCTGGCTCTCTGATGTCCGCCGACATCCTTTGGTGAGGAAGTTCTGGTGAAGGAAGGTTCTTCAGGGAGGGTTTGTACACCTCTCTGCACACAAGAGAGAAACTGCCTTGCTCCCCTAGCACTGGTCTGATATCAGAACCCAGATTTGTGAGCAGGGAGTCAAGCCAGAGATGCTGCAAGGAAGTTTTAGGGAGACTGGATCTGACACTGTTGGAGGGGGTATGCCAATCAGAGTCTGTCAGAGGAATTGCAATTGGGGAGGGCTTTAGACAGGGGAATTGCACAGTGTAAAGTGCTTGGACCTGCCACAGAGCTGGCCTTTTAAGTACATATTGGGTTCAACATTCATGGATGATGGGATTGAAGATCTGCTTCTAAAGTGACAGCCAGGTGACACAGCTGCACATGAAAGGAAACTCAGGGCCCAGTCAGGGAGAAAGGCAGGAGCTGCACAGGAGCTGGAGCCATGGTAGAACCCATCAGAGCTCAGGAGAGCTGCTGTCTGTCCAGGCAACAAAAGCAGTTCTTGAAGGAACGTGCCACAGATTCCTTCTTCTGTCATATGTCACCGTATCCTGAGGACCTGTTTGAACATTACAGAAGAGAAGACTGTAGAGACCCTATTGGAAGGCTAGCTAAATTAATAAAAAAATTAAAATTAAGCTCTTGCAAAGGACTGGATGCAATATGTTATCCTTGGAAAGATGGCTGGGAAAAAACCTCACTAATCTCTAATCTGAGGAAAATTAAAAATACGCAAAGACTGATTTCAAATACTTAAATGGGGGATTGATGTTACCTAGAAGTGAAGAAGCAGAGATAGAAGATGTGGCAAGTAAATGATTAGACACAGACCCTGCTATGTGTATCCTGGTGTATGTGGCATGATAGATCTGCTGGATTTTCTGTAGTGCCACCATAATGTCATTTCAAATCCAGAAGAGGCTAAAAACACTTGTTCAAAGTCCTTTCCTTACTTTGTTTCTCTGGGGCAGAATAACATGACTGTGTGTGTAGGAGAGCCTTCTTGCTTGTGTTAGGAGCATCAGTAAGGAGTTCTCTGAGAGCTTAGGAGAAGAGTCTGCCTTTGCCTTAGCACCTAAAAATTGAAAGATCTTTCGACATGTCCCTCGTACCTTATACAATCCTAGCCTCGGGTGCTTCCACCCATTTTCAGAAGCATATTGCATTATACTCTGCCCTTTCATTAAATTAACCATATGCACAGAGTCTTTCCTCCACTACACACCCTGTAAGTTCAGAGAATAAAATTTTGTTCTACTTCTCAAAGGTTTACAGCTCAGTCATATCAAAAGCAATTTTCTCCAAAAAAACTAGCAGCACCTTTCCTTCATGAGAGCTATTTCCATGCCAATTTCAAGTTTCTACCTACAGCTGAACAAGCTGTCAGAGTCCACAAATATTCTCTGTAGAAATGGAAAAGTATATTTTATGTTGGTCCATACCAGAAAACGGCTCAACCCATGTTCAGGCACAGGGGATTCCCAGGTAGGCACGCAGCAGGAGTATTTTTAGCCTCCAAGTGAACACTCTGGCAAGTTTTAATTGACTGAAACCAAGAAGTTCAAATGAAAACTACTCAGGAAGTTCAACATGTAATGCAATCCGTAAGAGCCTATAATTGCATCTGAAAATTTGCTAGTGATCCTTGATTCAAATAATAACAGCAAACAAAAAGCATTTGAGAAAACGAGCTTTGTTTTCGCGTTTGTTTTGCATGCATGGCAGAAGTTGCACATTGTCAGTTTTACTCTTCACCGTGCAGAGGGATTAACTTGCTCAGCTCCTGCCATTTGTTCAGGCATTGCAGGCAGTAACCAGGAGGAAAGACCTGCTTTAAGGTTCAGGATAGTATGATTTAAAGCCACAAAATGCAGCAGCAAAACAAATGGATGAGTTCTAAAAATCCTGCAGTCCTCGTGGGCCTTGGATTGCCGTTGCTTGCTCTGCAGTATTGAAAATCAGGCCACCTACTTATGTCCTGAAGAGAATTAAAACCTAATTGAGGCATCTTCTTTGGAAAATCCTTGCCATCACCTTTAAGCCTGTGATTCTACTCCTTAAAAAGCAAATCAAACCAACAAAAATGCTAACCCTAACCTAGCAAATAGTAAAAAAATCTTGCCTTTTCAGAGACTGCTTGCACTCATATCCTGCCCGACATTTACCTCACGCAATGTGGTCTAAGGTGAAGGAAGGAACATTCTTCCCTCTGTCACAATTTCAATTTTTCATTTTGTGTGGAAAAAAAGTTATAAGTAAAATTCTGTTTACATTGAGTATTATATGGGTTTTAAGTGACAAACCAAAGGAGTTAATTTACATCTAAAACCAAATCAGCACATGCAGGAACTAAAGCATATGAGAAGTTCTGAGATACTTGTTTGCTTATGATAATAATTTTATTTATTTATGTGGGCTGTATGCTTCCTTTGGTAGACAGAGCCAAGACACAATTTATAAGAGATGCAGCATGACAGAGTTCAGCTATCCTTCTCTGATAAAATAATAGTAAAGATCCATACAACCTTTTCTGCTTGGTCATTTTCATTACTTCTGATGTTATTCAAAGCCTAAACTAGTATTAACTTCTGTATTATATACGGTTATTCCTAATATGGTATATTACATAACCTTAAAAAAACTCAGGGAATTATAAGCCATAAATAATTAAAAACCAATGTAAAATAACCTGAGTATTGTTCTGCATTAAGTTTTTTTCTTATATTCAAATATTTAAAATTCTAATATCTAACGGGGATATGCACGACTTTAAGACAATACATGTGCACATATGTGTATATATATAATTAAAAAATTAAATTTACGTTCCTAAAACTAATAAATCCATCTTATTAGTGGCAGTTAACAGAATTTGCTGGACTCTTTCTTTTCAATGGTGAAGCTGAACACATTTTCAGAGTGATAATTTCTAGAGTTAATTGTCATAGCTTCCTTGACGCAATCTTCTCCACCAGCTTTATTTTATCTGCCAGAGCACCAATATGACATGATTAGCATAAATTAAACTAAATAAATTCAGTGGGTTACTATATTACTTTATGCTAATCCATTTATTTATTTATTTTTAAACATTTCAAGGTTAGGGATGGGTGAGCACTGCGATGGCGAATTCCTAACACCAGCTTGTTCAAATTCAGCTCAGAAGTGCTTTAAAATTGTGATTTTTTTTCAGAAATGTTAAGGAGAAAAAATTCGGTGTGAAAAATGTCATCAAGTACAAACTGCTCTATCATTATATACTGACCTTTTACGGATGTACTGATGGCACACTACTGGGAGGCAAGGAACTCAATACGTGCAACTCAACAGCACAGAGCAAGGGAAAAAGAAACTCCAAGTAAATTTGCTTGCATGACTCACATGAGAGGCTTTCCTGGTGTTAATAAGATATAGCCTGACCTCCTATTGCCCCAAGCAATGTTCTTTCAGGTTTTAGAAAGGAGTCTGTACATCTCGAACAACTGGTTCATGCCAGCTGCCCACAACATTAGTCACAAAGACCCTCCTTGTGAATCTGCTGACAACAAGTAAACTGGAGACGGGTGGGGAACTGGGCAGTGGTGCACACAATCAATCAGCTGACCATTCGGCTGAATTGATGCCTCTGTGGTCTGAAAGAAAATTTTCTCAACAGAGATGTGAAGAGCACATGGAGCATGTTTATCACTGACTGACTCTCTCTTCAGGAGAAGGTCTAACTCAAAACTGTAGTCAACCAGTGTTTGATAAGACTAATTGTTCAATGTAAGTATACAATATTCCATCCTATCTGTCAGCACAGCTTGTGCTAACACACTGTACCACATCATGTAGAAATGAAACCAGCAGTGAGATTCACAAAACGCTTTAATTTACTTCTTGCACATGACAGCACAGTAAAGACATATGCTGTTCTGGTTTGTCAAGTGTGCATCAATGTAAGAGGTGATGGGTACAGAAGCAGACCTTACAGGAAATGGAAAGGCAGGATGAGATTCTCGTCAGAGAGTTTTAATGAAGTAGGTGGGTAGAATAGCAGAAGTAGAAAAAAGATGGTGAAATTGTAATTGTTCCAGCTGCTCTTCCACAAGCACTTCATCTTTTCATTTACTGAAGATGTCAAAATTATCTTTGTTCTCTACTATCAAATTTAAAAATATTTTCTTGTTTTCCAGTTATAGATAAGCCAAATTGTGACTCTTACTTCTGTTCCAAAGAAAATGAAGAAAGAGTATGACAGTACAGATAAAGATGAGACACAATCCCTGTGTAGGCAGGGACAGAATTAAACACAAGGGTCCAGCCAATAGCAGGAAAAATAAAGGCCATGTCCAGAATGCATATTTAAGATAAGAAAAAGCAAATTTTAAGTGCCCAGGATAGAGAACAGACAAATTGATCACTTAAAGTATGTCTGTATAGTCTCTGCCAAACTAACTGGTAGCCATAGGCATCTTTTATAGTCTTTGCTTAAATTAAGTGCCAAAGTGGCAAATGATCTCTGCATGTTCTGAGCATTTCACAGTAACAGAAAACGGATGAAGAAAACATCAAATAAGAACAATGTCCCACTAATAACTTACAATTTCTACCAACCATTCAAAAACCGGTGTTGCAAGTCCTGCTGGTGGACTGGCTGATCTTACCATATGTTTCTTTTCTGTGTATCACAAGAGCTAATGTTCTTGTGATACAGGGCAGGAAAAACACATGACAGCACTTTCTGCCATCCAGAAGTGTATGCCAGCAAGAATTTGACCTGAAAGCTTTCAGTTTGGAAGTCAGAATGGACAGCAAGGAAGGGTTAGGCCTTTATTTAAAGGACCTTCTTCATTTTCAGGGAACATATGCTGTGGATGCCAAGTCTCAGACAGGCCTCCTGTTTTACTGTCCATGAGGCTGCTCCTTCCCCAAATCCAGCAGCCCTCACTACTGCTAAGTCAGTCGGCAACTGAGACGAGTGCTCTGGCTAAAGCTGAGGAAACCCTTGTGAGATCACCACAGCAGTCAACACCTTGTAGGACCCAGATCCTCATGAAAACTGTTGTCAGTAGTAACTGTTGACTACTGAAGCCAGTTTAGAAATATGTATGAGTTTAAAGCACTTGAAAAAAGGGCAGGAAAAAAAAAAGCACAAAAGCAGATACCGGATGTATTGTATCACATAAATCATAGTAGCTTTCCTTCACAATGATTTTTAAGATGATATCTGAAAGGATCAAACCCCACAAGCATTAAGAAGGGTGTTAGATGCTGAAAGCCATCAGAATCCCGTGTTCTATCACTTTGAATACATTATTGCATCTCACTGTCTGATGCTGAAAATGGATAGATTTTCAGATAAAAATTAGGAGAAGCTGAATTGCATTCCCTGTCTGGATTCTTGTAATGTATGCATTTTCGTAATATTTTGTGCAAAGCACTTGGGGAAAAAATTGCATATATTTATGGTCAAATTACTGGCAGCTTAGCTTTGCAAATGCTGTAATTTTGCTGTTTAACAGTAAATTATATTTACAGTTTGTAATGTAAATAAATTGTTTTTAATTCAAATAATAGTAGATAATATGTGTATAATAGAAATTCTGTTTAACAATGAAAGACTATTTTCACAACAGATAAAATTTACTTATTTCAGCTTGTATTTATTGCAAAACAATCTCACAATAACAGAGATTGTTTCCATCTATAAATGTGTGTTAAAACATTTAATAGTGGAATCTTGTCATATTGATGTACAGTAATAGAACGTCATAAAATCCTATTCCAAATTGCAAACTCAAGCATAAAAATTAACTTTATATACTAAAGAGGACAGGTTGAAATTACTGCTAAACAGTCAGAAAGTAAAGCACTGGTTAAAATTTTGATTCCACTTAACATATTTTTAAAAAGAAATCCTAAATTTTTTTGATATTTCTAAAAGAATCAGAAAGAATTTAGGCTTCAGTTCTGCCAGGATGATCTCTGCTAACAAATGCTGCTACTCTATCAAGCTGTTCTGACTTTAGTCCTCTAGGGTGTGCAGAGGCAGACAACTTTGTAAGATAAGGGCCCTTATGTTAAAAATTCATAGGAAAGGTCATGTTTCTACCATTTCTGAAGTGCTGAGCAGATCAATGGAATGCACAAAACAAGACAGTAAGACACAGAAATTGTTTCCTGCTGACTGGCACTCCTGGAAGCAGCACTTGGGAAATACAGAGGGATAAGGATTGCCACCACTACCCAATTTTGGGTCATTCTTTCCTTCTGGCCTGTGACAAAGCGAGGTCTGGAGACAGAGAGTCCCTATTCCACTTGCAGGAACAAGCACATGGATACCTTCAAAGGCCCCTAATGAAGTCAACATGCTGAACTCAGCCGAGATAACACACTTCTTGAAAAACAAGACACAGTTATGTGGGAACCTTCTACCAAGCAAGCAAGAGTAAACCTCTGGTAATTAATTCCCTCTGGTGCTGGCCGAAAGCCTTTATGCCACAGGGAGGCTGGCCATGCCCAGAGCAAGGGGTCCTCTCTCACCAGCCATGGTGGGCTCAGTTTAAAAGCCCACACTGACCAACAGAAAAGGAAACACTGAGCTGTGCAACACCCATCTGCTTCAGGTCCTATGGCATGAATGTGGCCATACTAACCCCCGCCTAGTCTGGGGCTGCAGCCACTCCCACTGGAAGCTTTCCCCTTTGGATTAAGCCCTCAATGTATACCTTTTTGTATCCAGCACAACCTGACCCTGAATTCCAATGGCTAGCAATAAGAAAGTCACAGCAGCACGGGGCTTATCTCACACAATCACAATTACCCTTTTGATACTTTTCTTTCATTTATACCGGAGACTCTTAGCACGCTCTCTGTTTCATCTGCTTCCCAGAGACCAAATTTACCTCCCTTAGCAATGTTTTGCCCCATAAATGAACACTTCGTGATAGACGCACTACTATACCTTACACGTGACATTTCCTGTAGAGCAAAAAAGGCTCTTAAAGGGACGTTGTGATTTTACCCTACTGAAGCTGAAGAAGCCCAGACATAATTAAGGATGGCAGTTGGCTGGCAGTCCCTCAACAGCAGCCGCACCACGTCAGTCCTTTTAAAATCAGCAAAATAAAAAGCAGGCCATTCAGAACTGTGTTTTGGGGCCAGACACTTGCAAGAGAACTGAAAATGATCTAAACTCACAGCCTGGTACCACTCAAAAGTACACCACAAAATAAAACACACTTATTGATGTTTTGGAAGTAGAGGTCGTCATAGTTGTATTTCTGAAAGCTCTGAATACTATTTTCTGAGATTTTCCTCTTCCTGTACAGCCAATAGTTTTACAAAAGGCATTTTGTTTAAACCATAACCAATATATACTCGTATGTATTCTTTTGAGGATTACGTGAGGTACTTTAACTCATGTTGAATAATATTGCATTCAACACACATCCCCACTGAAGCTGATACAGGATTGGGTACTAGCTAATGTGAGGACTAGCATCAGTCTGACCCTTACTACTGGAAAACTCAGCATTTTAACCTCACAAAGAACACAAAGTGCTTTACAGATTGAATATGCAGCAATTGATCACTCAGGCTGAGGTGTCCTCAGAAATCTCTCTTCAGTTGTACCTGAGGTATGCTAAAACTACAGCTAAAATGGCACATTTTCAAACATAAGCTGAAAATATCTAGAAGTCTTCTAAAATGAGGGGCAGTCTAGCTATTAAGAATACAATCAGCTCCCATCTTTTAGCTGTTTTAAGTCACTGACAGCTGGTTCAGTCTTCCTACAAGTAGCTCTAGTTTATTTAAGAATTCTTCATTTTGCCCGTACCACCACTTTCCATTTGCTGTTTCCTGCTTAAAGGGAAAAAAAAAAAAAAGGTAGCTCATTGAAAATGTAAATTATATAAATCCCGTATCAGAAAAAAATTAAACACGTAAGTCAAGAGCTTTGCTTTACTTGTTCTCCAAATTACAAGAGTTCAGACCTATGTCTCCTCATGCTGCCCCAGAACTGTGCCAGAGCTCTGCCCACTACATAACACTGCCAGCAAGAATGCTGCTGAGTAACTCCTTGCAGCCTTCTCTGCAATGGAAATATTCCTTACAGATTCTCCTTTGTTTAGTCAATTTTTAGTCAACTGAATTTCCAAGTGGTCATGTTCTGGTGGATGAAAAAGCTGTTTTCCAAGTGCTGCAGGGAAACATGATTTTATTTCTATATTTATTTCCCTTGGAATTTAAAAATAAATGTGACCAATGTCTCTATCATAGGTTCTGAAAGAAGCTAAATTCTAGACCAAGCTAAAAGTTAATTTTAAAAACATCCATTTCTTCCAACAGTGGACACAACAACCTTGTCAAAATAAGAAAGTGAGCAGTACTGCTAAAGTGATGTGCTGTCCTGCCACTCCGCCTTGCGCTTGCCTGGCTTTCTTCTGCGCATTTAAAAATAACTCAGATACTTTCACATAGAGCCTCTCTGTGATGCTTTTAGTTTATCTGGTCCTTTGCACTTCCAGCTAACATCTAATTCAGGAGGTCCCAGCTCTGTTGTGAAGGCATCTGGTTCAGCTTCACAAGCGAGCAAGCTGTGAACTGCAGAGCGTATGCAGGAGATGCGCTGCTGGACTTTAACAGCAATTTTCACTTAGCTCTCAGCACCCAGAAGCCACTTTGCATTCAAGTGATCCTAACTTAAGCATAAGGCATACAATGCTCAAAAGAAACAAAATGAAAAAAAAGGGAAATGCTACTTCTGCCTGCACTGAGAAATCTGTTGGCAGGGTTGCGCGTTCCACTCCTGTACAAGAGACAAGGCAGTACAATTTTAATTAAGCTTTCTAACTGTGTCACAGTAAAACTGGAGCCATGCCACTGACTTATATTCACCCTCCAGTAAAGACGGCAGCTTGCTCCGCCTCTTGTTTGACTTGAAGGATTTTATCCAGAACACTGCATTTTTGCAGTGAGAACTGTGCCTGCTAATGTCATGGTGGTCTAACAAACCCTGTTTATGACAAAAGGAAGTGTGTCTAATTATGGCACATTCCTGAATACAATGAATCAACCACAATCAAGGAGCAGGATTTGATAAAGTTCTGCCACAAATTCTGTTTCAAAACTCCCTGTTTTCATGTGGAGTGGACACATGAAAATCAGGCTCTGTGGGGGAAAAATTAACAAATCTTTGAAAAAAACCAAAGCTGCATAATCTGTGGTATTTCAGTTGGTCTTTATCCGCAAAATCCCAGATCTTTGTTTAAGCTACAAACAGACTATAAAAATCAGCTTGCTGGCCTCTCTCCTTATTATCCACATCCCTGCACAAATCAAATGAAGCTTTTGCTGTAAAGCTGATAAAAAACACCACACACATGAGCAAGCTGATGTATTTAAAAAGTGGTTATCATTTCTAATCCTTTCCTCTCTCTCCAGGGACTATCATATTTCCAAGGAACACACAAAACTCCACCACTGAGCACACATCAGCACTTATACTTGTTTTGATTAGGGATTTTCTAAAATAACAGTGAATGAAGTAGTCTGGCATTATCGTTGATTTTTAGCACCTAGGGAAGCAGTACGACAGTCATCCAATTGTTTAAAATCAGTGAATAGCCAAGACCAGTTCTGACAAATATTTGCACTCATATAATCTATTTCAAAACCTCACAAAATGAACTACAGTACCTGGTTTGATATCAGGCAGATGCTTTTGCCATTTCTTTGTAGATAACCTCCTTTGTAGAACCCCATGTGTAACCCAGAACAAGAGTAGTGGTCATGGATGCTAAACTAATGCCTGAGCTCTCTTATCAGGCACTGGGATTTGTTTGAGAATCAGGGTTATTGACTGAGATGCTCCCCAGTTCCACTTCTTTGCCAAACAGAGCAAATTTTACTATCTAATGTAGACATATCCAAATGATATATCTAGATCCACTCTAGACAACCAAGTTTAGATTCATGAAAGGTCTAATGCTCATTTCACACAGATCTAAGTGTAGTCTTGCAACCTGCCACAAGCCAAGGAGTGACAACACTGGGAAACCAAGGTGATGTAAGATCCAGGTCCCACCTCCTAGAACTCAGGTTTTCAAGCTGATGTGTTACAGACTTGAGCCAAAAATCAGGAAGTCTGACTTACACCTTGTGCAGAGAGGTTTAAATGTCTCTCTTCACGTCACGCATTGTAGAACTTTGTCGACACAGACTGTTTTACAAGTAAAACTTCAGCCATGAGTTATGATTTTTAGACTCTTGAAAATACACACACACACAAAGAATATAGAACAGAAACAAGCACTTAATTCAACTGACAAATTTCTGATGGCTTCAGAGTGGAGAAAGGTGCTTCTTCAATGTGGGCTTGAGCACAGTGAGTCTTCTATTCATGGCAGAGGTTTGCGTGTCAAACATCATTAACATTTCATGTTGTGTGTGATTTTTAACTTGTGTAACACACCACATGCATTAAGCTATTTAGATTCTATCAATTTAGCCATGTCCTAAGAGCCTCACCTTTTACATGAAGGCAGTAGGCCATTTACATTTACAAGCATCATAGGGAGCAGGGTGAGGTAACAGCCCACTCCCTGCCCGGCAGTGAGTGACCTTGAAAACAGAGAAGGACAAGGAAATGGAGATTAATCTACTAATGCAAGAAGTCTTTGCTCATCTTAAATTTTTAAGTGTTGGTAAACAGCAGGAACAGCACTTTAGAAGTAGCCACAGAAATTTGGGAATTGAAATAAAATTTGCTCAATGGATTTAAGCCAGTAGCATCTGTAGAATTTTCTCCTGTAAATAAGGTCCTCCTGTTTAAATTTTCTCTGATATTTCTTGTCTCTTTTTTTTTACATTAAAATATATAAAGCAAAAACTCAAGCCTGATTTGCTTCAGAAGCAGCACAGAAAAGTAGCTGTTTGAGAAAACTAAATATAATTGAACATGGATATGTATTTTGAAGACATGGAAACAAAATTGACATTATAGAGAGAGTACGCATGTATTCCAGAAAATTCTCCTCTCTTTAGCAAAAAGAAGTTGTCAGGGTTTGGTTTTTTTTTTTTTATTTGGAAATTTCTGTTAAACAAATAATCAGATAAAACAAATAAAAACAGAAGTAACACCTGTGTAGTCTGACATGAACACAGTTTTAAATTGGATTCAACTTCTAACAGCCACCCTCAGCTACCTGAGGAATCATAGCAAGGTAATTCAAACACTGTTAGGCCAGTTTTCAATGGACTTCTGTCAGCTGAACAGCTGATAAAAGCCATCTGGACAATCAAATACTGCATGGTTCAAGATACACAAAGTGGTGAATATATGTAAGCCCAATCAGTCTGAATGACAGATCTGCCTCCTCACTGCCTAGTTTTTTGTTACTGTTTTTGACAGCTATATATATTCCATTTTCAAGAGTTCAGAAGTCCAGGCCCTATCTTTATGGCATTTTTAATTCACATCTACACAAATGTCATGATATTTCTCTAAGGGGGAAAAAAAGTGTAGAAGCTGATTTTTGTGTCAGCTAATAAAATTATTGTATAGTTCATTCAATTATATTTTCTTAGCCATGTATCTATATGGATATCTAACAGCTACAAGACAAATGACAGACACAGATAAGATAATGCAGTCTACACAAGCTGTCACTACTACCTGAAAAGATATGACTGAAGAAGTGGTATGGAAGAGGCTTGGTCTTTCACAAGGACCTAACAGGTTACCTCTCCTACCCCAAATGAGACAGCTATGAATCACTAATAGCCACACAAAGCCAATGCACAACTGCCTTGTGATCTGAACAAGTATTGCCCTTTTCTATCAGATATTTAATACCAGAGAGACACCAGAATTTATCTTCTGCCTGTAAGACGCTTTCTCACCTATGAGAAATGTGGAATTATAGACCAACAGTATTCTACATGCTAAAAACTTAACAGGTGAAAATGCCGGCTATTTGCCTGACAAGCTTTTTCCATGGCACAGATTTGCTCTTTAAATGTGCTTTGATGTAGAGGTCTGCATTTTCAACTGCACTAGCAATATCAACCACCTAATCTTACAGTGGCTTGCCACACATATGAGGCATTTATGTCCTCTGCATGCCTATGACAATCCTCCCCTCAATAGTGCAAGTAACTTCCACTGATTTTGTGGAAAATTAGATGTGTTGGAATTTTGAAAATGAGGGCAAATTAGACACAAATCAGACACAAATTAGACCTTAGACACAAGTCTTAGAACATACTCTAGGATGCTGTTTTGGAAGCTTGTTTTCCATGTTCATCATCCTCACAGTGTAAAGTGATGCCTTGGTAATAAGGAATGGAGATACAAGAACACATGTAAGTAGAGCTGGTGTTGCAAGCAAAGACAAACACTTTATTGCAAACATCATGACCAAAATTCACACCCTCTAATTTCATCTAAGATGTAGATGGACTTCTATTTGCAAGAAGGTCAACTAGAAAGTCTTTGCAGTTGATTTGTGCAGAAGGTAACTCTGATGAGCCTGGAGGCTCCCAGAACCTGTGCATGTGGAAAGACAGCTTGAGCTGTCTGATATCCATCTCCCATGTGTGGCAGTGTTTAGGATAGGCAATCAGAAAAAGCATCTGAACTTGTCCAACACAAAAAATCTTACCTGAATAAACTGTCACAATCTGAGCAGACAAGATTTTGATCCTTCATTAGCTGCATCCCTTAGACCACCACTTGTTGAGGTGTAACTTCAGTCACAAATCACAGCAGAAGGCAGCAGCTTTATTTAGCACATACAATACATTGTTTGCATAGTATTATCTACAGATTTTGGTTATGAATTAAAGAAGAAAAAAGTTTGCAAAAGTAGAAATTTTCAGGACAGTTACTGGACAGGAATCACTGTGTATAGAACTTTTTTAACCTCCAGGATGATAAAAATGTCAGAGAAAAAAATAAATGAGAGCATAGAAATTTTCCTCATAAAAACTAGAGGTTATATGAAAAAAAGCTGAAAAAGATTGTGTGCTCAAATGGAAACTGTCTCTTCTCCATTGATAATACGACGCAGCCAGACATACTGCAGAAGATTAGAAGTAACCTGCAAGGTTTTATTACCTTTGATTTTTAGCTCAGTGCTACCTAAAATTAATTTGTGTTTTGCACTGGAAAATGCATAGCATAGGATTAATCATGGCAGTGTGGAAGAGAGGATTTTTTTCTCCTGTGGAAGATCCATGAATTCTTCTCAGACCTCAAACAGTACTTACAGCAAGACAAAAATATCTGCTTTGTGTTTTATGGTGCCATACAACTCACTAGAAGCCCAGCTGAGATCATGCACGCTTTCAAACTTCCGGTTACGTAGCTAGACCTCATTGAGTCTGATCTTAGCATCAGATTTGATCTCTTAGAATGATAAGCAACTTAGCACGGTATTTGACAATTTCTCAGATCCTGAGAAAACAAGAGTTCCCATGCTATTTCAGCACCTTCTATCCAAAATGAGGCAAATGTGGCAAAGGTGACAATACCAGAAAAATAAGAGCAATAAGTAATAGCAAAAGACGAGGTTAACTGAAGAAATAAGTTTCTAACTGCACAGCATCCTGTCCAAAGCTTCAGGAAGGGTGGTCTGAAGAAAAAATCTGATTTTTTAGTGGAATTTCAGGAATTACAACTCAGAGGATTTGTGTTTTGTTCCCATCATCTATATATAACTAGAGCAAGACAATTCATATTGGACTCATCATTTCCAGAATTTCTAGAATACTACTTATCCAGGTCATATGTTGTCTTTCAGAGGAGACAAGACCTTGGAACACTCAAAAACTAGAGAAAAAAAAAAAGTCCATCTTGATGTCTACTTTAAACAAACCCCACAACACAGAGAATCACTATGTTCTTCAGGTTCTAGGTTTCCCTGCATGGCCCTTACTTGCTATAAAGCAAATACTTACCCTCAATTACATCTTAGCAATAAACACACTAAAAAAAGTATTTGTGGTCTGTCCTTCTCCTACCTCCTTCTGCTGGGTTTATCCCCCTGGCAGATACTACAAACTTTTACAATCCTTCATTTTCCCCTGTACCAGAAATCCCTCAAGGTCGCAGGTCTTGTTTCCCAGGCCAGCCTCAGCAGTGACCTTCTGTCTCCAGCTAGAAGAAGGATTTGGTCCTGTGGTGGGACCCCTGCTGTCTCTTTTCATGCACTGGCGAGGAGGGGATGAAGTAAGTGGCAGGTAATGGGAGCTTGGAGGAGCTCAGATGTACAAATTCTACGGAAACAAGAGTAAGAAAACTGTTCCCAACTGTGTTAAATTTGTAGACTTTCTGAGACTAAATTTGTGACACTTTCTGAGATTCTGAAGTGTGGTACTCTTTTAATTCCCAAAGACACTTGTCAGGACACAGAAATGTAGCACTAATGAACACTTGTGTCCCAATAAACTTAAAAGAAATAGCACAGTCTGATCAAACTTCAAATGGAAGGCAGGTGGTCTTCAGTAAAATTCTGCATAGCTGTGTATTGCTGTTTGAACAGGAAAAGAAGGTCTGGGCTGAATCTTGCCGTTTCTTACTTTGACAAAATTTAAAAAAGAGAAATCCTAAAACTCAAAACCAGACAAATCCAGATACTTTCTAACAGATGGCTCAGTTAGGTGGGATGAATCAGTAAAGTCCTAGTTTCAAAGCATTTCAAGGATCATAGAATCATATAATAGCTACAGTTAGAAGGACCTTAAAGATCATCTAGGGATCCTTGTAACTATATGCCTAAAAGTGCATGGTGAGGGGAAAGTAGGCTCAACGCCTGGAATGTAAACATTCTCAAACAGGAAAAACAGATGGTTCTTTCTACTGAGAGGCAGGGAGCAGTTCCTAGAGCCAATTCAGCTTCCAACCACATGGGAATTATGGTCATCTTAGAGGCTGCAGAGAGGCAGTTCTGTGTGTCACATAGCAGGGTACTATGCGCTGACAGCTTAGGAGCTGGCATGGGTAACGAGTCCTTCACCGAGGGGATCCAACAAGCCAGAGCCCCTTCCTGTCCTCTCCCACTTTTATGTTCGCAGATTATCCAGAAGGTCAGGATGTGAAAGCCTATGAAGGAACTGGGCACTCAACTGCCATACAGAAAGACCAGTCAAAAAAGAATTGACTACTTAAGATGTCATGTTAAGTAAAAGCAAAGGAGGACTTTGAAATATCACTACCCATCCTCCCATACCTTTTTATTTTTATTAGACAGAAAATTGGACTATCCTACTCTGCAGCATGTCTAGAGCACTGGGTGGAGGACTCTGATGAGATAAACCTGTAGCTAAGCATCTTACAACCTTTCCACCATCCTGAACTAATTTTCATTGCGCTTCTGACAATGGAGAAAATTAAGTTGGTTTCAAACAAAAGGATGTTCTCATGTGGTTCATGGGAAAACAAATAAGAACTTGAGTCACTTGTGGCACGTCTTGAGGAATTCACGACATCAGATTTAATCGCCTACATTAAATACATTATCCCTGAAATAACTTCTTGCAGTTTTGAAGCGCCTGAGAAAATACTGTGAATTGGAAACTTGAGGGGGATCATCTTTAGTGCCACTGCAATCGTAAATAGCAATGATGGCAGACAGATGAAAGCTTCTCTGCTGTTTTGAAAGATAAATACTTTATAGAAATCATAGAAGCATCTTCAGTGACAGCAAAGGAATCTATACAAAAGCTCTGTACAAATAAACAGGATATTAGCTGAGATTCATTACTGCCACCTTTGTAGATGTCTATATTTAAGCTAGTTCAGCAACAGGATAAACCTGATTGCTGCTATTCTCAGTGAGCACAAGGCATCTGAGATGTGAAACAGGAAGTTAGATTTCTTCTGGAAGAAGAAAAAGAAGAAAATGTAAATTTTTAAGAAAGGTTTCCACTGATCTAAGTCTGTCAATGGTTTTCAGCAATCCCACTAAAGAAGTCTGAAGAACATTTGAAATAGTAAAGAAAAGAAAATTCCCTTTGAGGGTTTGTAGACATTTTCACATCATCCAAGGAAACTTTTACATGTTTTGTTAAATGATTTTTGTGTTATCTGTCATCCCTACAATATGAACCACATCCATCATTAGTCTGAAAAATAAACAATGAGTTAAAAAGTTGGTACATGTTTTTCCTTTTTTTTAATTTTACCAACCAGAATTAGAGAGAAAATGGACAGGCGAAAAAAAAAAATCACATACTCTTTGGTTTGTACCGAGAAAGGGAATTCTTGACATTTCTGTAGTGCTGGTAGCAGTGGGCAGAACTCATCCAGACACAGCCAACTATGATTTACAATGTTGGTGATGAAGGAAGAGGGACTGGTGCCATCTACCTGGACTCGTGCAAGCATTTGACACTGTACAACATAACTTTGTCTCAAAACTGGAGAGACGTGGATTAGATGGATGAACCACTCAGAGGACAAGGAATTGTCTGGATGGTTGTATTCATAGGGCTGTGGACAAGTGGCATTCCTTGAGAGTCTGTACTGGGACCAGGGCTGTTTAACACCTTTATCAATGACATGGACAGTGGGATCAACAGCACCCTCAGCAAGGCAGCAGATGACACCAAGCTGTGTGATGTGGCAGGGCTGGAGGGAAGGGATGCCATCCAGAGGGAGCTGGGCAAACTCAAAGAGATGATCGGGGGGCTGGAGAACATCTCCTATAAAGACAGGCTGAGAGAGTTGTGTTGTTTCAGCCTGAAGAAGAGAAGGCTCCAGGGAGACCTTAGAGCACCTTCCAGTACTTAAAGGGGGCTACAAGAGAGCTGGGGAGGGACTTTTTAGAAGAAGGTGATGTAGTGACAGAACAAGATGTAATAGCTGTAAACTAAGAGGGTGGGTTTCGATGAGCTATTAGGGATAAATTCTTTACAGTGAAGGTGGTGAGATGCTAGAAAAGGTTGCCCAAAAAAACTGTGGATGGCCCATCCCTGGAAGTGTTCAAGGCCAGGCTGGGTGGGGCTTTGAGCAACCTGATCTAGTGAAAGGTGGTCCTGCTCATGGCAGGTGGTTGGAACCAGATGATCTTTAAGGTCTCTTTCAACCCAAACCACACTATGATTCTATGACTAAATTTGGTATAATTTAAAGTATAAAAGTAGAAATAAATAATGGAAAAATAGAATGGCAAACGATGAAGAGGAAATCTAAGAAGAAGCTGCTTACTTCAGACCAGAAAATCTAAAACTAAGTCAAAATTTCAGAGCAATATTTTGATGAAGAGTGCTAGATCTCTGCCATGAATTAATAAGATTATTCTCCTCTAAAAGATACAGAGCTAACTGGACACTAGCTGAACAAGGTAATTATCAAATGAAAGAGAACTTTAGTATTGCTGTGAACCTGCATAAAGACTTTTATAATTACTGATGTTCTGGCCTTTGTTTTAGAAGACCATGAATTTTAATATATTTGCATAAAGTATGTTTAGCTACGTTGTCTGAAATAGGAGGTTTACTCATAAGTAGTCAATCAAATATTATCTTTCCTAGACTGCTTTTCAAATAAGAAGGCTATATATGCACAACATTTTACCAAGTTTGTTGTGCCAGAAAACTGAGTACACTAATAATTATTTATGAAAAAGCAAAAGTATAAATTTCATAAATAATTACTCTAAACCCATAAACCAATGTTTTTAATAATGATTTTTCTTTTCCTCAAATGGCTGTATATAATGGCAAGTATGGATACATTAATGTCAGATTTACATGAACACTTGTAAAAATGACTGTAAGAATTACTGGCCTCCGAAAATTTTGCTCTGTGTTCCTTTGACTCATCATTGCATAGGTAAGGCACAAGAGTATATACCAAAAGCCTGTTTTTATCCCAAACACAGTTGACTTGAATATAATTAGTATATTAGGATATTAGGATGCTATTTTCTTGTTGCTTCCTTCCTTACTAACTAAACTACCTAGACATATCAAATATAATTTCATAAATTAAGTGACAAAACCAGTATAACTATGGTGGTAGAAAGAAGAAGAGTAAGATATAAGCAGTTGAAAAGCTTAAAAAAAAAAATCTATAACGTTTTTTCAGTGAGAATGAAAATCATATAGTAATGTGCACTTGAAACACTGTATGTGCTACTGTAACACAGCTGTCTGATGCAGGCTCCCAGCTCTTTTCCTCTCATATTAGAACTGTTCCAAAATTTCATGGTAAAGGACTCACGGTTGTCCCTTTCAATCCTGCTGACTTTAGCCTTCAAATTCAAAGCACACAGAAGAAGTAAAGTTTAGATCCTATCAAGAGGTCTAGAGAAATGTGTCACGGTCTGGTGAGTAAATGTATCAGTTTCATAAAGACAAATTATATATGCTGTGCAATTCCAATAAACCTTACTTTAAAAAAGAAGTGACAGAAGGGGAATACTCAACTGGCAAGACATGCAAACCAGAAAATTCTCACATGCCAATATTACCTCATTAAATCTTTGCTTAAAAAATGGTTTTATCATACTCCCTACAAACAGTATCTTTTGTTTGCTGTCTCTGCTATTAACTAGCACTTTCAGTAGATACTAAGATGTCTTTAAACAATAATTCAACTTAGACTTGAATGACTATCTCACAATACACTATACAAACAAGCAAAAATAAAATACTGACATTCTTCTCCTTTCTAGAAGGACATCTAAAAGTTGGGTAACGATGAATGCTGGTCCTTGCTAACTCTCTCACAAGCCACCTCCCTTCATTATTTTCTTGTAACGAGATGGACTTGTGGTGGCCCAGTCCACGGAAAGCTCTGTTCTGTAGACTGTGCCACAGCTCTCACTGATCGCTTCTGCTGAGAAGCTACACTGCCATTTCTGTCCTAGCTCATGTTCCCCATGGACACCACCCTCATTTCTATTACTTTTTTTGAGTGCTGCAGGCGACCAGAGCGGTGATCAGAGTGACCAGGTCCACACATCTGTGTTCAGGATAGCAGCAGCTTGCCAAAGAGAAGCGGGCATTGATCCTAATTCTAGCACTTGCAGCAAAAGCCTCACCAAAAGCTAATGTTCCACTGCAGTGTGCTCAGATGCCAGGGGTTATTCAAATTGAAGCTGACAGCACAATCTTAATCCTGCTTCCGTGTGCATCTGTATTGCAATAATACAGACTGTAATTACATGATCACATATATTTGCACAAATGAATTTGATAGTATACAAATTTACTACAATCTAGATATATGTGTGCACCTTTCTACAATCAAGATACATACCAAGGTATATTAATACTTATTTGAAATCATGCAGTCCACAATATATCTACTGATATATTGGTTACATTCTGTCGAAAAAGTTATTGCTAGGAGCAGCCAAAGTTATATTTATTATATCTGAGCTCTCTACCATAGAATCACATCATCAGATCCTAAACAGGTCTTTTGTCTTTGTTATTATTAAAGAGAATTGATAGGGGGAAAGAAGCTTCAGAAGAAAGCATTTTGGGATTTAAGACTGACTTTCGAAGTACGCCAAGAGCATGCATGATGACCTTATTCCCCGAGGGATGCGGTTTGTACCCAGCACTCCAGGACCGTCAGACCGGGCTAATTCCTTGACCCAGAGTGGGGGATGTGGGTCCAAGCAGCAAAACAAGCTACTGCCAAGCCTGGCAGCTGGCTTTCTCCAAGGGAGGTCAGCAGCACTGGAGGGGCTGAGACACAGCTTGTAGAGCAAGAAAGTGAAAAGGGTGGGAGATTGTGTGCTGAATAGCCTATCTTCTCCACAGCTCTAGAGCAAAAAAAAACCAAGGAAGTGTTTGAGGAAGAGGAATTGTCATCAGATCAGAGAAGATCATTGTCATAGGAACATGACTGGTGCTGAATACGTAGAAAAGACTCCTCCAGGACTTACATGGAAGTAAGGGAGAAGAACAGAGCGTTATTATGTCTATGGTATAAATGATACCAAAAGTAAAATTAAATTACTTTTCAACACAGGATGGCACACATGGCACCTGGCAGGGTGCCTAATGAAGGCATTATCACAAAGGAGATTCTGCTCCATACCTAAATTCACACTCACCTTTTAGCTCGGTTAAGGAACACTTTTCTGAAGTCAGTGGCTGAATCACCTTGCACTGGTCCATGATGCAGAGAGGTCTCCAAGCTCACAAACTGTACACCCTTCACAAGAAAGGAGTCAGATGGAATGCACCAGGAATGCACCTAATGCATGCCAGCCATTTACAGGCAGGTAGCTCGCTAGACTGGGATGGACCTAGCCTGAAATAAACCTCTGCCAAACACGAGCTGTGTGGAAGTCATACCCTCAGCACTGCAATTCCTACTGCACTGCACTGCCTGCTTATGTCAGTGTAGCATCCACCCACCAGCACAACAGATTATAAATTAAATCAACAAGCTGGCCCTGAGAGCACTAACAGTACAAACTCTACCTTTCTGAAGGTGGCTGGAACGTACTGTCCAGACTTTTCTATTTAGTCAAGAGCCTCCTCCTTATCATAATACAACTCCCAAGTTGTACACAAATTCACACTACAGCCTGTGCACATTTCACTAAGTTTAACCCTTCTCAGTACAAGATACCCTGTTTCATTTGCATTTTAGAACTACTAAATAGTTCCATTAGTTGTGCATGCACAATGGAGAAAAGAAGAATACTGAACAGAAACAGTCTGGAAAGGAAAGACATTCCTTTGTTTTCCAACTTGATACATCTTTTCTTGGTGCACGTCCATGTTGTGGTTCAAAATCTCTTTGCCTGGACATCTTCCTTTTTTTATTTTCCTTTTTTTCTTCTTTTTTTTTTTTCTTTTTTTCTTTTTTTTTTTTTAAGACCATGACCTGGAGCATCCCTTTGGATTACAGAATTTGATGCACAGCCAGCCATGCATGTGCAACTGCCCCTAAGACCCAAGCCTCGGTAAAAAAGCTGGTGTGCCTACAATCTTCAAACAAAAATAGCTGTCAAATCAAAGCTAATTTGCTACAAAAGAAAGCACAGATCCACGGTTAGGGAATACCAAACTAGTTTGAGTTCAAAATTGCTTAAAAAAAGTAGTGACTTGATTTTATAAAATGAAAGTGTATTTTTAATCTCTCTAATATAATTTAATAATGGATGAATTGATTTTCCTTAAGGCTAAAGGTGGGAGTAGGGTGGGGGGGAAGAACAAAAGAGGTAATATCAGTTCTTGACAGGGAAAAAAAGTTTTAACGTCTGTCAACAACTAAAGGAGGGGAGGGAAACAGAAACAGTTATACAGCAGACTGCTGCTATCACATGTGCCATGAAAAATATGTTAGTTTAATGCTCCCTGGACTAGGGTTTCATTTTATCTTATTTTAGTGAATTAAATAATGTACTACAAAGGAATTTGGATCTGAATGAAAGGAACAAGATTGATATCAGGATGAAAAGTAATGCTGTATTAATTCAGGTTCAGACATTAAAGACAAAAATAAAATTGAATTACAGTCTTCTAATATTTCTGGACTAGATAAAATTGTATATAAAAACCTTTATCATAGCCAAATGGAGTTGGGAGTAATGGATTTTTAATAGATACAACAAACTGGTCAACATCTACTTTCAGGTACCCAGTGAACTGCATCAATGGAGTAGATTCAGAAGCTGCCATTGGACAGACCGCTGTGCACTGGTGCTTCTCTGCACACATTCCTGTACTATATCCAAAATGGCAAGCTGAGATTAGCCTGAGTCACAGATAAAAAGCCGATATTTGAAGCTGAATGGTGTGAAAAAGGTAACAAGGTAGTCAAGGTGCAAGCCTCTTTGGCTGAGGGAACACTTACATGTAGGCAGTTTATCCTGGAGCAGAGCTATGGAAGAGAGCAGAGCTATGGCAGAGTCACCCAGACTCTGCATGTGATAGTGCCCTTCAAAAACAAAATTTTTTCAATCAATGACTGTTGATTTGCATATCTTGGCTGGGTGGCAGCACAGAAGCAGCCCTGCACAGTGAAACCACAAAGCTGCAGGTAATGCCACGTGCTGTGTCATTATCCCCTCAGCTGCCAGAGCTTGCTTGCAATCCTTCTCTTGGCTTTCTCATACAATATAAAACCAAGATACCAACACTCTTAATGACAAGATCCTTCAAAGAAGCGTGTATCTGGGACAATGGACCTGGACTAGAACCTTTTCCTGCATAGGCACAGCTGGACACCTGTGTCCTTCAGGAGCCAGGATATTCCCAGCAGTTCAGTAGAAGAGTAGTTTGAACTCCACAAAAACAAAATAATATCATAAATCTCAATTATTCTGTTCAAAATCCAAAACATATACCTATAAACTGTCCTCTCTGATGTAAACATTTAATAGTACCTATATATTGAGTTCATTTGTCTTGAAAAATCCTAAGCAAATACTTCACAGAGACCACTTCTCTGTGAAAATAAGGAGATAAGAAACAAGAAATGCAATGTACTGCTTACACTGCTATATGCACCAGAATGAACTTAAAATACTATGGTATAAAACCTATATGGATGAGAATAGTGGAACAGCAAAATGTCAGCAACATTTTAAAGGTAATATAATTTGGAGTGCAGAATTCAATATGATAAAGAATGATAGTCACTGTATAATATCTGAGCCTTCCCATATATTGCAGACTTCTAAAAAAAATCATGACTACATTAATTCAAGGAAACTTTCAATATGGAATTGGGAACAGTATCTCAGTGTCCAGAATCAGCTTTTGGGTCTATTTCTACTAATCATGGTGCTGCAGCTGACCCAGTTTAAATGCATTTCTATAAAGATTCCATAATTTTTGGTGATGTTGCATGTTGTGTTCTCCTAAGCCATTTAAAAATATTGCACTACAGTAAATACCTAGTGCCTAAAAATAAGGTTCATCATGTGGAACAGCTCTACTGCATCATAGAAATACAATGTAAAAGTCTTAATAAAGTTTTATTTGTTCATTAAACACAAGGATGCACATTTTGTGTGGTAGAACCTACACTATATTGGGATGCATGTTTGTGTATTTGGCTATGTTCTATCTGTGTGTGCATACAGGTCTGCAAGATTAAATTTGTGGGTAGAGGAGAAAATATTTTATTATCTGAACTTAAAGAAGATCATCGGCACCTACAAGTCTTGTCCTGACAGTGTGCTAGAGCTATGAACTATGCCACACCACTAACTGCACTGGTAAGAGTAAATGCACAATACAGAATTCATAAATTATTATAAAGTCATCATAATATACATAAACTTGCCAAACCCATTAGGAATTATATTTTGGATTACCTACACCTGAGGATTAAAAAAGGGAATTAAAAATCCAGCCCATTGTTTAGTTATTCAGTGCTCTATAAAAGGAAATTTGTTTCTAATACCTTCAAGCAATCCCTGTGCTCCAAAGAGTTATAGTTTATACCAATTGTGGATAAAACTACTACACTTAATTAAATGCCTGTCTTTGTTTTAGAAATGAGATGATGATATGAAAATGTCCTCTACCACAAAACTTCTGTATTTTGTATGGTGTTGCTTAGGTAATTCATAAAGTGAGGTGTTTCACTTCTGAAAAAGAAACATGAGTGTACCAAAAAAAAAGAAACAAACCGAAAAATGCAGGAAAAAAGTTCGTGACTGATAAGGGAAACATGAATATTTTAGCCAAGTCTTGTTTCTTACAGAAACTCTGTAACTATGTTAGAACATTTTTCTGCAAGAACATAACATTTATTAACTGATCATCTTAAAAATCACCTGATAATATTAAATGCTGAAGCAATAACCATTGAATATTTTCAATTCAGTGAAAAAAAAATTAAAATACCTCTAGTACAGCAACATTTATATTTCTCAATTAAAAAAAAATTAATATAATGTACTGACATTTGAAGCCAAACACAGTTATTCAGCAAAACAGAAAAAGTACTGACGAATTCCTCACATTCGCCATTACTCTATGCACACAAAACAATTAAGAAATTATTTAACCTGAGTTCTAAAATAGTAAAACGTTGGTTAATATTTTGATGTAAAAAGCCATTGATTTCCATTATTTTCCATGGGTTTCCATCATTTCATTAATATCACCTCCAGCAGAGAGAAAGAACTGAATGATGCATAATTCAGACCAAATGGGTGAACTAAAGCCAACCACAGCAAAGGGATTATTTATATTGGGCAGGGAAAAAACCCATAAATCACTGTGATTCTCTCATAATAATTTTGCCTTTATTTCTTCTGCTTTCTGAATGGACCCAAGACACCTCTAATGTGTCACGTCCTATGATGTTAAGATTTCTCCCAAAGAGGGCTTATCACTTAATCTGTTTGTACAGCACCAGAACCAATCTGACTGACTGGGGTTTCAGAAATTGCAATTAGAAGCTCCATATAATTGCGCAATAGTCACATTAGGAGTTAGTAGCCCTAACTACATCAGTAGCCCTTTTCGATGTGCCACTTCACAGACACAGGGTCTCCCATATTGATTTGTACAACATGCTTAGTTACAAGCAGAAGAAATCCCCCTTGTAAGATATTTGAAATCCTGCATTATTTGTAAGATAGTTGAAAAAGAGGCTGATGAAACAGTTTTCACTATAAACTTTTCCACGGAGTACCTAACTGAAGCTCTGTGTGTACACACAGGCAATACACACACACACAGCTTGCATGTGGCTGGCACTTTGCAGTGAAGTAGCCCTTTTTTGTATTTTGAAGGTATCGATAATTCAGAGGTGCAGGAACACTAAGCTAGCTAACAAGACTGCAGCTGGCAGAGGCGAAGGTCTAATTCATATCTGCTAATTGCAAATCAGGAACTAGCAGGAATTATTCCTTCAACACCTGTCAGTAATATGGAGAAAAAGAAAAATGCTCTTTCTGAAGGAAACTGGTGGAAGATTCATGAGCAAAATCTTGCTCAGCTAGCAGTATCAGAAAAATATTATTTCTACTACTCACAATTAGAAATATGAAGGTGTTTTGAATTACAAAAAGTTTAGCATCCAAGATGAGAAAATTGTTCCAGAACTGATTATGATGGCTGAGACTGAACTGAACAAGAGACTGAAAGCTGGCACTGGCTCTGGGACCAGGGACTTCAGGGAATCAGAGGTGAAGGTCAGACAGCCCCTGATTACTGGAGGCTCCACAGCCTCCCTAAGGAATCTCTCCAAGCACCTCATTTTTCTCACTGGTAAGAGTGAACTCCCCAATTTTTTATTCTTTTTTAATGCAATTTAAAGCCTGCATCTCTTCTCCTGCTCATCATGGCTATGGAAACAGACCATATGATTTTCCTCGACATGCCTTGTTATTATGTCCCATTTTCCTCTTTCCTTTTTGCCATGTCTTCTCTTCTGCAGTCTGACCAACTCAAATTCTTTAATTTTCCTTAGTAAGTCTTATTTCAAGACTTTTGATTTCCCCTGGACACTCTCCAATGTGACCAAATGCTTCTGTACAAATGCCATCCAAAACATGCATTCACTACAGACAAAGAAAAGGCAGTCCCAGTCAGTAGGAGAGATACAGCTGGTGCTTCAGAATACTGGATTCACCATAGCTCGAGTGACTGGGAGAAAATACAGATAAAAACTATGCATGAAAATTAAGAATCTGTTAATGAGACTTCCTAAGATATCCAAAAGATGCAACTATAACATGAGAATGAAAACCACTTTGGCAAAAGAAGTTAGTAGAAAAATGAAGGCAATAATTAGAAGGAAAAAATCCTGATAATTATGATGACTATATTAAATGAAAGCAAAGATAAAAAAGGGGAAAATATTCTGTAAAAATATATTATGAAATATAAAATATTAGAATGAGATGCTGAAGTTGGTAGTGAAAAATCCATATCTGTAAAAACTAGAGAAAATAAGACCTTGAAATTTATCAAACCTTAATTTAATTTGGGAACAGAAAAACTCTGAACATCAGTATATAAAAAGCTTTTTTGTTCTACTTCTGGAAAGAATGTTGATCTTGAGTGAAAAGTGCTTTCTAGTCCATCAGCAACTAAGATGGATCTTAAATAGTATCTATGAGAAGTGAGTGTTTTGAAATTAGCAGTTATAATGGTTTTTTCACATTTCTATCTGGTGTTATAAAATATTAATTAAAAAAAATAAAAGAACTACTGAGGGAGTTTTAAAAATCCACTACTGCTGTGCTGATATTTAAGGGACACTATACAGTCAGGGAACAGCATAACATAATACACTTGCTTGATATCAATCCAGACAAAACAGTAAAAAAAATTATACAGGATTTAACTGACAAGGATTGAAGCAAAAGGGATGTAATTAATGCCAGTCAACATGGGTTTATGCAAAATAGGTCTTGTCAAACAAATCTCATTTTATTCTTTGATGAGCTTACAAAAGTTTGGGTGATAAAGATAAGTGCATGGGTATAATACACTTAGACACCTGTAAAGCATTCAACTTTCTAGTGCATTACTTATATTCTTACTAAAGTTTATTAATATACAATTTTCATAGAGCATATGTAAAATTGATTGAGAACTCTTTAAAACATTGATTTCAGAAAGTAATTGTTAATTAGAAATCATTAGCTAGAGGGTGGAGGGGCTAATGGTGATCCAGGAAATTGTGGACCTCTTATATATTATTTTAATGAAACTTTTACTTATGTTCTGAAATTAAACTCAAAAGTATTGCCAAGAAACTTGGAAAAAAAACAAAACTAGAATAGTGGTATGTAAAGATGAATACCAGGGAGTCACAGAGAATAATCTGTCTCACAAAGCTAGGCCAATTTACTGTGTTGTACCTGAATGCTCAAATCATGTTTAATGACTGTGATTTCTTGGGGGAAAAAAAAAAGGGAAGAAGAAAGAAGATGTTCTTGGAAATAAAACAATCTGTTTCTCTTGGCAAATTTAATTTTCTCTCTAAGAGTTATAGGAGAGAAGCTAGATGACCGCTTCAGAGAAACCTGGGGTGATAATGTAGCATGCTGGCCCCTCAAACCATCTTTTTGAAAATAGTTATGCAAGTGGGTAATGTGTGACGAACTTTCCCTGTTTATTCCCAAACTATGCTTATAAGAAATATCCACTAGATGTAGCTTCCCACCATTAACCCCTGCAAAAGCTTTTCAATAAAGGGCTATAAAGTTACCTGCATTGCACAGGTTATAAAAATGGGGACAAATTCAGAACGTATCTGATGCAGCTTCCTTGCAGTGTATTAATTAAATAACTTGTAGTAAAATCTAAAATACACTTAGGTAATATATTCTAAAAGCACACAGAAAAACTTAGATAAGCACTTCAAAGCTGATGATTTTGCCACTTGGCCCAAAGTTCACTCTGAAACTATTGCCCAGAAAACTCTTTTTTTCTAGCTCTCTATCCATCTACCCATCTATCCATCCATCTATCAAAAAATCAAGAAATGAAGAAAAATCAAACAGGGTTCATGAGTCAAGAAGAAAAAATGAAGAAAAAGGAATAAAATGCAAAGCATGGTATAGTTACCTTGTACATTCCAAACACAAACTGCAGTAGAAATTATAACACAAAATACATATTCAATTATCAGCTACAGATTCAGAGCAACAATAAAACTGAAATCACTATATTTTCCTACGGATAGGGAGAGTGAAGAGATCAAATTGTTCCTTTTGAAATTTCTACTGCATAACATTATGCAATGCCATATAAAATTGGGTGATGAAAGCCTATAAAAAGTGCCTGAAATTCTCAATATATTCTACATCTATAAGCTTAAATAAATCCATTTTGAGGACTCGATCATATCTACCACACACAAGATTTTTTTAACAGCTACAAATGTGATAGCTCATGTTTTTGCTTCCTCACAGTATACAGCTCCTCCAAGGACAGAAATCATTTAGTGAACAGAGGAGAAACGTAGACAAGCTCTAATTTTCTGTACAGTGGCAACTGCATTCATTATGTGTTACAGTAGCACTTTGCCCTGAAAGAGTTAACTTTCTAGCTCCTATTCTCTGCAGTGCTGCATAAACACTGCACATTATTCTTACTGAGCATGCTTCATCTTTCCTGTCTCCACAGTCTTGGGCTGTCAATCACCTGTCAGTCCCGACCACATCAGCACAGTGCGCATCACCAGGCTGTCAGCACAGCAGCTGATGAGACTCTGCTAAGAGCTGTCAATCAAACTTGTTTCTCTTATCTGTTCGGGAAATATTTTGTCTCTGAGAAACAAAGAACCTGGGCAACAATGGATCAGAGTCTAGTATTTACTCTTTTACAGGGCTAGAAGCCTCTTAACAGGAAATGAATGCCTTATCCACAACAAAGAAACAAAAATTCTGCTCCATTAGGCATATTTTCTTTTTTTGGTTTTGTTTCAATCCTATTTATTTCTTGACCAAACAAATCAGGGCATAATACATTAAAGCAAATTTCTTTTTGTTCTCACTGTAGAATGAACTTCATGTGTTTACTTCTTAATTTCTGTTGACTATAATTTAATGCAGTGTCAGACAGGTAGCATCTCTGGTTTGGGGAAACTTTCCTTGTCTTTAAGCATAGCAATGTGTGAGGCTCCTCTCCATCTCAGGGTAACCAAAAAGCCAGACTAGAGAAACATATAATTTACACCTTTTCTAACTAAAAATATATCTTTGTTTTCTGCAGCATTTCTCATTAAAATTTCAACATAGAATTCAGTAATATGAGTAGGCTTCATAGATAATAGCAGACCAAAAGAATAGCTGAGGGGTATAAGGAAGTAGGAGAAAAACATATTTTCAGTGGCTGTTTGAAAGAAGATAGTATCTTCTTTCTGGAATGTTGTGCCAGGGAGAAAGAATTGCAGAAGGTAGATTTCTTGCATCTACAGAAATCAAATACTGAAGAAAGACAAAAAGAGCTGCAAAGATGGGCACAGCAGCTATTTCTGGTCTGACACAGAATCTCTGCATGAGAAAGTTAAGCTGGGCTTTCAAGTCACATCTATCCAAAGCAGAATATCATTCTGCACAAATAACTGGCCTAGGTCTAACAAACCTGGCAATCAAATTAATTAACGCTGGTGGATCACTGAACTAACAAACCTCTGCTCTTGCCAGGGCATAAGTAAGTACCTTTACATGCTGTGCCATGCAGATAGAGGTATATTTAAAGCTAGCTTGAGTATCAGCACATAATGCTGCCTTACATGAAGCAAAGTAAACATAACCCAGTGACTTACAAATGAAAAGAATCTTCGAGCTGACAGTTGAGGAGAAACATTGAGAACAGCAAAGGGAAGAAAACCGCTTTTCTCAGTATAGAAAGAAGTGCTGTAAAACATGGTAAAATGAATGAAAGACCTAAAAATACTCTGTGTTTTTCATAAAGCATCAGTTTTGGGCCATGACATTAAACAAGCAACTTAGTTTTCTGAGACTAAAAAAAAAAAGTGAATTTACAACCCTTACAATCTCTTGGAGAGAACTGTATATTAAAAGTTAAAACAAAAGGCAAGGCAAATAAAAGAATTTTTGTTTTTAAATCTTATACCCCTTACACAAATACTGCAGGCCTGCTCTGAAAATTTGCATTGGCTGTGGGATTGGACTGTTCAGGTAAGAGCAGAGGGCAGAGAGAGCCAGCTAGGTAACAGGCTATGATAGGAAACTCATAGAAAGGAAAAGTTTAAAGCAAGCACAGGAAAAAAGCTCCCAAAGGACTTTGGGAACTGCACTCAAGATTAGTTCCCAGCAGCCTCCCACAACACTCTCAAGGGGCTTTGTGGAAGGAACCTGGGGCAAAACACCCTGCTTCTTCATGTCTCTGATGGCTTAACACAAGTTCTGGATAGCTCCTCAGAAGACAGAGGGAACAGGACTGGGAATTGCCATAGCCCAGAGAAAAATGAGGCCATGGACAGAGAAAAAGTTTTTGGCCTTTCCACACATGCACACGTAAGGGGTTTTTTTTTTTTGTTTGTTCCAAAAGAGAATATTTTAGTTCTCAGAAAAAGGGAAACCATTGCCTAAAGGAAAAAAAAGATAAGGTGGCCACCACAACCAATGTCAGAGATGTAAGCAAATCTCTCACAGGCTGAAGTGACACAAAGGCAGGCAATTTTGACCCGAATCCTAGAGCAAAGGCATGAGGTTGGCGTCTTTCATCACTTTCAACTTTATAAACAACTTCTCAAAGGATGGGTATTTCTCTTTTCCTGGGCCTTATCTTGGTTCCCTGCATTACTGTCTGTGCCTGGAAGAACAAACAATTTGTCTTTTCTCTTTCCTTTCTGCCAGTTCCAATGTGTTTAATGCCCTCTACATCCTAAAGAGCATACACACTAGCCAAGGAGGCAGGTGTCTTGCTGGAGACAGCACAGACGAAGAAACTTTTGTTTCATAGCTTTCAAAACTCCATGTTTGGTGCTGCAACAACATGCCATACTCTGGCTCACCTAACAGGAGCCACAGCCCCTGGTCAGCAATTTCACCAGCTTGGAATAGAGGTACAGGGTATCATTATGGTTTTTTGGGTGATGCCAAGAGCATCCATAACGGAATAGCATGAGCATGGCTTGGGCAAGCAAAACAGAGACCTGTAAGGGGAGCAAACTGCTCTGTTTTCAAATCCTGGACGTGGTTTTGGACACAAACTTCCAAGCTAGGAAGAGAGAACTACTCTTAACATGCAGCCTCCACTCTTCACCCACTACAAGCAACACCGAAGGTGTCCCCAAGCAGGGACTCAGACAGCATGGAGGCCCCAAGTCGTCTCTCAAAGCCTTCTCAGAGGGCAGTGGAGATCTCAAACTGGAACAGCACAAGCATGCTTTTCAGAGTTTCATTGAGCTGGAATACTGCTCATGTCAAAAAGATTCACACTAATACTGTAGATCAGAATTACATCAATATTAACTAACAAAGGAAAGAAAATATGAAAGGACAGCAAAGAGCCCTAAATCCAGAGGTTCAGTTCCAGACACTGAGAATAAACCAAAAGCAACAACCGTTTGTGCAGAGGTCAGAAATTAAAACCAGAGGAAAAATCCTGTGTACTAGTCACTTTTAAAAACATGACTACAGTAACTCGGTCTTTCAATCATTCTTACCAGCAACAATGCTAAGAATCACAGTATTACCCCACGCCAAGCTGTCCCAGTTACAGACAATACAACCTTTATCAAGCATTTGTGACACAAGGAGTATTTTACACTTTGACAAATACTTTCATATGCAGTACTGTTTTCCAGAATCACAACTCGCTCTGATCTAACTGGACATTAATTGCTTTTTTGCTGATGTATCTGTGCCTTCTGGACTGACAACACAACTAGCAAATCTGATATCTGACAAGTTGACTCAACCTAATCAGGACAGATCAGCTGTTACCAATGTTGCTATAGGCTGTAATTTGAGGACCTTTACAGAGTTATCACTTGCTTTGAAAGGCAAGAAACTGTAATTCTGTCAACACTAATCCCAGAACATGCATTCAAAGTGGTTATTTTTTCTCCAGAAGAAGGTAATACTTGTCAAATAAATACCTGAGATAACTGATAATAGGAATTAGAAGTACATGAGTGATAACGCTGACAATCAGTCACTCTCATGAAAAAGAAGAACCTCGCAAGATTCAGAACATTAAGTAGAGAGCAGAATCTGTCACCGTGAAGCAGGGGTCACTCTGAATGGAGTCAAACAATTGGCAATGCAGTTTTTCAATGTTTACTTCTCTCTCTGTTGCTTGGTACTAAAGCTGAGTGAATTATTCCCTTCAAACAATTTGTTCAATGAATTTTATCTCTTTTTGCTGCTCAGCATATGCAGGCAATGGATACCAATGCCATTAGATTTATTCACTGCTTCACTTTTATTCAAGCTTTCACTTAGTGTTTGATTGAGAGTATTCTAGACTTCCACTGCTGCTCAGACAGCATCCAAGGCTGGTCCTTAATGTGTGCAAGCAGCATAGATCCACACAGTTGATGGAATAATACTTATCTACATCAGCAAGGATATAGCTTTTAATTTGTTGTTTTTCTGATCTCTCTTTAAATTTGGAAGCCCTTCCAGCAAAAATCCTGATATTTGCTACAAAGTTCCCATTCTGTGAACAAGTTTGCCCACAAGACTCAACACTTGAATTTTTGCAGAAGACAAATTAACAAAGAGTGCAAGTACAGCCATAAAGCACATTAATTTAAAAAAATCCGAGGATTGGATCATTTGCTTCATTCCACTAGGGAATAATTTATTTTCGTGTAATAAAATTCAGAGGAATTCCATAAAAAAATTGATTCCCAATTCATGGAATTCTTCAGTGTAACTTAATAGTCACTGAATATACACAAGTGACTTTGTAATTGCCAGGGTTGCATCTGTCTTGTACAGATAAACTGTTTTTAGAAACTCAGACTTAACATTAGAACAAAAAAATATACATTTCTTACTGTATCGCTTTGGTCCATCTTCCAAACAAAATGAAAGTGTTAAGGTTGCATCATCTTCAAAAAATTCAGTTGCAAAGGCATCCCACCAGAGGTTGTCACTATCCTAGGAAGCAACAGATCATTCACTTAACAGGAGGCAAAATGAAAATATGTTCATCTGTTGTAAAAGAAATTCAACAGGATCACACCTAGTTTGGCTTCTTCACCTATGGTTTTGGGGTGCAGATGTCTATATGATATTTCAAACTAATTTTCCTAGATAAAGTTCTAGTTCTAATTTAGGAAAAAACCTGAAGTGTTTAATTTACTGTATAATAAACTGTCTTTCATTTTATGAAGCATATTATATATGTAAAAACTTTCTTTTCCATAAAGTTTTTTTTCCAAATGTTAGATATGGTTTTATAAATCAGTTGCAAATAAAGCAATTATAACTTTTCCCTCCTTTTCTGGGGTGTGTCTCTCAAATGCTTGGTCCTAGTAACCAAAATTCCCTCAGTACTTAATACTATAATGCTACATAAGGTCATCATCACCATGAGATGACAAGAAAGTTATTTAGAAACTAAATATAACGGCCATTCCACTCCAATGCATTTAATATAAATACAATGCTACTGCAAGTTGATTAAATACCAGCGAGTGACTTAATTTAATTGTCATGAGAGATCTTTACTTTTGAGTGTGATACAAGAAGTGAAAAAAATGTTAAGTTGACTTGTGTATACTTAGACTTACAGTAATACACATAGCTGGAACATAGCAATTATTAAAATAATGAACAATGTAAAACAGATACCAACACAGCCCTACAGGTAGTTTCTTGACTTTAACAATTGAACCAGGCCTTTTCAGACCTGGATGATCAACAACAGGCACCCAAACCTCAACGTCTAGCCCCTGAGCAAGTGGTCCACCTTGCAAGGGTTTTCATGGAAATTGGGCAACACAAAACCCACTAAATGTTTCATTCAAAAGCTATGGACATATTTAATAGCTGGATTAGAAATTTTTGGTACAGTCTCCTCTGCTCCTTTGAGGCCCCGAGACTTAAATCACTTGTAGCACACAGGGTCGGTAACAAAGCTGGGAACACCCTTCTGAAGATGCCCCAGCCGCACTCCTCAGAGCCACTCTGTCCCACTCACAGCACCTTCCTTACAGTGTGCAAGGCCAGGTTTGCTCAGCACAGTGAGGCCTGAGCACCTCTTAATGCCTGAGCAATATAGATCTAAGCCAGAAAACATTTGTTTGCTTCACAGAAAAAAAATCCTGAGATAAAACACCAATTTAAAAGAAAATATGCATCTAGCATAGTCATTATGTACACATGCAGAGCAATCTGGGGATTTTAGTTCTGCTGCTGTATTTCCTGATGATGTTACTTTTGGATTTCACTCCAAAATGTTGAGCAAGGTATAGCTCCTGCCTCTCAATTTCACTTTGATTTTTGTCAAGCATCCAATGGAGAAATGGTAAGGACAGGTTTCAACAATCTGGTTCCTACCAGAGACCCTAGAGAGACTTCTTGTCTGAGTCAGAGCCTGTAATACTTTCCCTGCCAAGGCTCATCCCACCTGGCAGTGACAGGACCATACAGCCCTGCCATTCATTCACACAAAGAGGTATCAAAGCTGTCCCCACCTCAGAAATCTGCTGTCACAGAGAGTTGTTGCTCTTTCCTGGTGTAAACCTGGCGAGTGTTCCCACGTGCAAACACTGCTGTGTTGAGTAGCCAAGCAACCACAAGAGTAAGCATGAAATACACAGTGGTAAGAATGAAACATAGGCACAGGTGTTCAGCACACCTCTGCATGGGCCCTGCACTCAGCACAGCCTGGGGGTCGCATTACAAGCCCATACAAGAGTGTATTGTCCAACAAGTAGCTCTGAGCTACCACTCTCTGTCATTTGGCAAAAGAGAGGCTGCAGTACCATTTAACCTTTTGGACATACTTGTCATAGGGAAGGAAGAGAGGAGGGAAGGATTTCAGCAATGCCACAGACCACACCTGCAGCTCTTGTTAATGCAGTAGTTGAGTATCCCTGGAGCTACTCATGCAGCATCCGATGACACGGGAACAAAAAGGAGAGCATCGCAGAGCTAGGATGAAACTGCTCATGGGAAAGATACAGAACAGCAAGGAAAGTGCAGGGCCTCGCCTCAAAACCACACATATTTGCACTCACACCAGCTTCCAAGAAGTCTTGAAAGTAAGGAAAACGTGGAAATGGAATTACTGCGGATTCCCTCCCTGTTTAGATGAAATATCCAGTTTCTTTCACACTCTGAACACGGTCCAACATCTTTATCTTAGGCTTTTGCATATTTTAGGTGAGGAAGAAGGAAAAACATAAAATGCAACACCCCACCCCCAGAAAGAAAACCCGACCTTAAAAAAGAGTATATAAATCCTGTCAAGCTTGGATATGCTCTGCTGTTTAATTTTCTGCCCCACCCTTATCACAAGTGGGCCCACCTACTCTCAAAGCCAAATGTGAACAAAACCAAATGAGGTGTCCCCAGCCAAACTGAAATAGGATCCAGTTATTAAAAAATGAAATCACTTTCCCTTTTTTTTTTTTTTTTTTTTTTTTTTCCAGAAAGGGGATGGTGAAGGCAAGGCTGCCCTCAGGCATCTTTAACTTATGCTTTGACAGGTTATGGGGGATTTTGCCAGAGTAATTATTTTTCTATTCAACAATAATGAGAAATTACCATGGCAACCTCCCTTTCACGTAGTGCACTCACATGCTCAAACATTGAAATAATGGCCTAAACACAAAAAAAAAAAAATTTAATTCTTTAAAAATATTTTGTATTAAAATAAACTTAAGGAATAGGTCACAGGACAGACCAGGGCAGAGACAGCCAGCAAGTTGGGTCAGAAGTGAAGATGCCACGCTGCTGTGGCCAGGTTCCCAAGCAGCAAAATGTCTTCTTCCAGAACTGTCACTGTTCCCTCTGATCCCCTCCACCCCTGGTATTATTTGTAATTTGAAGCATGGCTCAACTCTGAATAGGGTCTCCAAGTAAATGGAATCCTACGGATTCAATATTTTTTCCTGACTCTGATTTCTTTGACAAAGGTAATCAGATTTTAAGTACAATGATGTTCTTTTTCCCCCTCCATCTAAAAGTTCTGTATGTTCACTGTGTGATCTGAGAGTCAAGCTGGGTTCTTCTTTACACCTTACACACTTACATGATTAAGAGTCTGCAAGCTAAATGAGGCTTTTCCACTTGCCTGTGATAGATCTTGCAACTGGAATATGAGGCCAACTGAGACTATGGCATTTTCTCCAAATTCCTTTATTTTTGTTTAATGACTTGGAAGGCAGAGTGGACTGACATAAAAAGTCAGTACATGAAATCACACTTGAAAGGATGCAGATACTTTGCAGGACAGAACTGGAATTCAAAATTATTTTGATAGATTGGAGAAATGATCTGAAATGAAGATGAAATTCAATAAAGTGAAGTGACAAAAGCACAAAACCAAAATGGGACACAACTGGCTAAGCAGTACTATAGAAAATGGTCCAGATCATAAAGCAAATATGTCAGCAATCAATTGCTCTTGGAAAGAAGGGAAATGTCTAAGATACAATACCCTTCCACTCCAGCAAACACATCTCTGGAAAGACTTCAACTGGAATAATCTGTCCACTTCTGGAGTACTGTGGCCAAGTCTAGGCCACCCACTCTTAAAGGATTTAGCTGAGAACCACAGGAATAAATGAGTTTAAAGACACATATAAACCAGCCGACCCCAAAAGACTCAGAGGAAGAAAGACAGAAGGATCTAGCCGTGTTTTGTATAAGACAGAAGAGGCTCACAGGGAACATGATGACAGTCCTCAACTATATGAAAAGATTGCTATAAAGAAGAGTGAACACTTGTTCTTGGCGTCTAACAAGGATAAAAGAAGTAATAATTGGTTCGGTTTGCTGCCATTGCAGGTTAAACGGTTTAATGTCCTGTTACAGATTTCTAGGCTAGTGTTTTGCAGAGGGGAAAGAGCTGCAGAGCAGGACTGCTGTGCTCCCAAGAAGAGTGGATAGAGATCCTGCTCCCTATGAGCCTCTGGCAGAGCTGGCACTGTACAGCAGCTCCACAGCTCATGCCCAGTGAGAAGCTGATTTTTGGTTTCTCCCTCACACTGCTTTTGGCTGCACACGTGTAACAGGTGTAAATAGTATACTCAGAGTTATGGAAACAAATAAATATGATTCTGAATGCACACAGGAAACGCATCTCTTCTGAAGTCAGACTTTTTCTTATAATCACTTTTTAGGGAAAAACTACATTTTAAACATCAATCTTAGCATTGGACAAGGCAAAATAAAAAGAGAAAGTGCGCTTGGGAGTTACATTTTTCTTCTGGCACCTGCAACCCTTCCCAATTGACACTTACTATTTTCAGAACTCCATACATCTACATTCCTGTTGGCAACATATATGTGTCTCATATTAAGTTAGCGTTGCACGAGGAACTGCTGTCTCCCTGAGGAAAGAATGGCATTCTTTCCCTCCTCCTGTTCCCAGGAAATTAAACTACACTTGAGCTTTCAAAATGCAGTTCAAGATAAGATCTTACTATTAAATACACCTGTAAAAACTCCACAGCCATTATGAATTACAAAACTCACAAGTTTCAAAAAAAAAAATCTGACATTAAAGTTTATACTCAAAGCATGCAGACAGACCATGAAAAATAACATGCTCAAATACATGAAACCAATAATTTTCCCCATTAGTTTTAAATTAGACCCATCTTGTCTCTAACATATTTAAGATTCTGATACAAATTTCATGTGAATAACAAATTAATAGGGATCTATATATCCTAATTTTATACATTTGGAAATTTGAGTAATCATCTGTAGATCTGGCCCTGCAAAGCACAATGGTTTTATAATCTGGCATAGGGTTTTTCGCTATTTGTATACATTCAGTATGGACTACAGATGCTATGATTCCCAGATTGGTTTTCCTGGAAACAGTATGAACAGAGTGAAAGAGTGGAATACTCATATGTATGTAGGTGGGAAACCCATATAGTCAAATGGCTGTCTGTTATACAAGAAGAGGCACACTTTTCTTACATTTTCAGTACCTTTGCTAGGAATATGTGGTACCCCACAGCTAGTAAAAGTACCTGAAAAAGAGGACCAATCTGGTTACTCAGGGCTAGTTTTTAAGAACCACTTCCATGGCTTCTCCATTTGTTATTCTATCTCATTTATTTTATTTCAAACACAAAATATATTTTACACAGAATTAAATATACCTTTTATCTTGCACCTAGTGGTATTTTACAGAATCTCCATCTCCCCCTCCCTCCCAGGAGTGGCTGACTCTATTCCTTCCATTTGTTATTTCGCACATATTCACAGTTTTAATGGTGTTGCTTTCTTTTACTTCACTTACTAGTGGCTGGATTCCATCTCTCAAACAATGTGTAGTAAAACTGGCTGAAAGGTTTTAAGACTTGGCTTTGGTCATAAGTAATTTTCTGTTCCATTATACACTTGCAACTTCTTGCCAAAACTCTGCTTAATGCCCAAAACATATCAGTCTCTTCAGCTCACTTAATAATTAATTAAATTATTGTTCCACTTAGGAACTTATCTTCAATTGTACACTAAAGAAACAACAAGTTCTGTTTTATCGAAAACGCAAAATATAGTCATGCAACAGATCCCCACAGCAATACCTCCTCAAAGAGACTGACTGGGGTGCAAAATGGGGGCAACATCTCTGTTTCTCTTGTAAATCTGGAATAGGTTTAAAAATCCAGTGGAATTTCAGGGAGGAGCTCATAATAGGGAGTTAGTTTTAACATTCACTGGAAATGCCTAATATATCAAGGAACCTATTTTTATTGCCTATAAATCATTACACTATCAGGCAACACAAAATCAAACATTAGTTACTTGATTTCAGATACAAATGGAAGAAACAAAAAAAAAAAAAAAAAAAAAAGAAGAACGCTACTAAGGCTTTGCAAAATACACAAATTGATTTATGCCATTTTCTCGTCGTACTCTGAACCCAGACATGTGAGAATCAGCATCATTACAGCAAAAACACTGCGCTGTAATGACACTGGCCATACAATTCAGCTTTGCAGATATACTGCTTTGAGATAATGTCACTTACATGTCACAAATAGCAAGTCCGCACCGGGAAATTTTACCAGGGGTTCAGATTAACTGAAACACTCTGACACTAAAATAAGGACAATAAATATTTTTCTTGTGTTCAGAAGGATGGTTGACCTCTTCCACTAACATATGCCCAAATTAGATACCTTTTGTTAGAATAGTTGTGGGAAATACTCACTAGGCTGGCAAACAGCAAGACCAGTCTACACAAAGCTATAAAAGAACTATTATTCCACAACATCTAAGCCAGCCAATTTTTCCATCTACACAGGTACTACATGTACAACAATTTGGATATCCTTTTAAAATTGTAGTGCTTAAAATTACAGAGATTTTTAACTTAAGTTGTCAGGAAAGCATAAGACAGAGACATACCTGGTTGAGTCTAATAACAGAATCAGAGAAGAATGCTTGGTCTAAAACCTATTATTTGTCAGTCTTTATATTTTACTGAAGCTTGTGGACAAAAGAGAAATGAATTCTTAAATATCCACTCTGTGCATGTTTGACTATTCACCTGCAGCAGACAGGAGATTGCAGTTTAATACTCCTCTGTAAGCAGTACAGAGCAGAAGGAGTTAACTTACGAAATGTGTCATTTCACTGGCTTCTTTAATTTGAATTCATTATTTCCATTCCCGGAACTTGTGCACAGGAATGGATAAGAGAAAGAAAGGGGAAAAAAGACCAGTGAATCTGGGCTCAAGACACATTCCACTGCCAATTCCTTTCTGCCAACATGGCATCATCCTTGAGATTTCACAGCAATATCATCATTGACCAGCAGAAGATGCTCTTTTGTCCTTTTTAAATATATGGAATAAGATGGCACTTGGTCTCTAAGGATAAGACCTATATTCTGGCTGTGAGAACAAAAAGATGGGCATTAACAACTAGATTGTGCAGTTTTTAACAGAAATATACACTTCCACCCACAGCAGAGTATCTGTTAGTACTTGCTATATATACAGTGCATACTAAATCCGTATTCAAAATTGTTTTAAATTTGAGCCCTTTTTTCAGTACGCATGAAAATGTCTCTAGCTGGCTGGAAAAAGTAATAGATTTTCTTAGTAGTGTTCTCAATCCATGATCATTGCAGACAAATCACAGACCCGAGTTTTGTGTTTATCAAAAATGAACCACAGTTACATTTCTCTATTCTGCCACAGAATACCCCACAGCCTCTGCCTTTGAGAATAGTTTATAGAGATGGAATATTAAGTGTGTCTATTATCTACTGTACTACCATCAGCCATATAAATGTTCTTATTTTATTCTGACATTTTGACCTGGTTTCTTTTTTACCTTGTTTACTTCCATCTATATGAGTAAATGGAAGCTGCTATCCCATCTATCCGAATGAAAAGGCAATAACTAGTATTGCCATGAGTGAATACAGAGCATCAAATATTATGTGTCACTAGGGCACAGAAAAAAATTCATATTCCCAGCAATATTAGTAAATGAGTCTCTCTAGGTCTATCTACCCAACTGCACCAACTCCCAAGGCTCTAAAATTTCATGAACACAAATCCCTTTATCATTTATTACAGGGAAAATAAAATTATTACCAACAGCGTCTAAATGCTACATTGGAACATGATGAAGACAGTCCTTGACACCTCCATTCCACACTGGACTCTCCCCACCTCTTTGATCACTCAAGTCTCTCAAAAGCACCGTATGTATCAGAGACAAGTACAAAGCTGGGACCTTCAGAGGTCCCTGATTCTGAAAAACTGCAATCTAAACTATGATCTAACAGACTGTACTTTGAGAGGTCATAAATGGCTCTTCAGCTGAGTTAAAAAACTTATTCTTCTATGTATTGTGCCTTATTCTTGTGTGAATCTAGTGATTCAGGTAGGAAAGGGAAACACAGATAAGGCAAACCATCCTTCCACTTCCATTCCAGATTCTTGCAGAAGTATCAAATAGTAAAAGGGCTAGGTAATGCACCTACAAAGAGTTGATTTTATCATAGGAAAAGATTATATGGATTGAAAAGACATATAGGTGAGGAGATACATATCTCTATATACACAAAGAAAGCCTGAGAGGGATTATTTACAAGGGCATGTAGTGACAGAACAAGGGGGAATGTCCCTAAACGGAAAGACAGCAGGTTTAGATTAGCTATTAGGAAGAAATTCTTCACTGTGAGAGTAATGGAGCACTGGAACAGGTTGCCCATAGAAACTGTGCATGCCCCATCCCTGGAAGTGTTCAAGGCCAGGTTGGCTGGGGCTCTGAACAATGTGGTCTAGTGAAAGGTGCCCCTGCCAGCGACAGGGGGTTTGGAAGTAGATGATCTTTAAGGTCCCTTCCAACCCAGACCATTTTACACAACTCTAGCACAAATCTATCCCACAGGACTTTGAGAAAACTCTTGCTAAGACTCAGCAAGAGACTTTTAAAATTAAGGATATGCTTAAGTGCTTTGCTGAGCTGGGGTCCACCTATGCTTTTTCTAGTCTGCAAGTCTAATTAACTCAAGATTATTACTTCCTATTAAGCTTTGCAACCAGGTAAGAGCATATCAAAATTACGGACAGCTCTAATCAAAGAGCTGTTATTTCTTGGGAAGGTACAGGGAGTGGAAAAGATCAAGTGTATTGTATGTCCCATCTCCTATGGAGGACAGGTAATCTCATGCACAAATGTTTAATTTAGCAACAACTAGTCAGAAAACAATTAAGAAAGAAGTATTGAAGAAACCTTTGCCTTTTCTTAAAATTTACAACCTGTCGCTGTCGCTGCCCAAATAGATAAAATGACAGAGTCCACGCTACTACGAAAATGATCCAAAGTGAGAGAGTTTAATGAAAAATTGAACAACTTTTATATGTTAATATGCAAAAGCATGTTGAATGGCATAAAATGATAGGTCACTTGGACAAGCACCCCTTGGGATGATTGGTCCAGTTCTGAGATATCCGTTTCTAGATGTTGTTCTGGTTAAAACCAAAACAGTCCTTGAAAAGCAGATGCAGGTGCAAAAATTTACAAAACTATTACATTGTTTTTAATTCTTCACATGAGAAAGAGAATCTTCACAAAGTACTGCAAGGGCTAAAGAAATTCTCTGCCTGAGGACTTTTTTCATATCCATAACAACCATATCTACACTTGAAATTACATATAATTTAAATTACATATTGCTGCATTTAATTGTTTAATAGTATACCTGTGGGTTTGGGTGCCCAGGTATCACCTAAAGAAACTGTAAAAGCAGTTTATAACTCCAGACAATACAGAGAAGTAAACATTATGGCACCTTACAGAAATTTTGGCAAGAAGCAAAGGTAAAGCACAAATATGAGTTCTTTGTTATGTATTGGTAATAAAAAAACCCCTCTATATCTTTGCTACATAAACAGTGCATATTCTTTAAGCAAAAAACCACTGGGGTAATTAACAAGTAATTTCATAAAACAGATATAGCCACCTGCAAATTATGTCCCTTAAAAGTTCATTCACATTTTTTATTCAACTCATATCAGAAGCCCCACTCTTGTGATCATTTTAAAGGATTACTTTTTTAGTATAGCAAAACTACACTCCAAGTTAATTCCTGTATGCATTCTGTACCTATTAAGACTAGTAATCACAGTCATTTTTATCAGCTGGTGATGTCACTCTATCCACAAATATTATCTGTGTTAAATGCGTTTCAGAATCTAAATTCTACTTAAGAGAGAGATAAGAGAAAAGATGGTGTTGAGATATTAAGTTATTGAGTCTATATTTTAGACTCTACTTACTTGTTCCAGTTTCCAGCACTACAGCATAGTATCAACTGCAGTGGCCATTGATACCACTAATTAGCTGCAGTTGTCAGATGCTCAGGTTTTTGAAAATACAGCTACATTTATTGCTTGTAATTTTAAATATATAAACACATGTGCTTTCAAACTTTATCAAACATTAAGGCAGAGATTTTCAAAGCTAATTAAAAGACTTATGCATTCATTTTCCATTAAATTAAGTGGAAATCAGATGTTGGAATATTCTATGCAAGGCTCCAAATCCCAGCATGGAAATGGAACTTGTTACATTCGCTGAATCAAAGCTAGAGGGTGACAACAGGGCTGGGATTCATTTCACCCCAAGACAGTTGTCTAAATTCATGTGAGATAAAAAGCCTCCTGGAGGTATCTGTCTCTTCACTGTCTGTAGAGGGAGCCTAGAGAATGGTTCAGTCTAGCCATGTAACTTTTACAGGGATAAAGGTAGGTAAGATAAATCCTATTCTATATATCTACCAAGAATTTAAAAGTCAGGAAGAAAACTGGTTGAGGCTTTGAGAGCTTAGTGAAGGACAAAAATACGTGAAAAGCTGGGTGAAACAACTGTATCTACTTTGTCTAGATTTTTACAGTCTTGGCAGGAAAACCTATAAATGATGTTCAAGTTTTTTGCTCACGACGCTCAAAGATCTCCAGGCTGCCAGGTTCCTGCTGTTTCATATAAAAAGCTCCAAGTGGCAGACAGAAGTTGGAAAACTGGTTAAAGATTTCTGCCAGTGTGAAATGCTTTAAATGAAGAAGATGTGATTATTTGCCTGGCTTCCTAACTTTACTCCCTGGCTAGCCATGGTTGCAAATAAAGGCCTTTAAGCCCTGTATTTTATCTCATACTGTATTTGGACACAAAATTCCTGTACAAAATACAATTAAAGTAGAGACAGAATTGTTCATATGTATCTTCCTACATCCTGGGTGATCTGAAATGTAAGGAAATCCTAGGTCAAGACAACATATATCAAATACTGACATTTCTCATGCGTTATCCTGTGACCGTCAGATCACTCAGGTGCTCAGTTTCTGTGGTGTAGCACTCCCCTTCTCAAGCACATAACGCTCACTACTGGGCATTACAGCCAAGACTGATTAACATAGGAACAGCCATCAGGAGTTCAGGTTGCTTTGACAAAGTGAGGATGGATTAGGCTCCAGACACTTGCATATTCTCATTATACACAATGGTTTGCAAGTTTTGATGGTAAGAAGCACAGGGTAGTGCACTTTTTAAACTGATGCTTGCATTTAAAAATTAAAAATCTGATTCAAATGGAGATGTCTGAATCACCGGCTTGCCATGAAAAAAATCTACTTAGAACCAAAACTTTTACTGTTATTGCTGCTATAATATTGTAGAACAGTGTAACAGATCACTGACAAGGCTGTTACGGTTGCTAAATCAAAGGATATACTGTACTGAAAGGCACTGAAAGAAATAGAGAGAGAATGAAGCACAGAGGTTGAGATAACAGAGTGGGTTTGTGTGTTTGTTTTAATTATTAACTTTAAATCTTCACTTCAAAAGAAATGGGAGAATTTATGCATGCCAAGAAGTGCTCCCTTTCAAAACTCGGTGTTCACTGAGCAAAGTAAGTAAAGCTTTCTTCTAAATGGCATCTCTTATCTTGTCAACCTCATTTAAAGCAAAAAGGCATCAATAGTAGTAATAAGAATGCAGCTTGGTGAACAATTCCTTTACAGAACCCAGCTATTACATACTGTAACAAATTAAAAACTCCAAAAGTCTACGCAGGTCCCCAGAGAAATGCTATTTAATAAAGCAAACACTGATATTGAATGTGACAGAATTCCATTTGCTTCAGAATCCCATCCAACTGAGTTTGGCTGCAGCTGAAGCAATTAGAGAAAGCTGTGATTTAATGATTATGCTAAAACCCTAGACAAACAAAGCTCTCACCTACCAAGTGGCCACTTAGCTGTATCACTACCACTAGAATGTATAAAAATCCTTGTAGGATTTCATTTGCTGTCAGTCAACTAGTAACAACATGAGCAATTATTTACTAAAAATGTCTATTTACTAGCTACCCTACTGCTTAAACATGAAAAATGTATAAATCTAAATTTAAACAAAGTAAGCGAAGCCAAGTGTGAACTACATATGTCAGGGAAATCACCCACTAAGGTCATCCTTGTAGCTGAGATGTGATATGATCCAGCTGAAAACTCATAACAGGTAATTTTTTTTTTTAATATGTCTTTATGTTATATATGATAATCCACTGGGGCCTCACCTCTGGGTCCATAAACATTTAATGAAATTTCAAGCATCTTTTCATTACAGCAGTAGCCTCCTATGAACTACAACCAATCACTTCAGACTCTCTGAACCTGTTAAATCTGTAAAACTGATTCACTTAAGATTTCTTAGTTTTCCAGAAGTGGTATTTGGCCTTTCCTATTTTCTAACACAGTCAAAATTTCTCTGTGTAAAGTTGCAGGACATAAAACAGTATAAAAAAGTGACAATTCAGAACACTTGCTAACAGAAAATTGTGAATTTGCTTGGAAACTCTGGACTTTCTTGGTGTGCTCCTGCCAGCCAACAAGCTACATTGTGAAAAAATTACTAATGGTCTTTCTGATTTTTCATTTTTACATTAGTCAGAGAGCCAAGTAAGTGACACCTTGGAATGCAGATGTAGATTTTTACTCTCACTGCCTGCCAGGCAAAGGCATCCCCTGACAAAGAGCAAGCAAAGCCTTTGAAAAAGCAGTTTCCTTCCTCCCCAGCTACGGAATAGGATCTAGAGACATGGCACATACCTATAGTCTAAAAAAACCTACCAGTGTTGATACAAAATTTTTAAAACCACAGAGAATATGAAATCTGTGAGAAAGCTCGAACACACAACACTATTTTAAGAAAGAAAACAGATTTGCATAACATGGATAAGTATTCACAAAGTTGCTGCGGAGGAGACTGAAATAACTTAAAGAGCTCATACAAATGCACCTATCGAGCACAGCTCAGACCTGTTTTCGAAGATCTAAATCCTCATGTCTTAATAAAATATACTGTAGGCATACCAGTGTTTGTCTGTTTTGTTACAGGTGTGCATTTCTAACTAAAATATACAAAGGTCATGTTCAGAACCCTACTTTTTTTTTAATTACAATTTGTTCCCCAAGAGTGCCATAAACCCAGAGCATCTACAGTTTCAGAGCTTTTCTAAAAGATTTGTGTTCAGAGTACTAAAGAGCCTGAGAAGGCAGCAATAGTCTTGACAAAGCCAAGAAACTACATGGTCCCATTTCTGGGAATGTGTTAACTGCCAGAGGAGCTGTCATATGAAAGTGAGACAGAAAATCAGAAAAAATTCAGTGCTAATGTCTTCTTAGACTAGGGGAACCTTATGTCAAGCTCAGCCCAGAATATATGGATCTGCATCAAGCAGCTTGTTTTCTGCTAGTGCAATGACAACCGCTGTGAGATGTTACCGTATTTCTTTGCACTATGTTTTGTCAGAACCTACACAATTAGTTGTAGCTGGATCACTCTCTAGGTCCTCAAAGAAATATTATGTCAAAATATCACAGATGCTCTTTGGAGGGCAGTGGTTTCAGGTGCTGACTGTTCTTAGGATTCTCCTCCTCTAAATGAGTTCTTCCACAATCACTTGAATTTTACACCTGATTTCTGTCTGGCACACTGAAGGATCACCTCTCTGCTCTACAACAAAATTAATTCTTTTTTTCCTTTTCCCCCTCTTGCTTTCTTAGTTCTATGTTCTGATTTGTAAAGTTTTTTCTAGAACCAGATGCACTGATACAGACATGCACAGACACATTTTTTTGTTGGTACTCTCAGCTTCAGTAGTAGCGTCTCCTGGGTTAGGTCATCAGCTTCTTAAAATCATATATCAAGTTATCCCTGGTCTGAGGCATTCTAGAACTAACGTGAGCTTTTTATAAGCTCTACATGTGAGGTTTGAAAGCTGCAAGAAGCCCATCAGAAAATGCCAGGTCAGCACAGAGCCCACCATGTATCCCGTGGCCTATCAGCAAGGACAAAGGAGTGTACTGAGGATCAAATATGCTTTGTATTAAGCAAGCAGTTCCTTGTTCAGACTCCTGTGAATGCGCTTGTTCAGTAAGGTACAACGTCTGGCAAAGGTCAGGTCTGGACTGAGTTCCTTCTGAGTTGATTCAACCCTCCCTAGTACGGCTGACAATCACAGGCCTTCACGTCCTAGAGTCTCAACAGACTTGCAGAACAAGTACGGAATCAAAGCAGCCTTCCTGTCTCGCCCTGCAAATACTCATGCACCTTGATCTGAAGGAACCACAAGCAGGATTACTGTCAGTATTCTCCTCATTCCTCTGCCAATATTCCAAGTACTCATTAGAATCAAAGAGGTGACACCAAACTGCCCAGGGCACATGACCTACAAACTGCAGAGATACTGAATATTTTCAGCTGTATTGTGTAGTATGAAGCAGAAGAAAGATCCTATGGGTTGTGAGCTGATACATGTCGATATAGATGTGGATGATACAGATACAGGTATAAACAGATATAGGCATCAGCTGAATCCAGTGGTCAAGATGGGATGTGAAAACACAAGTACACTCTATGTTGCACATGATGAGTCTCACAATAAAGAATGTCCTAGGGAAATACCTAACCTATCAGACCATCAGTGGCAGTGCCCTGCAGACATAAAAGGAAACATGGTGTTCCACAATGTTCCTATGATAATAAGCACAGCAGTCAGGGATAATAAATGTCTCCTTAAGAAATGTAGGGTGAAAAGGTGATACGGTATGAAGTAACCATTGCTCTAAGAATTTATGTTTCCTACTTGAAAAGACCTTTTTGCACTCCTAGAAAATGTCCACTTACCAGGTATACTTCGTAGATTTAATCAAGTAATTCTTTTTGTACTTCCAAGGTGTCCATCTTTTGGATTTTAAGAGAGAAAAACTTTTAAGTAACTTAAACCCATGGTAAAATAAAGAGAAACAAGTTACAGTTTTTCCACTTTGCTTACTACTAGCATAAATAGCTCTAAGTAAACTACTATGCATCAGGTTTCATTAGAAAAAATAGTATTTTTTTCCATCCAGATAGTGATCAAAATAATCCTGGATACCTTCCTGATCTACAGGGTCTACCTGAGGTGAGATGCAGCAGTGTCTGTTCTGCATGGTGTAGTGCTTGGAGCACACAGACAGAATTGTAGGCCAGAAGCTGAAAGTGTCAGTCTTTAGTATTTGGTTTCTTGACACAAGCTCGGAATAACTCAGTCCTCTATTCTTCTGCTGTAGACTTTGCACTCTGTAGCTTATCCTATCAAAAAATTAACTTGAAATCAAAGTTCTCAGGTTCTCTAGATAGACAATAAAGTGTGAGGTTTTTTTAAGAACAGGAGTCTATCCTAATTGTAGGCATGGTTGCAGAGAAAAGCTAGAGTGCCATGAAATACATTTAAACATGACCAGTGGAAAAAATGGAATTCCAAACTCTTTTCTTCTTCAGTAGGATGACATTTCAGCCAATGGCACGATCCTTCAGAGCCCGGCTCTGCTTAGGGTAAAACAATGGAGTGGTTTACCTATTTTAATTATGCATGTTCATTCTCATGGCCATCAATATCAAATAACTGGAAGCTCATTTGGAGGCAGGATGTTAAACAGTACAAATTTCTCATATGGAGAAGAAACCATGACCATCATTGATATTCTCTTATCTCATTCAGCTTCTTTGATTTGAGTGTTGGTATCAAAAGGAAGTGACCTGAACATATTAAAGATGATGCAAGTTTCGCTATTCCCAGTTGCATAAAACTTAAAAATTAACAGTTCATTAATATCCAAACAGATCCGCTTGGGGGAGACCTGACCAGAATTCAACATTAGATTCACAAGCATCTGAGAGTACTGTCTATGTGTTTTTAAAAAGGCCCAGAAGCAGCTCGTATTCTACATTATTTCCATTGCCTTCACCTGCAAAAGTGGTATCTCTGCTTCAGTAACTGAAAAACTAGATAGAAATTTAATTGTTTTTTCTCCAGTTCTCAAAGGGACTATTTTGCACCAACGTGAGAAAAAATCAGCTTATTTTATCTAATTCATGACACACTACCCACTGGTAAGAAGGGAAAGATGGCAGTTCCTATTTCCTTCATGCTTTGATAGAGAGTCAACAGAGAAGTAATACAAACTGACAGGTTTTTATGACTGACCTCCTGATACCTACTGGTGCATAAACATGTAGTTGTTAGAACTTATCGCTAGGGCCAGGGTTATCCCCTCTTGACTAGGAGTCTGCCAAGTCGTAAATAAATAAGCTAAAAATAGAGTTCCAAAATAATGTGTTCTATTTAGTGGATTCTGCCCCTAAAGTATCAAGTCCCAGAAACTCTCCAAACAGGAAAACTGAGATTTCACCATTTCTTGTCTTTGGTTTCCAGACATTGCACAAACCTTGGTGGGTAGGAAGACCATCTAAATGTCTCTCCAGTGCTGAGTAGTGTCCCTGAGGGGTCCATACTGGGACCAATACTGTTTAATATCTTCATCAGTGACAGTGGGATTAAATGCATCCACAGCAAGTTCACAGACAACCTAAAGCTGAGTGGTGCAGCTGACACACCTGAGGGATGAGACGGAATTCAGAGGGACCCGGACAAACTCAAGAAGTGTGCCATGGGAATATCATGAGGTTCAGCAAGGTCAAAGGCAAGGTCTCGTACCTGATCCAATGCCCACAACATATGGGTTTTGGAGGGCAAAGGAGGAGGAAAGAATGCTTAAATTTCAAGGGGCTTAAGACCAATTTCGTGGGCTGAATTCTGAGGAGCAGTCAGAGACCTTGAAGTCCAGTTCACAGACATCAAGACTGCTTTGCAACATGACCCAGCATCCAGTAAATTGAGACATTCACATAATTTGCTTCTAAAGTGGCAATCCAAGTAAAAATTAAAACATTAGCAGGAGTGAAGAAGCATCCCCTCTTACCTTTCCCAGACAAAATTAAGAGGAAAAACAGAGCTCATTTCTCTGCCTGTTTTTTGAGAAGAAAATTTTAGTTTCCTACCCTCAGGGATGTAGGTAGACAGCTGTGTCTGGGTGAATCCCAGCTCTGATATGATGTTGAGGTCCCACAAAAAAACCAGAAAATAATGCCCCTTTCTAAAGACCACCCCATCAAGAGCTCAGTGCTCAGCTTGGCAAACAGCTAGTTTGAAACTCTGCTCTGAGGTGCCTGGCTTTCACACTACACTTTACATGGGACTATCCTGTGGTTTCATTTCTTTCTGGGGGCCATGCACCTAGCTGTGAGATTACTAAATCTTACTTTTTCCCCACTTAACTGCTTGTACCTAACATCTAGGCCTCTCTGCAGATGAGAAATAATCACCAAAATAAGCAAGAGCTTTTAACTCCGTGTTTATGAGAAAGGAATACTCCAAATGTACTATACACCTACTCCAAAGAGAGGTCTGTGGCTGATCTGAGGACAATTAAACTGAAGAAAACCCCTCTGACTTTGGAGAATCCCTTCACTTTCTGTGACAGAATCTGTGTGACAGAAATCAGAATTTGGTACTTAGGGCAAATTTGGAACTGACATGGCTCAGAAATGTTTGACAGGCACTGCCTGTGAGAGGGTCCTCCTATTAGTTCCTTCCAGGGGGAGAGCAAGAAAACCTCTCTGATGGCTTAGCTCTAGGAGTCTCCTTGCCAGGTACCTGCCATATGCCTAAAGGCATTAGAGAAACACGGTTACATTTATTATCATGAGACTAGTTGGCATTGTTAGAGCATCTGAAACAAACCCCACATTTTTTAATGGCCTGATTTGTTTTTGCAGAAAGCTGAATCTTGGTATATGAGCTGTCATATCAGATTCTATTTTATTCTTTTATGTTTACAAAGTATTGCATAAACAGGAACAGCTGCTGTTGATTTATAAACACCAGAGTTGTCTTGAGAGTTTAGGTATTATTTTGCCAACATTTAAGTCTAATCATTTGCAACAATTGTTCTGTACCATAGTGGACAGTGGTTCTTCTGCTGCCTAAAGACAAAGATATTTTCCAACAGTACTAATAATGTAATTCTGAATTAGACTTAGAAGAAGGACCTTACGTTCATAAGTCTATCTATTTACATAGCTGTGAGTGTGTCTTCATTCATTCAGAATTTCTTAGAGAATGCCACCACATTCACTGCTCCAACTTTTTGTAAAATTACTGTAGCCTGTTGTAAATAGCCAGGCAAAGGCCTTGGCCTCTATGAAAACTTGCACATCATGTACACGTGTGAGTACCTTGAAGTAAGATGTGGAAATGCAACCAGTTGTTGAACTTAATGTTTAACCACCTTAACTGGGGCACATTTTCTTCCATTTCATTCACAGAACAGTTGCCAAGTTCTGAAACAAATATTCTCCTGACAACAATCTCTTCCTTTACGTTATCCTGATTTGCTCCCATTACAGAGGCATGCTGTGCACTGAAGAAAGCGGGAATCACATGATCTAATACCATAAGATCAGTTAATTAAAGAATTTATTATAAACTAAAAGATGCTCAATAACGTTTCATAGGCAGATTAAATTCCCGCATCTCCAAGTGGTGGCATTAATTTTTTTTTTGTGAAACTCAGACAGTTTTTATCTTATTCTAAGTTTTAATAAAGGGAAACTTAAGACTAGGTTAATAAATCATTAAAAGATAGCGAAGGGTAGAAATAACTGGTGAGATTTCACAACAGAGGAAAGCTACCAGGCCAACTCCCAAGGACCTGAGATGTTAGGCAGAGTCTTCTAGGACTTTGAAAGAAGATGGATAACAACATGAAAAACTTTACCAGGCATGGAGAGTCACTCTGGCTAGCTGATCTGAATGCAAAGAGTTGTGGGAAGCCTAAAATACTAAACAACAATAAAACAGCAGAGGGTATTGATGAATGCAAAGTAATGCATATGAGGGAAAACAATCCTAATTAGATCTAAACCACAATGGACCCTAGCTATTATCATGCGGCACAAAAATCTCTGAACCATTATGGATAATTCCATGGAAATGTTGGTTTAATGATATGTAGTAATAAAAAAGGCCAACCACGTGCTTTCAGATCAGAAAAAAGGTAACTGGGGATGGGTACAACAGAGGTTTGCAAGTCATAAAAGTTCTGGACTTTCTATGATTAGAGAATGTTTATTCAGTCTAAAAATCATCATTGTAATAAATAAATTACAAAAAAAAAGCTAAGGACACTTAATAAAATTAGCTCACAGTTTTAAACCCAGTAAGAGGAAATAATTTTTCATACAATGCACAAGCTGTAGAACTCATTGCTGCCGGGCTTCAAGTCACAAGCATAAACAAATTTTAAAACATATTAGGTGTATTAGCAGAGGCAGAATACATTGGCAACTCCTGAATGCAGTGCTCCAGGCACAACCTCCCATTTGGTATGAGCTAATATATCAGTAAAAAATGTTTGGTCATTTCCCAGTTTTGCTCGCTTATCCTTTCCCAATCCATCGGCTGCGGGTGGCAGGATAGTTGACATCTGACCCTTCTTCCCCACAAATCTTCCCTTCTGCAAAGGCTGATTCCAAAGCCTGATCTTCTGAGTAGTAAACACTAAATCCTGCAACTCCCTTTGACTTCCAGTTTCACATCAGTGTGTCATCCTCAATTAACTGTTTCTCTGCTCATATCCCTTTTCGCCCTGCTTTCCACCAATACTTAAAGAGATAGAAAGATTTCTTTTCTCAGCTGATTCCACTCTCCCACCTGCCTTCATTACACTTTCTCAAAGACTTTTAACTTCACCCAGTGTGATGCTTTTCATAACAATTTTATAAGACAAAGAGCACCCTCCTGCCAAATTTCAAATCCTTACTCCCAAACAATGGGATGGGCAGCAGAGGGAGGGAGGGGAAGCTACAGCTATTCAGAGCAAGATTTGCCAGGACTTTTCAGTGTGGTCAAAAAAAAAAAATACATATTCCCGTTGCCTAATGCCTGAAAATGTTTGAATAATTTTTTTCTGAAATTTTCCAGAACAGATCCAACTAAGAAGAAAACCAGTGTGGAAAGCTTCACCTCACAGAGATGCCAAAAAGTTAAAGCCTAGCAAAGCTATCAGCAACTGCAAACTGGGAGCTATCATGCAGGACATTAGGCAACCTTAGTAAAACCTTATCTACTGCAGAACCAAAGAAAACAAAATGTAGTACAAAACGTGATTACTGATGCATTTGATATAACAAAAGCATAGCTTTCAGTGATAGGTTTTGGTAATCATTTAATTGCACATTATTTTAAAAGTGCATTATTTTATTTTGCAAGATGTCATAAAATTAAAAAAAATCCTTTTTGTCATGGGCCAAGAGGACTTTTAAAACTAGAAGTAATGGTAACACCAGCCCTGGCAATGACTGCTGTGAATAATGCCCTGAAATTTTCTTTGCAAGTATCCTCAATTTTTTAACGTCTGTATTATGACTGATTTTCAAAAATGGGAAACCAGTTGTATTTAAAATGTGCCCTACTAACTGAAAAAAATCCAGTTTTAAATGCAGATAAATAAAGGGATTCACAGCTAAGACTGAGGGTGGATGCAGTAATTTTCCCTTCTGAGTGCAGTGAAGCCCAATTCACCTTCCTGGTGATGGCCAGCAAGCACCAGCTTTCAGCCTCTCGTGCCAGGCCCCCACGTCACATGGGGCTGGCACTGTGGAGGCAAAGCAGGGCACACAATACTGAGGACTGGATTCAGCAGCTCCTCTAAACCAGGCAGGACGTGAGATCACATCCGAGGGGAATCAGCTGCAACGACTTGTACAAAGTCCCTCCCTTTTCTCTGACCTGTCATATGTGATTATCAAGAGATGCTGTATAGATATAACCAAAATAATAGAAGATAGATTTGCATATAAGACTTCTGATTTTCCTGGCTTTTCCATGTTTTTTTTTTAAAAATGGTGGTCTATTAAGATTTATCTTCATTGTAAACAGAAAGTTTCCAGATGAGAGAAAGGCTACCACCAGTTTACAAGATCTGACCATTAACAAATCTACTGGTTTTGATCCAGAATTCTTTCAGGTCATGTTCACATCAGGGCCTGTGATGTACCTCCCCGTATTTATGACACAGGGACCCTTTCAGAACTTCTCACTAGCCTAAAGGTAAAGGCAAGCTATGTACCATGTGCATCTTCTCCCAATAAAAGCTTCCAAAGGAAATTCTACAGTAAACTTCACCGAACTTTACTGAATTTTAGAGATAAAATATTTAAATCTTCATGGGTTCACTCCAACTGGACTAATACAGGGGGCATTTGGGTTACCGTAAGAGGACGCAGAGGACAACCAGTCTGTGACTTGCATTTGAAACATGAGAAGTTATTCTGCAGGCTGAATAAATGACACTGGAAAACAGGTGACAAAAATATTGCTCAGAGGAAACCCCAACTCCTGCCCCACTGTCTACAGTCTGGTTTTCCCTATGAACCAGCCAATATACTAGCATTTAAAAATAACCTTTCACTATGAATTTGCTGTCAAGTAGCTTCAGCTTTTTTAAGCTGAAAAGAATTTTAAGTTCAAACACAGCAGAGCCATTCTCAGCTGGGTTTGATTCCTTTCAGCAGAAGAGATTCTGATTCTCAGACTGAGGAGAGAGAATTCAGGTTGTCTGCTCAAAGAAGGAGTCTGCTGGACAGGTAATCTGAAATTTTATTTCGTTTTTTGTTGCTTTTTTCCTTCCCCTTTTGAAACAGATCAAATTTCATACAGAGAATCATGGAGAAACAATAAACATGGAAGCCTAGAATAGCATTTTTGCAGAAACAAGTTTCAGGATAGAATAACACTTTAATTTTTTCCAGGCTTCCCACAGTATTGCTGGCAAGCCTTGAAAGCTGTAGAAGAGCAAGCAAACGGATTCCAAACCTCTACCATAGGCCAGATTGTATTCAGCCCTGCATGGGACTGCAAGAAGCGAGCCCAAGGGGAGAGAAAACAAAGAACCTCCTCCTGTGCTGAGGCATAAAACAGCAGGGAAACATGAGCACTGTGTCATGCAAAGATGAATCATGACATCAGTTTCTCCCAAAAAGGGCTGGGAAGAGTTCAGGAATGACTGGCAATTGTCCCTCCTTGGCAGTGGCCATCAGAGCTGTTCAAACATGAGAAAACATCTTTGCAAAGGACTGCTGCATTTCCCCTGCCAAAGTTCTTTACAACTCCTGAGAGGACCTCAGCCAAAATGCACACTGAGACATCTTTAAAAGCGAGCCCTTCCTCGTTTAAGCCACGTCCAGCACACGCCCCAGTATCAGTCAGGTGACAGAGGGGATGTCTGAATCCCATGAAATAAGAAATTCTCAGGAACAAACATAAAATGTGTGCACTGACTACACAGACTAGACTTCGAAGAGATTTTTCATGGGTTTTTCTTTAGTTTTGGGGTTGGTTTTTTTTAAAGAATTTTACATCTATGATCCTAGAAGCTGAGGAAATATTATTTCTAGGAGAAGAAAAAGCTTTGAGTTTTTTAGAACACTACCATCATGTACTTGGAAAGAAGTAAAATATTCTGCCATTCCCACTGTGCAAGGCACAAAATGAAGAATGGGTGGTTTGGTTTTGTCACACAACAGTTGAAGGTAAAACCAAAATGTGCTTGCTGCTCCCCCATCTAGAAGACTGGTATGCTTTTACACCTTATCCTTAATTCAGGTAAACATTTATACAGCATTGTCAGGACTTCTGAATTCGGTGTCTCTACTAGCAGATGTATAAACTAACGAAAGCAATTGATAGTCTTTCTACTGAAATACACCCTCTTTTTGACAAAACACTGCTACTTATTTAGCACACATGCTTTATCACTGTTCATGTAAAACAACTAAACAATTAAAGCAAAGAAAATGGGTCAGATTGGGGGTGGGAATAAAACCATCTTCCTGACCACTGAACAAATCCTTGCCTCTGAAATCCTCTCTCTTGCTTCTTCCCATTTGTTTGTTTGTTCATTCAAACTTCTAACTTTGCTCCTAACCCAAATTGTCAACTGCAGAGGATAGTTGACAGGATAAGGAAAATAAGAAAAAATAATTTCCTGAAGAGACCTCATGGTCATGCAGCAAACCATGTTCCATGTAATAACATCAATCTACTCATATGAAAACACCTTTTAATTATATGAGCACAAGGCCCCTTTATTTTCAGCAGAATTAAAAATTAACAGTATTTTTACTAATGTGCTTTTAAGTTATAGGACACTTTCTTTTAAAAAGAAACACATTGGAAATTAGTTCATCAGCGTTAAATGAAGATACGGACAAAATTATTCCAACAGTAGAAATGATCCTTTTGCAATCATAAACTAAAATTTGCAATTCACTCTCTTAAATTATATCAATATTTTAAACTGCTAAAACATCAAAACACCATGGTAACACATTTTTATCCTGTACAGCTTAGTTCACAAGTGTTTGACTATGGTTGATATATTGTGACTTTATATAAAGTTCTTCACATACAACACAGGTGCATAGGGTACATGGTAGCTGATAACAAAAACACCACCAAGCAATCTTTCTCTCTCAGCTGCATATATGGTTTCGTGCATATATGCCAGCTGTGGATGCAGTAGCATGATCTACTAGCCAAAGAAATGCCAAAATTCTTATATGATTAAAAAACCATGGAGCCCTTACAATTTTAAAGTAGGATGCATTGATGCATCCTTCACAAACAGTCAAACAACTAATCTTGGCGATACAGAAGTGTTGACAGTTTTTAGCTTATGTCTCTCAGTGAATACTCCTTTCTTTCCCTTACACTGGCCCCTGGCATGTTTTATATGAGGATATTTAATAGACCCCATCAGCTCATAGTACACAAGGCTCAGAATTGGTTGCCTTTACTGAATAGGCTGGGAAAGCTGCCTCAACAAATCTGTTCATGCTTAGGGTCTGGTCGCTGCCAAGTGACGTGCTCAAGACGGCTGCCTTTCCATCCTCTGCTGTTAGTTTAACTGCACATTCACAGCAGAAAGGACAAAAGATATACTCTACAACTATGCCAAAATGAGAAGCAAGACTGCTCTTAGGCCCAAAATTCAACCCTGCTGGTGTAGAGCTGGTGTCTAGTTTTCTCTGGTTCAAGAGATTTGAAACAAAAAAAAAAAGTCCTGAATTTCATCAGTCTTCAGGAGTCTGAGAGACTTGAGAAAGCTCAAGCTTACTTAGAGATCTTCCTTCTATCAGTCATAGTAAATACATTTAAGCAATAAATACATATGAGCAGAGAAAAAATAAAAAAGACGTAAAATAATAATAGATGCAAGGTTGACAGTGGGGCAAAACTGATGAAATTGCTGGCACATTCTGTCCTTATATAAAGACCCAGTCATGCTGCCAAGGTCAGCTGGAGCTTGGGTTATCTGTTGCCCAAGGCTACTCTACCTTGTTTTTCATTCAGGGATCATTGTTCTTCGGTTGTTTACGTGGATTTTATTCCACCCTTTTCTTCATACTGTCTTCCCTTTTCAGCTTGCAGTCCCTGCGGCACACACCAGAAGCCCATCCTGGTTGTGCACCAAGAAATCCAGACTACTCTAATGGGAAAGAGCAGCATTAAGTGAGAACAATTTTCCTCTTTAAAGGAGAGAAAGAGACAGAGAAAAGGTATTTAACAAATCCTAGTGAAAAATTCGCTAATTACTTTTAGACGGTTCATGTATCTAACTGGTAAGGGGATATCATCTAAATATCACCATAAACAAGGCAGTTAAATGAAACAGAGTTTTTCCTGTATTTTAATGCCATCTAACACGTTACATTTATCTGCACTTCAGAGATTCATCAAAGGAAACAAGATAAAGGAGAAATGATAGAGGGGAGGAAAATAAAGGGGAGAGAGAAAGGCAGATAACAAGGTGTACATTATATCATACACATAGTAGAATAATTGACATTTCAGAGTGGAGGTTTTAGGTAAGATTTTCACAGTGAAATGTTGTATAGAGTTGGGCAGGGAAAGACCAAGAGACCTGAATGGCCCATCATGAGTATTACACTTATCTTTTGCATCACTTAAAACCACTGCAACATAAGTCAAAGCTTCCTTATTCCTTCTTTAGGGACAGTATCTGTAGCAAACTTTACAGGAAACACATGCAATACATCGAGCTTTCACTGGAAAACTTATACCAAGGGGCAGAATCAAACCCTGCCATTAGCAGTGCCAGCTCATGTTGACTGAAGAGGGAATTGGATTTGCTTCTATCAAAGCTGACTTTGGCAGAGGTAGTCCCAAAAAGCCATGTATTAGGCTTCCTTATCCTTTCCTCTCTGCGGAATTTGAGATGATTTTTAAGCTGCTGCATGACTTACATGTCCCTGAATGCAAGATAGAGAACTAATTTAATATTTTGCCTACTTTGCAATGCAAACTGTTAATTTGCTGTGCAAGAAAGGGGCAAAATATTTAAATTTAAAAGAATAACAATTAGTGTCATTAATGTAACCATTATTTTCTGTTTAAGTTTTGCTTCAGCTATGTTTCTGTATTTCAGGGGCATTTCTTCTTTTTTTTTTTTTTTTATATTGGTTCCAAAAGTTTTTACATCCTCCAGGACAATTAGAACTTGCTGATGAAACAAGTAATGTATAAAACTTCAGGATAAAACTACTGCATACATTTGGAGGACAGTATGCATAGAAGGAATCACTGTAAAAATCTAAATAATCTTAAGACATGAAAGATACCCACCACTGGAAGCCTAAGGAGCCCAGATTTTAGAAAGATCACTTGAAACTTGAAATCAGATATGATCAGTTCAAAGTTCCTACACCACTTCAGAAGAACCAACTAAAAAAATGGTTCTACTCTGCCTGAACTGTATAGCTTCCATTATAAATATATGTGTTAAACCTGTTTTTATAATGCAATAAAGTTTGTATAGCAGAATAAGTGCATAGCACAGCCTCTGGCGATGGCTCTTCTGTTGTAGAAAATAATTTAGTGATAGAAACATCTGGCAATTTTTTATCAGAGGAGAAACTTCTTTTTCTTTGAGAAAAAGAAGTGTGTAACATGTTCTGTGTGTGCACAAAGTTCATTCACTTTCCAAAAAAAAAAAAAAAATTCAGTAAAAGCTTTGAAAAGCACTTTCCAAACAGTGAACCTCATCAGAAATGGTTATATGTCCTTTGTATGAGATTTACAAAATTCTTTGTGTGAACAGCATTAATCAAGGTCACTATTTGATTCAAGATCTGTCCCTATGCCATGTCAGTTGTACAGCTTTGGGAAAAGATCTTTAAACCTCTGTAGAAAAGACTACATGGAAATAGCTGATAAACTGGGATTGATTTTCACATATCACCCTTGTCAAAAGGATTTATCGATGTGTCAATGCATGTTGTGGCAAGGATCATAGCAGGATAGCTTTAAAGGATTTATGGTGAATCTACAGGCTTTAATACACTCTGTGGTAAATAACTAACAAGTACTGTGTGTATCGATTCTTGTCGTGTGGTCAATGGAATCTTTAGCCCACTAATTGTTCATATTGACAAAAGGTTCATGATCTAAATGAGCAACAGAACATCACTCCTAACCAACATTGCTCCAAAGATGCTTTTCTTCTCCATTCACCCCCACCAGGAACAATGCTTAAACACTGAAGTATTTATCAGGACTCTGCCTTACTAACTTAGCTGGAGCCTGAATAGTGTTTAGATCCCTGTTCTCCATCCTGCAGTGGTTCCATGCACCTTTAAGCATCTCTAACTCAATTTAAATTTTGCAGGACAGTTAACTGTGGTTACAACTTTTATCTGAATTATTCCTTATCAGGACTTCTAAGTAGGCATCTTACTTCAAATTCAGATAATTGGATTCAGAATTATTAGTGGTTTATTATTTTCAGCATTTTAAAAATTCAATATTTAAATATATGTGGGTACAAAGATCAGAAAACATTTTGATATCTGTAAAGAATTTTCTGAGAAAAGTATTATTTTTGTGTTTGTATAGGTGTGTGCTCATTCTTGGCAGCTCAATGTCTCAGCTGCGACTTTTAATTTTATATATCTACAAACAAAGAAATAAACAATTAACTACTTGTAAAAAGGTTTATCAAATTTACTGCTAGTGTAAAATCAATATCCAGAACTAATATAGCAGGTAAAATAATTATTCGTTAAACAATAAGTAAAATTTCCATTCGGACATAAGCAGGACTAGGTAAATACAGTGTGTGTACGAAGAGCATTCTTGATTCATTCCATTAGCTTTGTGTCTTCCACTGAGTAATAAATACAGATTACAATGTTTTTGAATGTCTGTCAGGTCAGCCTGTCTCTCAGTATCTTAGACACATAGAAAAAAAAAATACACTCATAAAAACCCCAACACTCCAGGACAAAACAAATAAAAACAGCAGGCAAGCACTAAAGCTTGCTTTCTGAAGACCCAAAACCTGATTTTTACCCCTCTTTCTCCTCAATCACTTGAAAAAAATACAACATTAAGTTTATCAGAGTTGGATTAATTTGTGCCAAAGACAGAAGAATAAATTAAAAACTGAACATCCCTAAGAGCAAAATCAGATTTTTTTTCTTCTACAAATCAGTCAGTAGAATTCAAGATAGGGATGGGATTTCAAACTTAAGTTTACATACTGATAGAGCATATTGAAATTTAACATTACCTTCTTCGTTTGGCTTTTTAAGAAATTATTTATTTGAAGTTTTAATTGTGTTTGTGTCTTTCTACAGCAATGTTTGCAAGCACATTTAAAAAGTGCTTTTGCCTGAGCAGTGCAGATTATTATTGCCTTAAGTTTGCTTTGCTTTCCTAAAAGGGCAATTTGTGGCTCGTGGTGAGCAAGCTTGTGGTAAAACAGGAGGTCTCAGTGTCTAGTCTACTTTAAGGAGGGTTGACTTGAGATGGCACTTCTCTGCACATCAGATCTACACTAGTCAGTCATCAGACTGATATCTACAGAAAAACCCAACAACTTCCTAAGTAAATATTTACCAGTTCAAAGCATGCAGCCAACCTGATACTCATACATACATCAAACTTATGGGCAGAGAAACTGTTTCTAGCACATAGCAACAAATGCTACATCGAGTAATTTTTAGTAAAATGCCCTAAAGTTAAATCTATAAATGTATTTAGTATTTGTGCTGTGTTGAGGATTTGAACCAGTCTGTGTTACTGAACTCCCTTGGACCTTTTATTCCCAATAACTTCTAGGTAAAATAATGTTATTGAAAACACAGTTTAGTGAATCCACAACAAGTCGGGGAAAATGTGTTCATACATTTTATCTTGGCTCAATTAAAAACCTCAATACACTTTCTGATCCTGATTAATAAAACTGGGGTATGTGTTTCTGTATATTCTGGCCTAAATGCCATTTACTTTAGCAGATCTTAACAGCTCTGCTGTACAGGAATCCTTTTCTCAAACAGAATCTTCATTATAAGGTAGCTATTGGCCTCATTTCTTCTTTTCTTATAAATTCTTACCATTATATTATAAAATTATCTTTTTGCCACATTCAGGTCATGTGTCTTAGAAGCAGTGGATATGAATATAACATACAGCCTGAATACTTTATATCTAGGGTAACAACATCAGCAAAAGGGTAGAAAAGGAAGTTCTTAAATCTTTCCAGCATTTATTAATCCAAGGTCTCCTTTCAGAAACAAAAAGCTACCTTTTCAATCACACACAATAATGTATTGAGGGTTGATTTAGTTACGAATAAATAAATTTTAACCTGTTCAGTCAAACTGTATTATTTAATTCACGTAATATCTTCATTAAGATCCAGCAATCCTTCTTACATCATAATACATAAGTAAAATAGGAAGTTATTAATGAAGGGTAATATAACCAATCTGTCCTGGTTTACAAGGTTAGAAGGTATGAGTAATTACTGGTATTGTTCTTTACAACCTCCTGATGAGATTAATAACAAAATACCACATGGGACTTCACCATCTACTGCTCAATTCAATATTTAGCTTCATCTGAAGATAATTTTCAGCAGCTCCTTAGACAGCCAAATGTTACAACTAGGCAATACAGGCATCCCTTGCAGGCAGTGTTGTGCATGCTTCGCAAGGAGCAGGACAGGGACTAGTTAAAAGTGCTAAAAAGGCAGCACAGAGCAAGGAGGTAAGTACCCTGGATCTAAGAGGAGGCATTCAAACACGTAAAATGCAGCAAAAAAAACCCCCCAGTTCTTATAAGTTATTTGACAGGCAGAAGTGTAGTTGGAGAAGTCAGAACGATATATGACATTTTGCTGGGATTTCTGCAATTATATCATAGCTGTGCACAGTGCCCTACAAAACCCCCCATATTTTCTAAAAAGCACAATCTAAATAATAAAGTCGTTGCAATAAATGATACTTAAAAGCAATGCAAAAGGAAAGGTTCTCATTAAGAAACTTTGGGAGACTTTTTGATATGCAGAGTCTCAGTTAATTGTGATAATTCACTCTGCAAAGAACTAATTTTCTTGTTCATCTTGTTCCACACCATCAGAGCAACACTGAGTCCTATGGCACAGAATACCAACATGGTGGATAAAAGGTGAAGATTAGTAATACAATGCTGATCAAGGGAAGCGAGCTTTGGAAAACAGGATTTATACCTGGTAGATAACTAGTATGTCTGCTTCATTCCAGGCCAGAGCCATCAGAGCCAAAAGCAACCTCGGAAGGATGGGCCTATCTATCCCTATCTTATATTTCTCCAACCTCATTTGTAAATTTTAATATGTAGAGTTGTAGAATATTTTAAAGAACAAGAAAGGGATAGAACTGAGAGTATTTTGATAAAATGCAGTTGGCAATGATGCATATGGTCTTTGCCGAGGACATCGCCTGGGCTGATGACAGAGAAGACACTGAAGCTCCACCATGAGATATTTTATGTTTCCAGTAACTATCAGCACTGTCACTAAAGGCTGATCTGCAAGTGTCTCCTGTGTCCAATTATCACTACCCATTTTGGTAAATGACAAGTCATCAGGACAAATCTGTCTTCCAGACTCCTTCTGGGTATTTAAACATAGCACATTTCCCTGTTAAAAGCTAAATCTGTGGGCATAAGCACTATAAATGCAGTTCACCAAATTTATGGCAATAGTTTCTTCTTTTGAAGAAACCAGAAACATTTTTATGGTTTGAGTACAGCTTCTCTCTTTTCTTTTTTAATATAGAGATGGTTTGATTCTTTCTACACCACATCAGGTCAGAGAATGAAAGCAGGACTTCAGAGGAAACAGGTAAATCAACCCACTTTCAAAGTGATTACAATTTGCAGCAATAAACAGGATTCTACTAAATATGCATTTCCACCTAAATATTCATTTCCCCTGCAAATCAGCCCAACATTATAACCCAGTCTCTTCAAACCACACTGTGTGCCACTCTTTGCTGGCACAATTTTGGCTCAGCTTCAGACTAGTCTCTTTGGGCAGGACTGGCAGCTATTTCTTAGGTCTCATAGAAGACAAACAACAGATTTTCCAAAGAATCCCCAAACCTGGACGCTTTCCTCTGGGAATGCTGTCTCCACTGGACAGAGAGGCTTTTCCTCTACTGTATAGGAGATTTTCCCTCTTCATCCACTACTATTCTTACCTGAGAGAAGAGGGAAATAATATTATAAGATTTACCTCCTTAAAGGCTTCCCTGCTGATGACAAATGTCTGTTTTTAAACATTCCCAATGTTACAATTTTAACTGTAATCTGTAATGCATTCATAATTAGAGGTGTCCTTAAAGACGTGTGTGAAATTCAAGTGTGCAATTAATCTTACTCCAGCCACTGAAACACACTGCCCTGAGGTGGCTGGCAAGAGCTGTAAGGCTGGTTCCAGGAGCACTCTCACTTTCTGCAGTGGCCATGCTGGGGGAGAGATGGGGCAAAGGAAGGAATTTCTTCACAAGCCTGACTGTTCTCAGTGTGTTGGTTACATTCTCCTGTGTCATCCAACCAAAAGTGCACAGAAGACAAGCAGCACCCTAGAAAGGGTCCCCCATCTGTGTCCTCAGGCAAGCCTTCTCTGTAAACAGTGAGGCAGACATCTCAGCTACCTTCTCAGGCTCCTCAAAACCACCAAGGAACGGATCATTTCACACTTAGACTTTAGTCACATGTTTGCTGTGTAAGTACAGTGGAGAGACTCCAGTCAAAGGCACAGCTCTAAGCAGCATTGTGACAAGGAAAAGCTGCAAATTAAGATACCAAACGTACTCAGGAGGCCACAGAATTTCCCCAAAAAGTCATAAAAGTAGTTGAAAGCCGTTAATCCCCAGAACCTCTGGGATACCAAGTTCTGTGCCATTCCTGCTTAGCTATCCAAGCAGATTGCAATGTTTATTTTTCTTGAAGTACGTTTCCAACTGTTTTCAACTTGAAAATATTTTCCAAAACCCTCTGGCCCTGCCAGGAGCAAACGTTTTGGTGCCTGTCAGGATTGGGGCTCAGTGCTCAGCTCCTCTCACTTTCTTGTACTTCCCCCGTGAAATGGGGAGTTACTGCTTCTTCCCAGCCCTGTTAACCTTGTTTATTTAGATGGAAAACTTGTTGGGAGAGAAACTGTCTCTCACCATATGTATGTAGACTACTCCAAACAATAAGGCCTTTGCCTCTCCAGGCACTATCAGCATTTAAGTAAGTAAGCCAAGTGATGATAATTCTTAGAGAAAAATGCAGGGAAAATAACCTAAAAATCACCAGAATTGACATAAAACTCTCCAGCAGATGGGGGCCTAGCACTCCCTGAGGGCCCTGCTTATGCGAAGACCAGTTACTTGTAAACATTTATAAATTCTGGCAAATATGTACAGACTTCCACAGAAGCAGTTACATTCCCCTTCTCTTGCATCAGAGGCAGCTGGTGCTGTCTGAAATACACCCCATCTTTACGCCATAACTACACACATGTATATGTCTGTAAAATGAGTTCCTGTATGTGCTGATGTGTTGAGGGCAAGGAAAAACTTCCATGAAAAGATGGTTCTAAGAATCATTATTTTTCATTAAAGTATCATCCGTGCAAGATACACAAAGCAAAGGTGTTGGTTTACTCAAGTTACATTAGTTCTCCCAGCCAAGTCGAGTTACACTGTTCATTTACTGGTAGGGGAATTTTATCCTAAAGTTTGCCTGAAAAAATAATGAGAATCTGTTTTCCAAAATACAAAAAGACAAGTTATAATTCCCACTCAAGTGTTTCAAGTCATAAGTAATTTTTACTTATAAAATATAGTGGCTATTGAATACTGTAATAAAGTAAGAAAAATCAGATTCAAATTAACGGACTGCAATAAAATCAAACAGCAAATATAACCCTGTAATGGTGAAAAACTAAAATATTATAGGAAGATAATTATTAAAATTATCCTTACTGATAGCAACAATCACGAAACAAAATCAGTACTTTAACTCCCACATAACAACTACACCAGCAAAAAGGACAACCAACAGGATCACAGTTGCAACACACAAAAGCCAAAGAAATCTAACTGGAATGAGACACCCAGCTCCTGTCTGCTGCTCTGAATGGCTCCTGACCTGATAGAAAACAACGAGGTTTTCATTAGGGAACAAGCACTGAATAACTACCTAATAAATATGACTTACCTGTAATGGTGTATTTCTAGAGAATACAGATACAAAGAATATGGTGATTACAGATGGTGCACAAAAGTCACCACATAGTCTGAGAATAAAAACTCTGCCTTCATATATTTGGGAATACTCATAAGGAGAGTGGATAAAAGCAATCAAGTGTTCACCTTACACTACCTAGTGGTGTCTGTCTGTCTGCAGGTTTTGAATCCCTGTCCTATGGCTCCCAGAAAAGCCCTCAGCAGTTTGCAGGGCTGCATCACTGAAGCTGGACTGGCAGTCCCTCAGCTGCAGAGCTGCTGTCAGGGATCGAGCACCTCCTGATCAAGCACACCACCAGCTCAGCCCTTTCTGGCACTGTTAAAAACAAACTTTCTGGCACCCTTCTGATTTTGTACATTCACCAGCCCCTACACAGCATGCGACAATCCATCAGAACAACAGGTTGTTATTTCCATGTTTGCATTCCCAGTCCTTGCAGTGCACTGAAGGCTGACAAAGATTTCTCAAAGCATTAAGTATGATCTGAAGAGAAGCACCTTGATTAGGGAGGCACTGAAGAGCAGCTCCAGAGTCATAGAACTCTGTCACTCTAAAGAGTGAGGCCTGATGGCTGTTATCTCTTTTCTCACCAACATGAAGAGGAAGCTCACTTGGTGTTTCTAAAATACAGTTTTGCTTAATTATGCTGTCTGATCGCTTTAAAGCCCTATTTGCACACAAACATTGTACAAATGAACTGTAGGAGAACAAGCTAACTGATAAGGGTGACTATGGAGATGGGTTTGAATGCCTTTCAAGACAGAAGTTATTGACATCTATTTTGAAACATTTGAAGCATCTGAAGCTGTGCTGTATCCTTGTCTCATGTCTGGATTTAAACTGGATAGTCCAGATTTCAGGCTTTGCATGAAACTCAACCGCGTGTCAGTCTGCTCAGAGAACAGCCACTCTGTTCCAGAGAGAAAACAGCCTCCTCAAAGCCAGGCAGAGCACCTAGTGCTGTCCTGCTTTGTGTCCAGATCAGTCTGGTGGGACCTCCCTAGCAAAAAGTAGCCAATGCAGCTGTAAATACGGTGTGCTAAAATTTGCATGTAACTCTTGGGTGTTACTTTACCTGCCGAATCAATGAGCTGACTGAGTGGAAAGGCAGCAGGGGAGTGTGAGGAAAGGGAGGCAAACAACCACGGCCCCCTAGGTACTGTTGGTATCAGGAGCTGTTGCTTTCCTGAAAAAGATGAAGCACGTGAAAAATTGAGGTAAGAGTGGGAGGGCCTGGGGGAGAGCACAGCTAGGAAGGACGGTGTAAGAGGCAAGGGAACAGCCATGAAGGCAGGACTAGCCAGAGCAGGGAACACTGCCAGGAATCATGTTGATTACTTATTTTTAAGCAGTCTATAGTTCACAGTTACAAGCTGTGCTTCTACAGACAGGCAATGATGGCTATTGGAAAGTTTGTACTTCCGATATACAGAAAGCAGAATCCTTGAATGGATTCATGTATAACTTATGTAATTTGTTTTCTGTGTAACAGTTCCCTCCTGCATGCTATAATCTATTTCTTCTAATGCGGGTGATTCTTAGTTTGCTTTCTGGGCTACAAATACGGTCTGCTCGGGGTCCAGAGAAGCTCTCTCTCCCTTCCCCCCACCTTCAGTCTTATTCCAAGTCAAGCTAGTGTAAGGGATTTTACAAAACGAGGCAGTTATAAAGGAGTCAATATCACATTACATTTACATTTTAAGGAGTTTTAGGAGAGGTATACAAGAGTATTGTTCATCTCAGCTTTTCTGTTTAGGGAGGCTTAGAATAACATTGCAAATGACGTGTCTACTCCGATAAAACACTAGAGGGCTTGGATGCCATCTCGCACTTTGCAGAACAGTAAATACAAAGAGCCTTACTATGGGAATATGAATATTCACTAGCAACGGAGAGAGGTGAATTGTTATGCAAGTGGCAATATCCACTGCATACACTGAAATTCCTCTTGCTTCACTCTAATGCACAATGTTCCTCTGCTTTTAGATGGATGTATCTGAATATACTTTGTGCCGTTAGCATTTTTATAAAATCTGACATGAACTGATTTAGTTTAAAAAAACCCCAAACAACTGAATACCACATTATTTGTAATACATTACATTCTTCAGCTTGTTATAAACAGCTCAGAGAAGACATGTTTTTCTACAAGCTTAAATACTTTCCCCTGCAGAAAGTAATAGATGAGTTAAATACAAGTAGGAAAGCTTAGTGAGGTGTAAAGTCCCATATTTGAACTTCAAGTGATGTAATTTTAAACTGACCTAATACTGTCTAAAGTCTGATTATTTAAATGTCTCAATCATAATATTTGTAAAAGTAGTTTATAATACTAAGGATCAGAAAATGGGGTTAGAAATTCTCTGAAATGTGTAAGGGAGATACAAGGTCCATACCCATCTTCAGGTTCAATACTCAGCACAGCTAATACCAAGCCTCCAAGAAGAATTTCAATAAAATAGCAGTAAAACCCTCCACTAGTAGATCTGCTGGAAAAGTGTCCCCCAAAGACATTACTTCATCACTTGGACATAGCAGGGAAGCCAAGTTTGAAGTCAGCCTATAATCACTGGATGGACTTCACAAAAAAATAAACCACTGAGAATGGGCTAATGGAAGAGAATAATCTGGACAGAGGAAGTAATACAGAAAAAAACCCCAACCCATTACTAAAACACGTTCTATTATTAACTGTTACCACATAGTATGACAAGGCAAATAAGGAATAATTTAACTGAAGCATTTAGCCATTTCTCCTGCTTGCAACTGTCTGCAAATAGGCTCCTATTATTATTATTACTATTCAGAGTTGCTCAATGAACACTGTATTGAACACATCTCAGCATATAATGTTTGCAGCCATTCACAGGGCATATTCCTTAGATAATTTGTTCGATGCAGTTCAACATTTGTACTGTAGAACAGTCTGTGTAAAGCACAGAATAAAGTTTATGTTCCCTGACTAGCTAATACATAAGCTTATAAACAATTTTTACCTGCAACCCATTGCAAAAATAATTTTGTTTAATTTAATCTTGGCTCTATCTTCAACAATAGAGTTTTACAAGCCTTCACTTCAGCAATTCCTTGGCAACAGAATTTTTCATTGAAAATCATCACAGTGTGTACAGTTGAAAAAAAAACAGCCTGCAGGTGCATTGTGATGGACTTTGGTCTCTTTACATTTAAATTTGCAATAAACATAAGCCCCAAGAAAAGGCTTCAAGTGTCTTTTTGTTGTGTTAAGAGACAGCAAGGAAGAACACTTGCATAAGTGCATCGAGCCCCAAAAGCCACTTATGTGCCATGTTCTGCACATGGTAGCAAAGCATTCAGAAGTGAGGCAGATAATATTCTACAGAGATGCATTTAAATACTTCTCAATTTAAATTTCTCAAGACCTCCATTACAGCAATAAAGCTCACCCCAGTAATTTTACCCTTCTGAATAGGCTGAACATTAACTAAATCAGAATCAAAACACTGTGTGAATCTTAAAAAATAAAAAAAAAGCCAAACCAAAGCTTCTATGAAGGAAGAATTTCCAATAACACAATTTTTCTGTTAGTCTTTCCCAAAACAGGTAAAATTAATGGTTGAGGTTTAATTAATTAAATTACTGTGGTTTTCACCTGTTGCTTCATTATGATTGGTACTGTAGTCACTATAAAGCAACTGTAATTTTGATTGAAAGGTACTGCAGTACACTGAGATATATAAATACAGAATACTTAAATTTGATTAGCTGTTCATTAATTCATTTTAGCTGATGTTTTTAATAATAGATAATTGTATTCCTTAAAACTTCCAGCCCATTTTTACTGAACTATCATTGTTTCAATGAAAAATGGAAATGTTGATTTGAAACCTAAATTCTGAACTGGAGGATGATATTGATAGGAAAATAGCACAGCAATGCCACTGTGTGTCACAGCCCATGGATAATCAGTGGAGGATAGGGAAGTCTTTAGTTGCCACTGGTATTTGGTCCTGTGTAGACCTTATTCATATGCCACAATCCCTGACACACACCAACCCTAATGGCCACACCTGTTATATGGATATGTATAGGGTTTTAGAACATTTGAATGTGAAAATCATTATATTCTGGGAAAGAAAGGTTCCATCCTGTAAGGTATCATCATGATCTAGTTCCACTAAATTTCTTAGAAGCCGATAGGAAAATTCAGGCAATAGAATTTTAAAGTAGTGTTCTCAAAATACCCCTGAATTCCTCAGTTACCTTTTGCAACATTTATGTCAACCAGGGTCCTTTTGTGCAGTCTTCTACATGTGGGCTGCTTTTCTAAATTCCTCGTAGTTAGAGAGAAAGAGATGCTCTGAAGCTGCAATTCATTGTGTCCATTTTAAATGTCCACATTGGAAAAAGAGTTGTTTTCTATGTGAACATGCTTCTCTCCAGTGATCATACATGGAGTCTAGAAAAGTGACTCAGAGGTCACCATCCACGTTTGGTCAGGTGAATCCCACTCCTCTTATTTGCAGAAGTCTTCTCTTCTGCACATAATGAGAGCTGTGGTCAATGTGCTGGGAGCAGGGCTGGATCCCGGATTTCCCTACTTCAGGTGAGTGCCCTATTCCTTAACCTGTGGTGTAGAGTCTCTTCTCCAGCCCCACCCTGCTTGGTAAGCACGGATGTAGCTCTCTGGGCCCATTTGCTCAGCATAAGCAAGAGAGATGAGGAACCTCTACATCACCAGCACCTTAAGCAAAGAAGTAAATTTGGGCCAGAAGGGGATAAATGGCTGCTCAAGGAAGCATTTGAGCCAACAGCCCTAATGAAGTGCTTCCCTGGAGACCAAAGCAAAGACAGGATTTACTGCTCCTGGTTTTCCTCCTGTCTTTCTTGGTGACTAGGGTGGCAGGTTCCCTGCAGGATGTCCTGGGTGCTGTAAATCCCGCTATGAGAGTGTGGCTAGGCAGCACAGATCAGCCGGTCCAACAGTGCCTTGTGTCAAAATGAGCAGCCTTTCAGCCTCCTTCCCTTTCTCTAATGATTCTGCAGGCCCTCCACCTCCTGCTTCTGGGTTCATCTAACTCCTCTGTGGGCCAGGAAAGCCATTCACCTGGCACAACACTGCAGGGATTTGTCTGTTGGTTTGCTGTGGTAGCTTTCTGTTTCTTTAGCGAGGCAAATCAATTCATGGATGGGTTCAAGATGTGCCACATTGCAACTGCAAGAGTGGGCATGGCTGGAGGGAGACCTCCTTGACAAGAACCAGGAGCTTAAGAGGTCACTGATGGAACAGCCCAGGCAGGAACAGAGCTGAGTGAGCTCCATCATTCATCCCTCCCTCATTCCTTCACATTGCCCCCCAGCCTGCACTCAGCCCCCTCTTTCCCCACTTGTGCCACAGGGGCACCACACAATCGTTGCAGCTGGCTGATGTTTGTTCACTTTCCAACCCATTTCTGTGAATTCATTTCAGTTAAAACCAAAAGCTGTCTTTTTTATAAGAGTAAATGGTTTCTCAGAGAGGAGTTAAGAGACCAAACACAGAGTTAAATGGGCATAACCTCCAGCTGGGGGTAAGGAGTGATCCATTTGCTCTGGATCCACAACTGCAGTCCCAAGTAGGACAGAAAGAAAATTTGCATCACTGGGCCTCCCTCCTGGCTGTCTTCCTTCCACAAGGAAGAAGGAATGATGGAGATACTCAGTGCTATGTAGTACTGAGCTCAAAATAATATTACCTAGCCTGACCAATTTTGGCGTATTTTTCCATTTTTACCACTAGAAACCACAAGACATCCTCCAACAATTAAATACAGTTAGCATGAGAAATTACATATTTCTTGGCAGAGCAAGTACCCTGGAAAGTTACACTGAATTTTATTTCACAGAAACATGCCATCCATACACTTGTTAAAATTCAACTGCACTATAACTAGATCTTGCATTAGCATTTAGGAGCTGACTTAAATTTACAGGAAAGCACCCCAAAACAGAGAAGAATATTATGTGCTGTTTCAAATGTTTTAAAATCTGGTTGAATTAAAAAAACTGTGATGACAGCTATAAATATCTATTATGTCATAATTCTGAAATGGGCAGTTACGCAGCTTTGAACAAAATACAGTCACCTCAGCTTTTTTGGATGATTTATTTTAGCTTATTACAGACTACTTACACCCTGCTCTACTGGGTGTTTCTTCATCTAGCAGAAAAACATATTGTTAGCTGTATTTATGGAGCAGTGTATACATATGCATATACACACACATATGTATACATACATGCATATGTCTATATATATAGATATATATATTGATCAATCAAAATCTGAAAATTTAACTCTTTGGACCCTTAAATATTTTTAGTTGTACCAACTGTAAGTTTTCTGGATAACAGTTAAACACTTAATGCATGAATCTACATCAAATACACAATTATTAAGAAACAGATTTGAAGGTTAATTCAAATAAGGAGACTAATTTGGATTTAGATGGAAACAACCATGACAACTTTTATCCTGTGTTCTAAATTATTTTCAAAACTACATTGTTAGCTACAGTTGCTGATATAATGCTCTGAGTACACCAAGTTTCTCATCTTCCACTTAAGACTGAAGTAGTTTCCAACCACAAACCTTCTGTGTGATAGTAACTTTTGTTTTCTAAATGGTGTGGTAATAGAAAAAAAAAATTACATTTTTTCTCATTTTTTTCAAATTTGCAGCTGATGTGAGATTTCACCAGAGAGCTCAGAAAATTCCAGGGAATCTATAGTTTCGGCAGGTCTCTGGCTACTACAGGAAAACCTGAAGAGATGTATAATGCAAAATTTTGCACATTTTCTCTGGCAGTGAACACAGCATTTAAGTAGTGTCTATCATCACAGAACCCATGAAAACAAATATTAGAAACAATTAATTGAAATTCCTTAAAAAGAAGGGAAAAAAACCAAGCCAAAAATATTTGTATTTGACACACACAAAACCAGTCAAATTAGTCTTTCATTTTCCTAAGTTGGTCTATCTGAAATCTTTTCCTGATCTGGGAAAGTTACACAAATGCTTCTTCTGGCATACGGAAAAAAGGCAGGGCGGGCAACAAGGATAAGCCCAAAGAAGAAAAAGTCACCATCTTCAGTGAGAGCAGTAGCTGATGCCTGCTAACAGTGTTTCTTGGGAGCTGCAGCTTCTCCCTGCTCCTCCAGCTTTGCAGGCACTAATTTTGTACGCTATGAGTCACAGAGATGAAAAGTGTGGGCACTGCTCTGTAGCAAAGAGCATGCAGTGGAGCCAGGATTTTATTCCTCCTAGGAATTAAACTGGGACGGGGGAAGAGAAAAGCATCCCAAAATTGGAATTTGGAAAGACACAGGCTGTTCATACAGAGGGAAAAAAAGGTGAGAACTGGCAGACAAATTACAGTCAGAAGCTTGAAGATTTAAATCTCTGTGTGAGTGTAGGTGCAAACTACTGCAGTTTTTTTGGCTGGGCTTAGAAAAGCAGTGAGTTGATGGATGAAAAATCATAACTGAAAAGACAACAAAAAGATATAAACAGGCAACAACAACAAAAAAAACCATCTAAGGAAACCGGAGTGGAAGCAGTCAAGAAGACAAAAAGCAGGGAAAGGAGGTGACTTGAGGGTGGTGCTAGAAATAACTTAGGGGAAGCTAATATAATAGCAACAATTGCTCTCACAGATCCTTTCTCAGGAATCATTTGCCAAAACAAACAACTGAAGATCATTTCTGAGGATTAAAAAAAAAAAAAGGAAATGAGGGTACTAGTTCTCTCTCACACATTTGAAGAAAAAATAGAATGACCAGCAGAGGAGGCCACTTCCCTCAAGAAAGATGTGCAGGTAGAAAGGAAGAACACAATCCCTAGGTCAAGGAAAGTAACCCACCGAAATCAGCTGAAAGCAGCCCCTTCCTCGAAATACATGTTGGTGAGCTCAAAGATTTATGGTCATGAAAAGAAACTGGTCAATACAATCCAGGACATAACTACCACAAAGACACAAGCTATTTTTGCAGAACCTTGTCCACAGCATTAAAAACTTTTCCACCTAGTCAAAATAGCTTGTAGTATTGCCTTGCAAGGCAAAGTTTAGCAGCATACACTTATTTCCAGTAATTCTCTAGCACCTTATTAATGGTATAAATAGCCTCCTTCAAACTTTTATAGTCCGATGTTAAGGCTGTGTCCAGTGTTAGTTGTGGCCAGTATGCTGATACCTGTGATTCCCTGAACAGCCATCCTTGAACGAGGGAATTGTATCATGTAATTGCCTGTACCACAAACAGTTGCTCTGAAATAGCATAGTATTTTAGAAGGGAACTGAATTCTTGTTTAGCCACCCTGGAAGTAAATAGTGAAATAATGAAAAACCTTCATTTTTGAAGTAAAAGTTGACCAAACATTCTGCAATTCTGTAGCAAACAAAAACTCTAAAAAAGGGTATTTCCTCAGTAGGGCTGCTTTGTAATACTGATGAATTGATATTTGCTAGACAAAAATAGTCTCTGTGTCTGAGAGAATGAGCAAGAAAGCAACCAACTTCCCTCCCCCACCCCTTTGTTATCCATTTCTAGATCTACAGCCACTGCAAGCACAGCATCTCCTGTACCCTCCTATACCTTCCTGACTCCATACAGGATATCCACCCCAAGGCAGCCTCTTTCCTAAAAGAAAATGTTTCAAGATTGTTGTATTTATTTTATCTGTCTATAAAATGCCTTTTTGCAAAACAATGTGCTCTCCCAAAGCTAGGACAAGGGCCAGGGCATCACTTTGGTACTAGAAAAACCCATGTGCAGAAACCTACGTTTAAGCAAATATCAGATTGTGTAAGTGAGGCTGATAAGAGTCTAGAGATATATATATATATATATCCTAAAATTCAGTTTTTCTCTTGATCGGATTCATATACATGAGAAGTCTCTGTTCCCTATTGACAAAACAAGAAATTGTAGTCCTAAATTTGGTGCTTAAAATTAGGCAGTATGAGTGCCCTTGTAGCCATCAAGAAACTACACTATTATTCTTCCAACCAGTTTAAACTGCTCATCTCTTGCAGACTTTTCTGTTTACCTAGGGCCACCCTGCCAGCTCTCTTATTAATCTAGAGAAGTTTTGCCAGCCACACTGAGCATGGGCATTGCCATCTCCAGCAGGGCCTTGCAGGGCAGGCTTATGCAAGTAGCAAGACCAGCATCCACACTGGGATAAACTGCAACTAATCACTTAGTGCTCGCAGATGGATTATGAGAATTAAATAGTTAAGGCTTTCATAGCATTTTCAACATATCTATGGCACTACAGCACTGCACAGAACATCGCAGAAATGCCTTTTCCAATAAAAAGCAATCATGCTGCATGTTTACAAGAAGTCCCCACAAGGCATTCCTCTCATCTTCCTACTTTAATGTATTCAGCATCTCCAGTAACACTGCAAGGCAATACCTCCTTTCTGGATTAAAAAAAAAAAAAAAAGGGCCAGGAGGAATAAGCTGGTTTAGACATCTGCAGTTATATCTACTGCCTCGAACAGTTCCTTCTATCTAAGGTGAGGTATGCTGGATATGGATGATGAAAGCCTTTTGTAGAAAGGCTAAAATATGTAACCAAATCAACTGCATTTTGCCCTCTCTCTATATAATTCAGTAGCATTAAATGCAAGGAAACAGTATTGCTCAAAGTACAGTATCACAGAAACACAGAACGGGTAAGATTAGGAGGGACCACAGTGGGTCATCTGGTCCAAATTTCCTGCCTAAGCAGGGCTATCCCAGAGCACATGGCACAGGTATCTCCAGTGAGGGAGACTCCACAACCTCTCTGGGCAACCTTTTCCATGTGTGGTCACCTGCACAGTACAGAAATTCTTTCTCATGTTCAGGTGGAACTTCCTGGGCATCAGTTTCTGCCCACCTGGCTCCCTCTTGCTTGGCACCACTGAGCAGAGCCTGGCTCCATCCTCTTAACACTCACCCTTGAGATACTTACATGATTAGTGTATTCTCTTCATCTACTTGAACGGATATTTTGATAGATTACTTAAGTTCTCTGAGTCTATCAAAAATACAAAGTCTTAAAATCACTATCCATTAACCTGGAGGACAGAACAATTAACAGTGCTTGAAGGAGCAGGAATACAGATTCTGCTTTTCTAGTTTGCTTAACTTGTAAATACATCTTCCTAATGCCACATCATTTTGCACAAGTAGATACAAAAACATTTGTAAAAATAATCCTTTGTATTGAGATATTGAAAACATATCAACTAGACAATACAAATCATGGCTAGGAAACATCCTTCTGTCAAAAGAAAAAGAAACCAACCAGTTTATTCTGACAGTTTCTGCAGATCTTTGATATCAAAGTCTTTTTATAAGACACTGACAGTCATCAAGTGGATGTTTGTCAAAGTACGTTTTCCAGATGTCTAAATAAAACTGGTTTACTTTGATGAGTTTTATACTGATAGCTAAAGGTAGAATACAGGCATTGCTTCTATTTGCAGCTCTTTACTTCAATGGCTTGCAAATTTGCTTTAATGCTCTATCTATTTTTGTTGTGTTTTTTGACAATTAATTATTAAAAACATCATAAAATGCTGAAATCCCTCACTGTATACTTTAGGAAAAAACCCCAAAACTCTCCTCTGGCTTGCACATTTACAACAGCAGAAGTAGCAGTTGTGAGGATGGGATGGCACAAGGTGGTCACAGCAGAGGACAAACTCCAGGGCATGTAATGAAGAGTTTGACCCTGTTCCTTTGAAATACTGGGAAGCCCTGGCATTGATTTCAACAGCAGCAGAATCAGCCCCTCAAAGAAAGGCTTTGATCAAGACAATCAGCAGCCTCATTCCTCACAGCCCCACGTGCTGAAGGGCAGGGAGCTGACCTGCACACCTGCACGGACACTCGTTTGCTTCCTGCACATGTCTTGGGTGCACAGAACATCTCCACACATTCCATGGAAGTCCCTCCTGTCTGTCTTCTTTAATTCCATTTGGTCTGGAGGCAAGTTTTGGCCTGCAAGACTTTTTTTTTTTTTAAATTCACAATACATACTATGAAAATTAACCTTCTTCTGACAACTTTTCTTTTTTTCGGTGGTTCACAAGTTCTTTTCTTTCACAGATCCAGTGAAACACAACATTTATTTTAAAACTTAGTGGAAGACATTGCTGTACAAAGTAAATATACTTACAAAGGTATCAAACTGTATCATCAATAGTTACATCTCACAAGCTAATCCAAATAGTTTTAAAAAGAAGGTTACTGTGCCCAGCATTTTTTATAAATATTTATCTCAGTTTACATAAACCACGATTTAGGGAATGGAAAAAAGCAAAGCCATCTCCATGTGGTGACATTTTTACTCTGTTTTCTCTGTATTTATAATTTAACTGATGAGGATAAATTGACTTATTCTTCATTAGTAGCCAGTCAGAAAAAAAAATAACTTGGCTGCTAAGTACAGGCTGAAGCATAAATAACCTGACAAAATGCCTGCAGAAATTAACTAAGTGAGCTGAGCTAAAAACAAGGGACTAGAAAGAATTCCCTATCTGTAAGGAGAGCATGAAATAACCGTGTGTTTGTGTGTGCTGATAGGAACCACAGCGAGGGCATGTGGACCCCAGCATCACTCACACACACCAGAGAGGCTCCTTCTTGCCCAGCAAGAATTTCTTTGCACCCTGATGTCACAGCCAGTTCCTAATCCACGCTGCACTTCCCAGAGACATGCTTGCAGAGCACTGCAGCGATGGGGCGTTTTATCTAAATAGCATTCCAAAACAGATGAAAGTGGACTTACTCTAGGCAAGCCACCAAGGACCTCTAAAGCTCCAACTCCGTGCTGCTGCAGCCTTGGCTGGAGAGCTGCCCCAGCTCCACCCTACCCAGAGAACAGAGGGGGACAGTAAAACACATCCATGGATGCACAGAGAATAGGAGGATGTCCATAAAAGCATAGATACAGCCCCAAAGGTTCACATGTAGGGGACTGTATGTGCCTTTTGAACACTGTGAGAGCTTTCCCCAAGTTACATGCACTTCAAAAAGCATTATTGGCAAATCGAGCTGTTTCATGAATACCCAGGTCCCAGAGAATCATGAAAGATAACTTCAAGTAGTTTTTTCTTAAGCAGAAACAGAGATGAACAACCTTCTTTTTCAATCACAGTTAGTTTATGAGATATGAATTTACAAAATTAAGTAATTTTTTGTCTTTGTCCTGCTGGAGTAACACTTGCACCAGGAAATTAGGCAATTTTAAAGTTACACAGAAGTATTTTAGTTGAAGAGCTGTAAAACTGAGTGTCAAAAAGGGTTCTGTTAAGATTAATTTTTAATCAGATATAAATTTAACAAAAAAATTACTTTATTTTCATTTGGCACAGGATCCAGTCTGCAGCAGTCAGTTATCTGTCGCCTGGAAGGAACTTTGGGTAAGTCACAGGAAAAAGGTGGGAGCATTGTCGTGGTTTCCTGATGGCCAGAACACTGCAGTATTGTTTTGCTTTGCTTTTTTCCTTTTTTTTTTTTTTTTTTAAAAAAAAGAAGGGGTTATCACACCATGTCATAATTATTTCTGCAACATCCTCTTTCCATACAGGAGCTGATGCACTGTTTATTGACTTTGAAAACTGCATCAATATGTATCTGCAACTCAGTACTCTCAAATCTAAAAACAAAGTCTAATCACCCAGTAATGTTGCTTTTAAAAAATACTTCTTACACAACTTCGTCTGCTATTTCACTAAAATTTCCATTTTAGGCAGGGTTTTATTTTTTCAAGTAGTATCTTAAAGTTCCAACTATTTCACTTTTTGTCAAGATGCGTTATTACCTCAGTTTTACTGAAGCACAGAATTCTATCATTTACCTATAAAAGAGCTGAGGTATTTATCAGTAAATTAAATGTCTACTGAAGAGGTCCAGGAGACCATATAAAAAGAGTTTGCAGAAAGCTAACAGGCATACTGGCTTTACACAAGCTCTGAGCAGAGACACAGACGGTGCCACACACTAAACCTGAAAAGATACACGGAAGACATAGGCAGGACATGTTATATACAGTTGCTGTGGGTTGTGCTGGCTCTCTCTGGTTGTGTGTTTCTCTCCAAAATCAACCAAAGAGGACATATAAAGCTAAAAATTAATATAGTACTTTAAGGCACATTTTCTTTTAACAGTGTCAATGAAATTTTGTCTCAGGCTCTAGGGGTTAATTGAGCTTTGTTTTTTAGGTTGTTTTTTTAAGAGCTAAAGCATGGGGAGAATCCATGTGATTCAATAGAATTTCAATATTTTACTGTTGAATTGCAATCTGTGATGAGGACTGCTGCTCTGAGTAGGGGAGAGATCCAACACTTAAGGAGTATAACAGATCCAACATTCGACATATTCCTTTAATGTGTGAAAAACTGCCTTGTTAGCGAGAACAGATTCAATATTTCAGTGCAGTATGAACATTATGGCCAAGATATTTAAATCTGACTGCTGAAACTTACAACTAAGTCTGAATTAGACACTTCAAATTAAAGTAGCCAGATTTAAGAAAAAAAAAAACTAAACAAAAAAATCAACCAAACAAAAACTCAAATGTAAACACAACAGAAGACTAACAAAACCAATTAACATGATCCAGAGGTGGCCTAGAGAAGGAGAGTAAAGGCCAAGAGGCACGCAGTGTAACAGATCTTCAAACATGATCAACAGGCTGAAAGTTTAAGTAGGGATGCCTGAGAGGTACCACTGGAATAAAATTTCTATAAAAGTTTCCTCCTGTTTTTCTTTATCACTCTGGGTTGTTTAACGAAGGATCATAGTAGGATTACATGGCTATTTCTATGTCTTCCTCCTTCATAATCTGTCATCCAGCCCTAAAGAAGGAAGCTGAATTTAAAATGCTCCTGTATGGCAGGTGCCTTTCTTGTTTCTATTGGTCAGCTAATTAATCCCCTAATTAATCTGCCCAGTGTAGCATCAGCATTTATCAACTCTTATTGACACAGAGTAAGACAAGCATGTTTAATAGAATTACACACCCAGAATTTTCCTCAGTTCTTTGTATGTTTTAGGAGTCTAATTTCAAAACTAACAAAACATTATTTATTGTCACAGGAATGGTTTTACTGCATATTTCCCACGTCCAAATGAACAGGTGTTGTTCTACCTGGGGAATGCAGAGTGCTGATTAGTGATCAGGCTGGTTTATCGTGATATTTATGGGTTTACCCTAATAATTATGGGATTACAACCACTCTCAGGAGAGGAAAACCTCCTGTGGGAATGGAGAGTAGGAATAGTCCACCATGGGGAGAAGGGTTAAGCTGAATCATGCACGAGAAAAAGAGCTTGGACTAGCATTTCTAACTAGTGTTATTTTAAACATACACACTAATAAATACTAATAGACTGTAGAAAACATGTGGCATGTGTGAGGGAATTATATTTATTATTTGAATGAATTTCAGTCTGCATGCAATTTATGTGAACATAAATAAATGTTTGCTGAAATTACTAAGGCATGAGAGCTATTTTCTGGATCATCCTCCTGAACTATTAAGCCAAAGCTAACATGTAGATAGGATGAAAATGTCTAGATTGTGTTATTCAGTGTAGCAAATTAACTGCCTGTAACGGAGACATGTTAAGCTTTTGGTACTTTTATTCTTGGTCTCTGAGGCCAAAAGGACCAAGGGAGTATCTCAGTCAACAAGTAATGGCCAACACTGTTTTCAACCACATGAAAATAGAAGTGGTCAGGAAACACTTTTTTTCCCACCATCAGCAGTTTTGCCCCAAATACTGCACAGGTTACTTCATACTCACATAAGAATTCTCTGCTATCACAGCACACAGATATTTCTATACAAAGATAAATGGTTCTTGGGCTGTATAAATCAGCTTTCAATTTCTTTCATGCTATCACTTAAAATTATGGAGGTGGAGAAGGGCTGGCTTAAAACTTTCGGTTCCAAGTGAAGTCTCATCGGCACCAGGGAGTTTCAAGTTTATAAACAGTGCAGAGTTAAACAGAAAATGCAGACAAGACAACCAAATTCAGATAATACACTCAAAATGTAGAGAATATAACCAAAGTTTGGGTGTGTAGAGACTGTTTAAAGACTTGCAGCAACATTAAACAAATACAAACAATTATCAGATGAGGGGCTTGGCCAGCCAATCGGGCTGTTATGGTCATGGAGGGGACGCTATCACAGGGAGCAATGTGGAATTAATTGCCTCTGATACTGTGTTACACTTTATGAAAGAACGAATATATGAACCAAATCTGAAGTCAAAAGGAAAATGGGAGAATACAGGCAAGTCTAGGTTGCAAAAACCTCAGCAAAGACAAGAGATGACATCACTGATAAAAAGAAGGCTTTTTATTATGTGGCAGCAAAAGAAGCCTAGTAAGATGTGGACACCTGTTATTTTCTGTCCTTTTTTTAAGTCAAATGAACATTTTTGCAGTCTGAATCCCAAAATGAAGCAGATATTCTGAGTGTTGCATTCATAGTACAGGTGAATAGCTGTGCAAGTTCCCAGGATCCAACTTTCAGCCTGGTAAAGCTTTTCCTTGTGAAAGTTGTTCTCTTTCCCACGGGAAATTCCCATGGGAGTTCAAGGAAATTCAAACTCTATCAGAAAATAAGAGGAAGACAAAAGCCCTCAACCATTCTTTCTTCCTTTCCAGAACTCCCAAAATATCTAAATTTGAAGTATTTTTAGAGCCACAGCAGAGCCAAAGACATTCAGTTTGGAAACCATTATGTTGTCAAGGGGAAAAGGAAATAAAACACAGTAAGGGAAGGGGATGCAGAAAGACAACAAGGTTCAGTACAGGACCTATCAACCACCAGCTAGCACTGGAGCATCCTGTGCATTGACAGCTTCTGACGGCATCAGCTTTTCTGAACCAAAGGTGAGAAAACCAAGGAAGGGTTAAAAAATAGAGAAAAAAAGAGAAAAATAAATAGAGAGGGAAAGAGAATTCTCAAATGCCAGGCACTTTGCTTCCAAAAAGACATAAAACAGATATGGATGAATACTGTACTACAAAAACTGAGAAAGCAAAGCGCTTGTATGGCCAGATATCAAACAACATATGTGGCAAATCGGTCATGCATGAGGAAGTCCCTCAAAACTAACACAGTTCTCAGATTTATTCCAACAGTAAATTTGGACCCCTGGTATTTTTAGCTCTCCGCTGTTTGCTGTTCTAGCAACAATGTGCCTGTAGTTCTGGCAGCAATTCATACTGCAAATACTCACTACATTAAGAATCCTGTCAAAATTACTGAGCACAGTGGAAACACCATGCCTAATGCAGCCTTGTTACACTTAGTTGTGTCACTCTTGCTGTTTGTATGGAAGGTTTGAGTGGACATATAGTGCACAGACATAGTATCTTCTTAAAGGAGAAATGCAAACTCCCTGCATTTCACACACTCTTGAAAGCCTAGCAAAACCTAGTGCATGAGGATGGAGCATTTCTTTGATGTGACCACGCAACCAGCAGGTCTGACGTGTTTGAGCCAGTGTTGTCTCCTGACTTAATGAGGCAGATTGGTCCTGTACTCCACAGTCCCCTGGCTCTGAGCTTCTCAGCACCACCTTGGCTTTCCTCTTCTCTTCTTCCATGCAAACCATCTCAGGGGATTAAAGGATGAAATCTCTCAGAGCTATCATGCAAAGGGCACATGGACACTGCTAAAATGTTTTTGAGCTAAATAAATAAACATGTATTGTCAGCAGTGGATTTTTAATTTTTCTTTCCTTCACAAATCTTTTCAGAGTCACTTTCTGGTACGTGAGTAGTCTTCTAGAAGGATCCTGCTAAAGTCATTGCCTTTGGGAGAAGGTACTACGCAGCGCCCAGCTGCAGCAAAGCTGAGGCCTCCCCTCAGCTATACGACCTCTACATTGCATATTTGCCCATACAGTTTCATGTATGACTCCCTCTCCACTGGTTTGTAAGAGAAGACTAACTCTTCTTCCTTTACAATGAGGCCTTCCACATAATTCTCTGCACTCTAGTCCATTCCTATGGGGCTTCATAAGAGAAAAATACATGACCTCTTGCTACTGTAATAAATCCTTCTCAGCAGGTCTGACTTTAGCCTTTTAATGCTCCTCTGATTGTGTCATCAAGCTTCTTCCTTATCAGTCTGTTTCATACAACATCTCACCTCTTCCCAATCTCACTTCTGTGCCCAGCCACTTAGAGCCTTCCTTTCCCCTTTTGAGTTGTGCCAATGACCAGGAAGGGAAACTGGCAACTGAGCACGCAACCACCACAAAGCAGGAAGAAAGCAACAATGGAGATGAAATCCACCCCTCCAGCTAAGTTACAAAACCATATTGTTAACCATCCTGCCTCCCTGACCCCATTTAAGTTCCCTTACAAGCAAAGAACAAACTAACTGTTTCCATCCCTGGTGGGGAAGGAAGAGAGCGATATCATTGTTGTTCTGACACTTGGGAAGTACTCACATACAATGGCAATGAGTATTAATACAAGATCCTAGGCAAGCAGATTAAGATGTTCTTCAAAAATTGTTTCACTGTAAGAGAGCGATATGAAAGCCCCCCAATGAGCTCTGATCAGGGGCACAAGAGTAGTTAGATGGGCTGAAGGAAGAAGCATGTAATTCATATGTTAAAGTTTCACTGCCAGCATTGAGAGCTTCACTCCTTCCATTCATCCAGTCATCCAACTTATTTCTTAAAATTTCATGCAATGAAGAAGGCTTGCATGCTTGTGCTAGCTTGTGACACCCTAAAAAACAAAACTGCAAAGCCTTTTCTGACATGCCAGCCTGTGAGAGCACTGACATGTGAGAAAGTGTTCAGTCTATAGATGCTCTTTCTGAGTTTCTATGCAGATTTCACTCCTTATCTTTGAGAATTTAAACAGATAATGTCTGTCAGTTCAAGTCAGGCATCCAGACCTTTTTTGCCCTTTTTTTTTTTTTGTGCATGTGCGTGTGTGCGGGTGATGATGATCATTTTAAGTCTTTGTTTAGTATTTTCATCAATTAGCAAACAAACTTGGGAGCTATAGTCAGAGCTAAAGAAGTTCAGTGGGTCTGAGTTGAGGTCTCTAAGCCTGCATACTAGGAGAGAAGTAGAAGACAATGAACTGGTTTATTTATAATCCAGATACTGCACAATGGAGGTAGTGTTTAAAATATGACAATGAAAACACACAGTGCTTCAGTTTTTGTTTTTGTATATGCAGACACCTACAAATTCTAAACAGAAGATATGCTAGCATCTGTGAGGCAAATAAAGGCTTCCAACAGGGAGTTTTTCCTCCTAGTTTCCTTTTATGAAACCCTTATCAGTAGTCCTGTCAACCAGTCCCAGAAAATCCCTCCAAGAAATCCACCACAAACAGAAGGAAAAGAAAAAAAAAAAGATTCCTGTATTTTCACTACCAGGTAGAAAACACCATGCAAATTTGAACAATACACAATAAATGGTGCTAGGTTTAGCAGATCTTTTTTTTAAATTTCTATTTATAGCACTACTGGTGAGGGATTCTGGTGTCTTGGTTTTTTATATAAAGCTGACAGTATTAGTTTTAACTAAAATTTCAAATAAGAATTTTAGACAAAGTCAAATGGGGACTATGTTTGAAAAAAGCAACAACAGAATTTTCTGGAGTTTGACTTGCGTATTTTCAAATGCTCTACACTTTCTGAAGTGATTTTAGACTCAACTATGAGAAATTCACAGGACCTGAACCCATACCTTTTATAGAAAATTTATTCATTTTCTCCTTTTGACAATATCCTCTTGTTGAGAACACACAACCTGTATTATTTTGGTAAGAGAACTGCCACTTTTTGGCTGCAGATAATTCTAGAAGTTTTCAGTATTTCACTTTCATACACACATTCTCTTCTTACATACTGGGGGGCAGAAGAGGATCCTGCAGTATCATCTCCTTTTACAGCTACTTACAGCTATAAGATATCAGATATATTTGTAGGTCTGTCCTTCACCTCCTCTTCTCTACATTAGATCTCACAGAAAATTGTCAAGTAACATATTTCAAGCTATTTATCAGTTATGGCCTTTGCATAAACATGATGGTTACAGGCCAATTGTGCACACTCGGGGTAGATTTTGTTGATGAAAAAACAAGTTACTGTATTGATCATCACTAGGTGACCCTTCTTAACACTTCCGTTAAGTCCAGAAGAATATTCTTCTATGAAGAAAAAGAAAAGAGATTTATTTAAAACAATACTCAATATTAGAGTATCAAAGCTGAGTAATCTAAATAGCATCTATCAACTATCTTTCCTCTTTACTGACTCACAAAAATAAGAGCCTCCAAGCTGTTCTAAACCCTGTTCTAAAGCTGTTACTTTGCCAATATTTTCCTTACTCTGCTAGCCGGCCCACAGTACTATTGAGTTTGAATCTGTTTTTTCATGGTGTTCCCAGGAACAGAGCAAGAGGGTTTATGCCAATCTGTCTTTTCCTGATCTCTCTTTCCAGGCAGTCTGGCCAAGCAACACAGAAGAGATGGCACCATATCTTCATGTTTGTGCCCACACAGCCAGGACAATCAGTTAGCTTTAGGGTCTACTTTAGTTTTCAGAGCTCTGCTGGCATTCCCATAAGTGAAATTACTCTGGCTAGTTTATACACCTATCATGTGTGATGCCTGAAGTTTAAAAATGTGCTCATCTACTAAACTGACAGTCATGCAAATGGCTTCCAAAGACACAAAAAAAAAAAAAGAAAAAGAAAAAGGAAACTGCACAGCTATTTTGGTGTTTCATCTTTGTCCACAGTTTGCAAATAAAAGCCTAAAGTGGTTGCTACTATAAAAGCAAACAGACTGTTGAGTAAATATTTTGTGTTTTCCACTTCCTTTTTATCAGTGCATATTCTTGACTGCTAAGTAGTATCAGTTGTGTGGGCACAAATATTACCTATTGGTGAAACACTTCAGTCTTGATGGCATTATCTTCTTCCCCCCCCCTCCTATTTTTTTCCTCTCCACTTAAGCAGCTTTTCTCCTCTGAAGATCACTAGATCACCAGCTAGCAATCCACTCATAAGCACAGTCAAAAGATGCCCTAGATAAAAGATTTGGGTTATGATTCATGTGTGTAATGAATATACTATTCAGGACATTCTTCACTGAGGCCATTGTATTGCATATTCATTTGCAACACAGGTATATGATGAATATGACTATTGTCAGAATCATACTGAAAGAGGTTTCTTATTTACCCATCATTCAAAACAAAAAAAGTCTACAAAAAAATTAACATCAAAGTTAGAAAATTCAGAATTGTGAATTTATTGGCTTGTTGGGTGCTGCTCTCGAAAGGCTAAGAAATTATTCGGAGAAGTACAATATTCATTACTGAACTTCACTAGTAAAGTGAAGTTTCACATATTATTAACAATCTTTCCAGGGCCAGAGGAGGGGAGTTAGACCAGAACATGGCACTGAGGATGTCTAGGTCTGGGTCTGAAAGCAAGGTGGGAAAAAAACGATACTGCTCAACAAATGAACGACAACCAGCATGGCTCATGCAAAAAGAGCAGCAACCAAGAGGGACACGGATGGGCCAGACATATTTTTAACAGCTGAATTGTAAAACAGGTGAGATGTGAACAAATGAATCTTCTGGTCATGGCCTGATTGGCACCAATGCCCATTCAGCTTTAATATGGTCTTTGGTGGAGCACAGCAAGCTACAGGTACTGTTTTAGTCTCCCTGGCGCATGAGCCAAACTACTGACAGTAGTAGTAAGCAGGTAATTATTTATTATTATTTCATTCACATGTACAAATGGTTTGCCAGTGCAATGCAGGAGAAGAAATGTAATGGTGACAGTTCAGCCAGGCACTCTAAGTAAGGGTTAATCTAAGTTTGCTTTCAGTCACATAACTTATTAAAATATAGAACAAGACACATGATTATTAAAGTGTTTATTGAGTCTGCATTAGAACTACAGGAATTATTTATGTAAGAAATAGAAGTCTTGTAGATCTAGACTATAAAGTACCAATTGGGTAAGAGAATATATGTATTTCAATTAAAGATTGAAACTTTAATTTTGGACTTTCTTTTTCATTACAAAAGGAAAATAACATCTTTGCTCTGCAAATAAATTCTTATAAATCAAGAATCAGTCCAAGTGATTCCGTAAATCACCTTGGGATGACATGCTGCAGCAATAACCAGAAACAAAGGGAATGTCACAGAGACAGAAAAGTCACTACAGTCTTTTTCTTAACTCACGAGCAGAATTTTAACAAGGAGATTGTACAATTCATCAGTACCTCTTTCTAGACTACAGACAGCTAATCCAGTCTGTGGTACGGTTTTTCAGGGATTTTATTATTATTATTACCATTACTACTATTATACAATTACAGTGTGATATGAAACTACAATGTTTTTAAAACATAGAAACAAAGATCTAAACCATATGTTGATGAAGATGTACTAGTGTGCCTTCAACATTTAATTACCGACACTTCATTTAAAAATGCCTACAATCCAAAGAAGGGTTAGTTAATGGCATAGATTTATGGCTAAAAGTACAACCTCAAACCCAAGGATTTTTAAACTAGACTAATCTTAGAAGTTAATGATTTCCCCAAATTTTTCTTCAATCATGTCTCAAGAATACACAGCTCATTGTCCCTTTCCCTTTTAAAGGCATCTAGACTTCACAACATGCTAGCCATGGCTCCTACATGTATAAGCAGAAATTTAAAAAGTAAGGTAAGAAGTAAGCAATACTCAAAAAACTTCAAGGACAGTTTAGACAGTAAAAGTGCGACGAAAACAAAAATATTTAGGTTTTTTTTTTTTTTTTAAAGAAGCCGTGCTTTGGTACTCAACATAGATTGAGGAATAGCACAATAATTATGAAACTATTACATGAAATAGTAATACAAGATTTTTTTACAATTTTAATAGAAATTAGTAGTCCATGATTGAAAAAAAACCCCATAAATACAGATATTTCATAGAATCATGAAAAGGATTGGGTTGGAAGGTTCCAACCCCCTATAATAGGTAGGAGCAACTTTCACAAGACCAGGCTGCTCACAGCCCCGTCCAACCTGGCCATGGACACTCCCAGGGATTGGGCATCCACAACCTCTCTGTTCCAGGGCATCACCACCCTCACAGGGAAGAACTTCTTCCTCACACCTAATCTAAATCTGCCCTCTTTGAGTTTAAAGCCATTCACCCTTGTCTTATCACTACATATCATTGTAAAAAGCCCCTCTCCAGCTCGCTTGCAGGCCCACTTTGGCTACTGAAAGGCTGCAATAAGGTCACCCCAGAACCTTCTCTTCTCAGGCTGAACAACCTCAACACTCTCAATCTTTCCTCAGCCTTGCCTTTCCTATTTAAACTTTTCTCAGCCTTTCCTTTCCTGTTTAAAAGAGATCAAGTTGTAGCATTGTGGGAATTGCATCTGAGAAAGAAGTAATGCCAAAAAAATTCTAGACACTAAAAATTTATGTATACCAAACTAAACATTACCAATGTTAACACACAAGGTTATGTACAGTGATGATAGTAACAGAAACACTTAAGAAGAGTGATTCTAAAATGAGAAATTAGAAAGGGACTATGACAGGTATAAAACTTTACATGAAATTTAGTACTTGATTTCAGAAGAGAAGCCCATCCAAACTCAGATCAACCAAGGCCAACTAATGAAAAATGAAAATATTAAGCTCTGAAAATACACAGTTTTTCAGATGGGTAACATGTATTTTTTATGCTTTTATATTGTATCTATTTCTTTAGCTGTATTCCAGTAAAATAAGGTTTACATAAAAGGCTTTGCAGTGGGTTTTTTTTGATTATGTGAGTTCCTCCGGATCCCCTGCAGCAGCACTAAAATTTAACCATTTTTTGTTACTAATCTAAAGAGAAGTTTGCCTAATTAATATTGGTAATTGATTATAATTAACACAACATAGCATAGTTAACATGACACTGGCACTGATGTTAGCCCCAAAGATTTACTCAAAAACCGAACACAATTCATGAATGATAGACAGGATTTTCTATGACATTTGTTCTGTTTTATCGTTTTTCTGTTGTGAATCACTTCACTTAAAATATGCAAGATGTCTAATGGAAGAACAACTTTACAGGCAAAAATATGACAGGACTGGGGAGAGAGTTGTGACGTACTCTGTAAGATACGGTGCATGTTCCCAGTATGAGGAACAACTTGGGGACACGACACGATGGAGGAGAGAAGAGGTCACCAAAGGAGAGATGAAGCAAGAAAGCTTGCAAAAACTAAACATTAACTGAAGGCACCATTTGGAGTGACTTCAAAGCAAGTCTATGAGACTCTGCAGACATCACCATCTGTCACATACTTCTAAAGATTTGAACTCTCAAGGGGCTACTTCCTGCAAGACATGTACATCTTCACAGAAGAGATTAGAGATACATCATGAACTATCTCATCCTGACTATTTATCATGATAAACCTGCCAAGTGCATTAAATTTGCATAAAAGGATGTGGTCACCTTTAATAAGCCACCTATTTCTCGATTTCTCAGTGACAAAAACTGAATTGAAACACATTTAGTAAGAGTGCTGCAACTTATCATTGAGCGGGCAATCTTTCATAGAACTGCCACACTATGATCTAGCTCCAAGATTTTGTAAATGTGCTTTCTCATTCATAGCCTAAGTTTAAGTTGCTAGGTATTACAACATAGTGCATCTCTCTAAACAAATGAGAAATGCCAATTCAAACTTGTAAAACAATAAATCTCTCTTACAATGTCACTTAAAAGGAAAAACCCACAGCACTGGTATTTTGAATGATGATCAGTGGTGGAATAACCTGTATTCATTGCAGTTCCCTGTATCAGCAATGTAGGTTCTGGGTGAAACTTCAACAAATTTCAGGTTTTTTAAAGTTTTTCTGCTGACATATCTAACATTTTCATGTGTACTTGTGACAAGACCCAAAGGGAAATCCTGAAGGGTATTCAAATGTGTGCAACCTAGTTAACATTTGTTGATAAATAATATATTAGCTTTCCATGAGTTACTACTTCAGTATAGTTTTTAGATACATCCTAAGCAAGTTTTAAATGTAGCTCATCAAGGTAAGACAAGTAAACTAAGTATTTCATCTTCACTTAGAGGTTATTATCCAATCTTGAACTTTCCTGTGAGGTCACAAGAAATTTCAAAATGTCCTTTTAAAGACACTGTATGCTACCGCAGGAAACCCTTTTGCTTTTACTGTTCCCTTTGGGTTAGTAATGTCTATAAAAATGATATTTAAACATTTGCCTGTTCATGGTCACTCAGACTAGTATATTTGCTGGAAAGTCACTTCTGAAAACCTTTCCCTTCTTAAAGCTAACACTATTTACTGTATCATTCTCCCATTTCCCTGAATCCAAAACTAAAGAATGGAAAATTCTGGTAAAACTCACTAAGGGAAGCAGACCTTGAATGCACCTGTTCTCTGAAAGTATTCATACTTTTTCCTTCCTCTTCCCCAAAGTGACATGGTTTCCAGTTAATTCTTTCCAGATGTTGTATTCAGAGTCTTCAGGAAAATCAGCAAGCTGCAGAAAAAACCCCAAATATATTTTACAAGAGTATTTCTGCAGGATGGAAGAGACTTGGCTGCAGCTGAGGGATCACTACCTGGTACTGCACTCCTCTTTCCACCAGCCACTATAAATAGGACTTACAATCTTCCTCCAAAATGCCTCTAATGCACCAGTTCTTTAACCTGGATTACAAGATCTCCCACTTGTAGTGACTGGTCCCGGTGAGAACAGGATACAGTTCCTTACTGGTGGCTGACTGGAGCCCTTCCTGGAGCTCTGGCTGTGCTGGCTGTGGGTGTTGAGGATTCCAGACGCTGTACGCGCAGCCGCCCGGAGCCCGCGGGCCAGCAGCGCTGCCATACTGCAGGCTGCCCTCTGCCAGCACCTCATTAACGCCAGCAGCCCACACGATTCCACAGCTTAGGAATCAAACCTATTGGCTGAAAGAGGAGCAAGGCAGAAAGGTGTATTTAGAAAGCATCAAGAGTCTGCAGGCTCTGATGTTTTGGCCCCAACGCAAGAGTTGCCTCGTTCAGGCAGAGGTGCTGCAGGGGTATCCTGTGGAAAACCTGACTGCATTCCCACTCAGACCTTTCCTTAACTGACATCTGAAAAAGCCCAGCAGATGCATTGCCTGTTGTACATAGGTCAGTCTTTGACTACATATTTACAGTCTGCTAGGTACAGTGGTGACAGAGCATCTCACAGGCCACCCCCTTATCCTGCACCCCGCTCTCTCCACGGACTCCAGATGAGCACAGGAGAGCAGAACAGATTTAGCAGAGTTTGTGGAAACAGCCTGGGCCCCTGGTCTAATAGCCTCCTCCCCAGTGCAAAGGCAAGCTAATAACCAAACACAGTGTCCTTTCATGAGGGTGTGGACAGGGGCGTATCTGACAGCAAGAAAACTTCACGAGATCACCTACCACTGAAGATGCAGCAAGGTTGCACCTCCAATGCATACCATATAGAAGGGAGATAAATGCAAAGGTGAAGCATTTTCTGCAAGAAGCCATGAGGAAATTGAAGAGTCTTATCTTTGGGAAGACCTTGGTAAAGTCTGTCACCACAATAAATAGACAAACCCATGTTCACCACAGTCATCGCCTTCCTAGCGATTCCTCTGCAATTACATGGTGGGGTCCCAACTTTCCAGCCCAAATCACTTCTCCTTGCAACTGTTTCTGTTGTGAGAGCTTTCTTTAATGGATTCCTGCTCAAAGCGTAAAAGCCAAGCAGCCATACACACTTCAATATTTAAAAGCATAAATAAAAATCTTAATAGATCCCAGATGTTTCATTTCCTCCAGCCCTTGTCAGTGATTGAGTTGGTGCTGATGTAGATGATTTTTTAAGATCAGTGGTCATTTTGATGCTGAAAAAGGTTTAGATGTCTGGGAATTTCAAATGCAATTCCTAGAAATAAATAAATCATTAAGTACAACTGTGAATGCAAGCGGCTGTTATTTTGTAAACTTATTTTATGGCCTGAAATGCACCCACAGGTTTTAAATAAAACTGAGTGTGAAACAGACAGTAATATTTTGTCAAGATATATAAAACCTTGTAGATATAATTATTTGAATCTCATTTTCTTAGCAAAAGAACTCAAAGGTTCATACAAATAACAAACTGAAGGAATCCATACTTTATATGGTGTTGGTGATATTGAAGCTAATGAAGAACTTGCTATTTATTTGAGCAGAGCTCAGATTTTCTAGCTGCATCCATTTTTCACTTATTAAACCAACTTAAGTAAGTTACCATTTACCTTACCAAGCAAATAAAGCACTATACAGAAAGCATGTGTACAAAAACAAGCTGCTGGGCCCAGTAACTCAGATCATGCTGCCACACACAAGTCTCAAGTGCAGTGAGCAGCTCAGTTCTCTCATTCTAATTTCGTCTGGGAGAGCTCCTTAGTCTCCTAAATGGAAACAAACAGGGGGCGGGGTGGAGGGGGGCAGGGAGGATGAAGCTCATATTTAGCTTGTACAGACCCATGATGTGTGCACTTGACGTCATAAAAATGCTGTAAGTCTGCCAGGTCAGCAGCCACAAACGCTGCCAGTTGCAGAGTGAGCAGACACTAAGAGGCTGTGAATTTCATTTTATCATCTTTCTGCTTCCCGATAAAGCAGTAGAAGCTAGCAGCTGCTGGAGAAAAACATAGGAAAATATTAACTATGGATATCCAGGACTTGGTTTTGATCAGTATTAGAATAACCCCAATGACAAATCTTGCAAAATTTGTTCTTTATTAATACAGCTAACAATGGAGGCTTTGTAGTCCACTTTCAAGGAGTGTCAATAAGCTCAGCTAAATTATGTACTTCGTACAGCCTGCCAGATCTACCGACTATTCTAATTTATGGGCCATACATTTCTCTCCAGCTGAATTTCTGATTGAGAAAAACTCCACTCAGTTTCTGTTATTTGTTTTGCTACACAATACTCCTTAATAACGAGTGTTGCTTGTTCTTAACCATGCTTTCTATTATACCTTTCACATTTTGTGAAACTGTAAGTGCAAACATAATATAAGCGCCTGAGCACGCAGTTTTATCACAGAGCCAACTATGGACAACACTGAAAAGCTGAATATTTCCAGTCCTTTTGGAAAATCCAGTAGAATAGGCAGGTTCCACAAAACCAAGTTTTTGCTGTACCAGCTTCTGCACCTTGTTCCAGCACCTTCATATACAGGACCGAATGCTCATTTTATTGACTTAAACAAGGAATCTTTGCATGGGATAAGGAGCTGCAGTTACCAGATCAAATTGGAGCAAATCTAGGAAGCTTGTGATAGAGAAAAAGAATATATATTTTAATTTTTTTTTTTTTAATCACAACAGCACCACTGGCCTACAAATTATGTTATTTACAATTGTGCATCTGTGTGCCATCAATCTCCAAGGAAGGGAAAGACTGCCAGGCTGAGCTCTCAATTTATGTTTCTCAGTTGACTCTTATAATCACACACAGTGTTCTCAACCTTAGTGCAGCTATTCTGGTAACAAAATTTGCACACCAGGTGGATTTAACCAAGTTCTCATGGTCCTAATAGTTTCATATACTTCCTAATAATAATCTTGAAAATTATATAGGTAATTGTGTCTCTAAAAAGCCACCTTCAGCAAAATTGGAAGAGTTCTTTCCTCTCAACAGGAAAAACATTTCAATAAAGTAACTAGCATATGCCTATTAAAAAATGATGAGAAAAAACGCTATTTAAAAAATGCACCCTTTTTTGATGCTGCCTTTAAATGTGGCATTAAAGCTAAGGGAATTCTGGGGTCCACAGGTGATGAAAGGTGCCAAAATAGCGTGGACACAGAGCAGGATCCACTGACAAGGATCCCTTGGTCCTGTAACACTGCAATCCAGATAAGGCATTAATATTCATACTCTACACTGCGATTAGAAAGGAGGCTGGAGCTCTGTGCAAGGGTGGGCCTAACCCAGCAGAGGTGCAGTGAACTGCTTCGCTGCCTTATTGAAATTCAGTCCATCTAATTGATACTGCAGAAGGCAGTAGCATAATGAAACAGAGCAGAGATCACTTCAGTAGTTTTATCAATCTATGCTCTTCTGCTCTTGACCAATATATAACCCCACACAGGATTTCACTCTTTCCAACTTCAAGCAGTCCTAAGAATTATTTAAGTTGCTATAATATGGTAATGATTAAGATATTTCTATTAGATCACCATTCAGAAATGTATCAAGACTGTGACTTCCTTCATTTATATAACACCAAAAATGTATTGGTTTTGCTTAAGGTAGCCCAGTTTCTTTCAAAATGACAATTTAAATAGCACCTTTTCCTCAGACCCAGAATAAAATACTTATAACTACCTCATTTATTTGTGAGCAAATACAGGTAATGCCTGTTAAAAAGCAAAATCCTTTAGACTCTGGGTAGTTTTGGTACTGTAAGTAGTCTCCAAAAGGCAACAGATGTGGGGACGGGGGAGGGGGAAGTTGATTTTGTCTTTTTAATATTCAAAGTGGGTCTGTTCTCACTGGCTAATTAAATCAGTAGAGTGCAAACAATAAAAGAAAAAATAAGTGTTGCCTTTCTTCCCTAGAACAACCTCCCTGATTCATCTCTACTTATTACAAGAACTTAATTTATTACCAGACTTTACAATATTCCCTCCCCCAAATCATCATGAAATAAGATACATATTCCACAGCACCAGTTCCCATCAAAAAGAATATGCTTGTCCTGTGGAATTTAAGATAGGATGTTTTTTTTCCAGTATTACAAAAATATGGGCTTAGAATGAGCTTCTTTGACATGAAACTACTGAAGAATCACACTTAAAAAGCAATAGATTTAATAACAATATCAGATGTACAAATCAACCAGCAGAATGCTGCATTACATATATTTGTAGTTGCTTGGCAAAGCCAGTAGATTTGCATGGGTGTGCTGAATTACTTGAGAAGTAAAAAAATGTGTTAATAACATTAAACAGTTGTCTTCCAAGAACTTAGACTATTAAGGTACTTTCTAGTCAGACAACTCTTTGTAGTGCATAAATACATGTAATATCATTTAAAACATTTTTATTTATGACATCAAAATGTCAATAGTATATACAGATCTGGGTTTGAAAGTATTTTAAATACTACTAACAACTTTTAGCCTTTAGTTAGTTACAATACATAAATAAAAAATAATACAATAATAAAAGCATAATAGCACAATAATAAAAACATGCTGCAGATACAGACCAGAACTTCACTGCTCTAGCACTGTACAAGAACAGAGAAGGTGGCCCCAGCCCCAAGAACCTTACAGTAGGAGTGCACATCGTGAAGACAAGGTAGTATGAGCATCAGTAACCACCTAATTTCATGAGCATAAAGCTCAGCAAAGGATCAATATACCTGTGCACAAAATAAGGCAGATTGCACACCCTGAGTCCTTGGCTGCTACCTCTTCCCACACCATCAAGTTAAATGCAAGTTTGGGCACGTATGTCTATGTATTATGTTTAAGTGACAGCACTGTGGACATACGTGAAGATAAGGGACAGCAGAGGGATGCAGACCCTCTGCATCAAAAGGGTGTATTCAGCAATAAGGTGGTATTTGGCAACAGAAGGCAACTTTTTCAAGCCCAGTTGTTGCCTAGTTTTTGAAAGCATCAGAGCCAAAAAAATTGTTATGGGACATAACGCATGAGTTTACAGGCAACTCCTCTCAGATGCTCAGGATCACTGTGGAATAAAAAATGGACATGCTTCTTTGAAGATGTAACAAGTGACAATCGAGACACTATTGTCAGGTACGGTGAGTTCCTCAGCATTTACAGATGCACCGCTCTTTTTCAGCTCCATGCACTACTGGCCTAATTTTAAGTTTACTGATAATTTCTCAGCAAAATACAACTTTATTGTGGTTAATGAACTTTCCACAGCTGAAACACTGATCTATTTAACCCCAGATGCATGGCTGCACAGACTTACACGCTCATTGCCAAATGCTAACTATAACATAGTTGAAGCTACTGTTTAGCTACCATTTAGAACACACTCAGTAACAAAAAGTACTCTGCACCCTTCAAGCATTCTTTTGGTTAACCAAATTAGTGATCGCAAACAAATAAAATATTTACTCTGTTCTGCATCCAAAACCAGTGTTTCTTTACGTAATCTGACTGATGAGCAAACACCAAAGCCATGGAGATAATAGCAGCAGGTCAGACTTACCAAAATGATGCCCCAGCTTATGCCACTTAGCAGTAAAATACATACTATAAAGACACAAACAGAAATGAGCCCACTAACACCTGATTTAACTGTATCTTGAAAGCACAGTATAGTAACCCAGCAAAGAGATTTCTGTTGGTATTTGAATGAAAGGACATTTGTCAATACCCATTAACCTCTGGATTTTACCTGCTAGTTTTCTAAAAGATGCTTGTGTTGCTTCACAAGCCACAAGGTGTCACAGTGGCTCAAGTGGTAGGATTCTTGTCAGTCTAGACACGCAGGTTGTGGCTTCAGGTTACATACCAGAGCTAACACCGCTCTGTACGAGGAATTCTGTGCTACGCTGCATATTTAGAAGTGCAGCCTTTTGGATGCAACAATCAGTCAAGGTGCAACTCGGTTGCCTCAGGTTGTTTTTTATATGGGCATTAAATAATCTTACGGCACTGTCAGGGAAGAGAAGTATTTGGTGTGCTGGCATCTTGACCAATCTTTTTACTTTGCATTATTAATCCTGCCAGTGTTAGAAGTACTGAAAAGAGTTGAGCTAATCATTCATATCAAATAAAAAATGTTATGAATTCCACTTTGTTCTACCAACGGTTTCTAGGAATTACTAACAATTTATTTGAATGCACTAATTATTCAAACTTAAGACGTATTTTTGCTCATCTTTCACAACAAGCAGTGTGCTGTAAGCATGTAATTTTCTGCTAAGACTATATGCTGTAGTTGGTCATATACTGTGTGTTACTCTTTTGCATCTTTGACTGGATGAGCACAGATGGAGCTACAGCTTAAAATGCCAGGAAGCTTAGAAAATTTTTACCATTTTTCTAATGTAACTGCACACTAAGCAGCATTCCGTTCCATGAAAAAATTATGCACATACATCATATTTACTGACTTGTAATTTTCCCATTGCAACCAGCCATTGTTATTAATTTGCTTTACATTCATACACCAGTCAGTCCTCACTGACTGAGGCAATCAGAGATTCTTCTCTGGTGCATTTAATTTCTAAGTATCATGGTTCTATCTGGGAGGTATACTCAAAACAGGAAACACTGCCTCCAAGCTTAAGCCATACAAAATAAGCACATTCTTTCAAGAACGGTTAACAAACTGAAATTTGCATTCTGCAATTATTTGTAAGAATAAAATTCCATTGATCAAACATTCACAGAAACACATAAAGAGCACGAACATAGCCAGAGCAAATTCACTGCTAAACTCAAGTGAATTGTCACGGAAATTTTTCATGTAGTATTTGTTGCACTCAGGTAATGAACATTTACCCAGTGTGTTGGCTTTTCATGTCCCATTATTCATGCCAACACATTCATTAAAACGGGCCTATGCTATTTAACATAATCAGCAGTGTGCATAGGTGTGGCCTTCAAAGAGTTATTACCACAGTTTACAGGCATGCTGTTCATAAATACAAGCAGAACCCCAGTCAGTGCAAAATGCCAAGCTTCCCAAAAAACATATGGTAATTTTTGCTGTGTAAAATGGATAGATGCACTATATAATGCATAATTGTATCACATTATATCTGAACTTCTAATTACTTAAAATGATGCTTCAAATCACATCATCAACATTATTACCTAATTACCCTAAGGGTTAACTGATACTCCAGTGATTAAATCTAGGTAGAAGTGATAGAGCTATTGTATTGCCTTCATCCACTACAGCAAAAGGTATGGTTGCAAACATGCATCTCAAATCCATATCCTGTGAATATTTTCAACATCTTGGTATAGAGAAAAAAGGTGGAGAAATGAATGTCAAAAGGAAGGAAGTACCTCTTGCAACATGCTGAACAACAAGAATTATTTTCATTTGCTCTAAAGGAACTATTTTATAGCAATTCTTTTCCTTTCACATTATTGCGATGCAAAATAGAGTAACATGATAATATTTCTGGTACTTAAACCAGCTACAAGAATTATGGAAGATGGTGACTGACAGTAATCTGAAAAGTCAAATTACTATCAGAATGTGGGGGAGTAAAACAGATAGCTGTAGGCCTTTCTCCACTACCAAATGACCCACGCATGAGACTTTTGTAAACTGCAGGAAGAAAACATAGCATTCTAGGTGTGAGGCATTTCATATTCCCTTCTTCCACTTATAAAATGCTATCCTGGTTGCGAACCTGGAGGCAAAGCAGGTGTCATGCCTGCCTTGCCCACCTCACCTTGGAGCATGTCTAGTCCATAGAAGACGGTTAGGAATGCTGGTGCTGCTGACTGCCTTCCTAAGGGATGACGTATGCAGAAGGTGCTTCAGCATAAGCAGAAATAAAAAGTTTCACTCTATTTACTTTCCTGTTTTCTGAGCATTTTCCTCTCTTCAAATAACTACTGTATTTAAAGATTTAGAATATTTCTTTTCGTATAATGCAGTCATTAATATCTCAGAAATCTCTTTGTAACCTGCTCTAGGACAGATGGCAGCTATTTTTCTGATAAAATCTTCTGCTAATGGCTGAGGCAAAATGACACAACTGGAATAAAAAAATCACAGTAAGGTACATAAAATACTTCAAATGTACAGTGTGCTTAAAGTCATAATTTTCTCAATTTACTACTTTAGAAAATAACCTAATAAAAATGTAGTTAGGAAAAAACCAAATGTTTGAAAGTCCAAAAGGAAAGTAAAAGTAGTCCACTGCACATGTAGCACAAGACTGCACATACTAATACTCGAAGAGTATTAGAGTTGTTTCTTCCAGGTATTTCGTTTTTCAAGAATAAGCAAAGTGGATCTATGATTCAATCTACTGAGTCTGCTTTAATCAGGGGGTTCCAAATATGATCACTTTTATATACATGTAATGTTTCTTTGTCCTTTGAATGCAACAGAAAGTCATCCAGCTAGGCATTGCAGTTCTTTTGGATGTTCTAGTCTGCAGCTAGCAGCTGGGTAAAATGCATGGGATGTAGACAGATACTGAATCTGCTTTATGTGAGTAATCTGATGTCAAAACTGTACCCAGAGATTAGATTTCTCCCTCCCCTTTTTAAACACACATACAAACGATGCTCCTGCTCAGCTAACTAGGCTCAGCAAGCTTAGAATCAGGGAAGATGGATATCAACAGGTCACATGTGACAGATTTACAGCAACATTCCAATTCATTCGGTGCTCCAAAGGATGCAAAGACCTAACTATTTGGCTTGCAGGTGGACTGGACAGTACATTTTAAGTACATTTAGAAACTTGCGTAAAGCTATGGCTTTACTTCATCAGTTCTGAGTTTGCCATTCTGCTCTGGCCAAGCACCTGAATGTGAATATTGACAACAGAAAGACCTTAGGGAGAAGTTCTAGTGTGATACTTATATTTTGGCTGTTGTTATCAGAGTTCTTCATAAAGAAGTAGTCTGCTATGCTCAAGTGTCATGCTTTGACCCAATCCATTCTATGAGTCTGTGACTGCAGTCTGTATGCTGAGGGTGGGAACACCCCCTGGCCAGAAGCTTCAACATGTGCATGCCTTCTTGACAATGCTGTAGAAACATCGAGGTGGTACCAAGGTGACCTAAGTCTCATGGAGAGGACAGCCTGTTGTTGTAAAATTTATGGGCTTTGCAAAGACTCCACAGTACCAACAACTCTTGAATCCTGAAGAGGTGATAGGTTTAGAAACACACGAAGTCCTGCTTCATGTTTAGTTCTGGAAAGGTCTCGTTTTTCCTGAGCAGTTGGTTTTTCACTAACCTTTTAAGGCACGAAAGTGCTGGAGCTGTTTCCAGAGGCATCAGCTGTTCCCACACTGAGGTTTAAGTTCTGAAGGTGGGTCTAGCTGATTCCCTGTTACCTCAGAAGTACCAAGTGGACTACTCAGCTTAGATCAATAATTTACAGGCTTTAGTTTTAGTAGGGCATGGCTGTCAACCACGATGTGATAGAAACAGTATTCTAACCATAAAGTGCTTTGTCTCTTAAATTCTGACAGCAACCAAACATAGAAGGAATGTACCAGGAAAAAGAAAGATACAGGTCTAGGGAGAAGATTTTAGCCAGGGGTTCAGGGATGTTTCTTTCACTACTTATTTTTTCTAATAAATAAGACCATTGAGACCTGGCCAACAGGTCCTGCCCTACCACAGCCTTTTTTTTGGAGACTAATAATCAGCCTCTTCAGGGCAACCTTGCTCCTGCCACGATCACCCCTCTAAGGCATCAAGCAGCCCAGCAACAATTTTGGAAAAGAGCACCTGGAAAAACTGGGGATCTATCCTGACCTGTTTACACAGAACAGTGCAGGAAAGAAGGTTCTTCTTGTGGAGGAAACAACCGAACAAAGTATCAGTGTGGTTGAAACGCCTGTTTATAGTAGATATGCAACTTCTGGCAAAGAGATGCAAAAAAAATACCATTTGAAGTAAGAAGTCCAGCTAAAAAATACTGCAAAGAGTTTAGCAACCTTACCCCTTTTTAAACAAAGAAAGTGTATATACCAAACCCAAATTATTTTCTTTTTTATCTGATCTTGCAATCTTACTGCAGGCAAAACTCCAGCTTAAGTAATAGCACAGGACTGGGTCCTTGTTATGATCTCTATTTCATTCTTTCTCACTAACCAGCAGCTTCTATTTTTGAGACTGGATCTGCATAGTAAATCTTGTTTACATCAGGGAAAGATGAAGTTTAAGGGTTTTTCTAAGTGGATTTACGGCTTAAAGAATAAAGAATGAAAAATAGAAGAGTAGAAAAGGTTTCTTTATAGAAAATTATCTAGTAAGCATCAGAGCGATTTCAGGCAAGACCCATTCTTATACTTTTGCACCAACGCTTTCTCCACCCTCACCAGCTCCTACCCCCAAAAGTGGCATGAGTGCAGTTTCCATTCTATTACATGACTTTTTTTTGGAGGGGGCTGGGCAGGAGCGGCAAGATATCCCTGATCGTAAGCTAAGGATCAACATGTAAAGGAAGTGGAGTCTTTTTTTCTCCCCTGGCCTCATAAGAATTGTTAGTTTGCAACAATTTTAATTGACAACAGCTGCAACTGAAATTTTTTTTAACGGATAAAAAACATGTATGAAATAAAAGACAATCAGTAAAAAGAGCCTTGAATCCATTCTGAAGTCAGTGTCTGCCTAAAGGCATTCAAAGGTTTTCTTTTAACACTGACCTTTTAGTTTCAGCAAAGCATGGTTCATAAGTACTCTCAAAATACTTTACTCATGTTCCTAGAATTGCTAAGTATTAGTGTATTTGTGGGTGAAAGAATATTTCCTCAAAATTACTTTGAGATAGAAGTTTATGTGTTTTCCCCTCAACAAAACAAACTCATTGGACAAACTCAGACTTATGTACACAATATGAGAGATCTGTTTGCCATACTAAGTTGCTAGGCGAACAAATGTGATGTCACAACACAGATTTTTATGACTAATCTATTAAAAATGCATCAGGAAGAAGAAGATTATTTCATCAGATAGCAATGTGAGGAAGAAAAATAAGAGACTTTCATTAAACTGCAGAAAATTTGTTTTGCTTTGATTTGCTTTAAATATTTGGTTGCGTATGAATGTCTGTGTAAGCTTCCAGTTCATTTAGTAGCTTTTAAATAATCATAACACCCTCCTTTATTTTCCTTTTAATTTTCTTTATATATTTTTCCATCATGAAATCTTAAATTCACTATACATTTTAATAGGGGTTTAATAACATTTGATTAAGCTGATTGTCTTTAAAACAAATACGCTACTAATCAAGGTCTGTAGTCACCCTTAAAACACTGCTCTCTTAGCCAGAGGGAAAGCTGTGTTTTGCATCCAATGGTGATGTAAAGCATAATCTCTTGTAGTGACAGAGAGAGATACAGGTGACTTTAATATATTGTGATACCCAAAAGTTCTAACAATACTGGGGACTAAATAAACAAGTGAAAGCCTTGATACATTTCTTTGATTACTGACGATAAAGCAGTGCCTCAAACTTTAAACTGTCAGCAACTTTAAGTGATCTATTCACAGCACACTGCAATGTTACTGAATAATTATATACAAGATATAATCACCTTGTTTTTTCTTTTAGGTGTGAGCAATTTCAAATGATTAAAAATTAGAACAGAAAAGGATTTACAACATCAAAGAGGGAAAAATGTGCCTTTTTAAACATCAAGTTTTAAGAAAAACAGAGACATTTACCTATGCTGTGTATTGCAACCTAGAACTTCAGAAACTGCTGATTATGCCACAACAGGATTCCTGTCTTGAAATGTTAAACTAACACAGATATAAAAATATTAAGATAAACCGAATATGAGTGAATGGGAATGAAATCCTGAAAACCACACACAGAGCAAGGAAACAGCTGCATTTTGTTTAACCAGAAGTTAATCAACTATGAGAAGAGTAAGCAAGATTTATCTTTATATCTGCCAGAGATTATTAAACATTTAAATATTCATTTTACTTCTTTAAATAGGAATTGTTGATATATTACAAAATGGCACTGGATGCTCCCCAAGTATTAAGAAAGCATGTATTAATTTAGAAAAAAGTATTGACGCATTAGATTCTTTGAACAACTTTTAAGGAAGGTAAGGTTTTCCTGTACACTGTTTAGTAACTCAGACTCCCTAATTTACTTTAGACCACATAAGAATTAGCCAGGTGGTGGACTTTTGCCAGTACTTACATCATAAAACCACCCCCTGCCTGGGTGTGATTGGAATTCTTCGCCTAAGACTGACCCTGAATTTAAAAAGGCAGTTGTAGGTTCTGTCTGAGGTGCCCATAAAGTTATTAGAAGTTTGGAGAGCAAAAGTTTGCACATCTAGCACAGGCTAAAACTGCTAATTCTTTACTTTCATGACTTCTATTTCTTCCTAAAGAAAACAAGAACAAGATAGCTATGCTGCATCTAAATGACCTTTCTTTATCACTCTGTATTTTGTCTGCTTAATACACTGAGCACATCCTTTACACTGCCTGTTATTCCCTTCCACCCAATGCTGACAGGAACCGGAGTGGAAGCAGTGGATTTCTCAGGAAGGGTCCTCAAGCCCTGAACCATTTTGGGGACACTACTACCTCTCTAAACACACCGTCAACCCTGCTTCTGGAAGAGCAGGAATAGAAATGGCATTTACTGGTGGATTCCCCAATGGTATTTCTACCAGCCCATTGGTTTTTTGAGGGATTTTTAAAATAATTTCTCACCTACCTGCGAGCTTTGGAGAACTGTTACAGGAATTCACTACACAGGGAAGAGAGAGGAGAAAACAGATAGACATGACATACAGATACTTCTTCCAAAGGCTCTCCATCCATCCTCTGTACAACTTTATTAAATTATGTATGTTTTGCTCTGCCTTGGAACTTCCACCACTGCAAGGGACAGTAGAGAACCTGGCTCTACAGGGTTATTAAGAGCATTTTTATTTTTTATGAAACCAGGAAAATCCCGAAGGCTTTCCATGGATATATTTGGGATAACAGCTGTAGTTTCCCATTTTTTTCATGCATCCCCATTTACCATTGTCTCTCTGCACAAGTTGGGTCCACGTGGAATCTGCCAGCTTGCTACCCCCAGTCTTTTGGAGAGTTTCTTTGTAATTCCTTTCGCCTTAAGCTGCTTTGCCTGTGCTCACCTACCCCCTGGGGCTCACAGAGCACAGGCAGCCTCCTTCAGAGACCAGTGCCTACATTATTCCAAAGACTGCCTGAAGAGAAACGTTCATGCAGTAAGCCTGTATCACCCAGAGCACAAGCACATTCCTTCCATGACATACAGGGGTCTGGATTAAAAAAATTGAGAGCTAGTTATGCATGCTCCAGAAGCCTTCACCGACCAATCCCAAACATGCTTGGAAGTGCATAAAATTGGTGTGAAACTTCCACTTCCGACCAGCTCAAGAAGCCAGCATTATTCTTTACAGACTGTCCACACCTAGTCACTCTAGTGTCCCGGGAAACTAGTTTAATGTTTTTGTTTGTTTATTAGGGAGATGTTTTATTTTAAGGATGAATGAGATGAACTGAAGTTAGCTAGAAAACATACTTCAATCAACAACAGTGCTTGCAACACAGAGCTCATAAACTAAGAAAACAGAGAACCAGAATGTACACATTGAACAATCACAAAGCAAAAGAATTTTCATTCTGAGCAAATAAAAGAAATGCTGGAGCATAAGGCCTTCATTAACTAAACACTGTCTGTCAAAGTAAAGTGCTGCTGAAACCTAGCAAGGCACTCCTAGCAAGGAAGACTGGGTTTTTGCTTTTTGCCCACATCAATCCATCTGAATCTGTGCAGCAAAAATTGCAATTAAAGGCACTGAAGTTTAATTTAGCACATCTCAGCAATGAAGGAGGGGAAAGTTGTTTCAAAAGTCCCTCAAAAACTTTTTGAGTGTAACATCCATAAAGAAGCTACAATCAGGAACTGGTCAATTATTAAAAGTACCACTAAAATAATATGTAAAAAGGCTAAGTTAGCAGTGACAGCTTTTAGAGCAGGTTGTATATAAAACCTGAAGAAACCACTCAGTTATACATATTTGCTCTTTTCACTTGAAAAAGTCTATAAATGATTACATGAATATGTACAGGAATGCAAGGAACAGAGTTGCAAGACACTAACAAATAATCAGTAGCAAACAAACCCCACGAACCCCCTCATTCTAAATGGCAGCAACCCCCTGCAACCAGCAACTTGGGGCAAAACTGACAAACACTTGCCATGATTTTGGGAGCAAAGAGCTGCTTGGAGTTCTTAGCCAGCACAAAGTGTATTACCAATTACTCCCCAGCAACGTTTTAAGCCTGGCAGTGGTAACGGTGATAGAAAAGCAGTTACCCCGTGGCGGTACCCAATCAGAAAGCAGGTCACATCTCGTTAGCTGTATCATATACATTAAACGTCACAGATTCGCCATGGCTTAGCTGACAATTCAGGCATGTGTGTTTTATTTTATGATAACCTCATGTTATCTTAAAGAATCACAATACAACAAACAGATCAACCCAAGATCCTTCATCACGCTTTGTGGCATGAACCTGGCAGATATTTGCCACCATATAAAGCCGTTTACTATAAAAGATTCATACTTTTTAAAAGTCTTTTAAGGGCACCACTAATAAACTACTATGAAAAATTGCAGCACCAAGAATGTTTGCTGCACAAACACAGACACATGGACAGAAATGCAGCCTGATTCACTTTCACTTCAACAGACTTGAAAAGTGTGCTTTATTTAACCATGTAAATAACAAGATGCAGTCCCCACTATTTTTTTTTCTTTTTTTTTCTTTTTTTTTTCTTTTTTTTTTTTTATCTTTAAACGACAAAAGCATTCCCTCCTCCCATTCAGTATATTCTTTGCAGTGGCTGATCTGGATTTTGAAGCCAGGGTGTATAAACCACTAACACATTATACAAAGCATAACCAACAGTGAATGTAGTTTACATTACTGGGTACTTTTGACAGCTATATGATAAAGTAGTGAACTGACCATCTCTCTTGCTAAAAGCAACAGCATTCTAAATGTAAACAGAAATTTCTCTTGTCGGTTGTCCCAAACGTGTTCTTTAAGAGTAGCCTAGGAATAAGTTTTAAAAACTCCGCTCCTCTTTTCAGTTATCATCCATTTTTCATTTTAACGAGTTTACAAAACAAAACCAGAGAAATGTTCGTCTCTCCCCCTAAACCTGCAACATTCCAGAATTAATTTTGTGCAAAAGCCGAAGCAATACTTTGCAATATTATAGCTGCAAATGCCAGCAGGACAGATCCTGAGCAAACAACACACTAAGGCTAAGAAATTTCCTGAGACCAGCGTTATAATCAATCCTGAAGTGCTGTACTGTAATTTCATGATTTCAGCCTAAGCTGGTATCTCCTCAAAGAGTTGCTCTGCGTGGAAACATAATGAGGGATTACCCAATTAAACTACTAAATTAATTAGGGTTCATGCCTGCATATACTGTACTGTCTAGTGGGACGCTTCAGCTGGAATTCGGGCTGAAACCTACCACGGTCCATGCACAGGAAAACAAGGCTGGGGGACTTACCTCCGTCCGCGACTGCAGCCTCTTGTTCATTTCATATATTCGGTACTCTGGTTGCACCATGTATGGTGTGTGTCTCCTATAAAATGGGCCAAAAGGAGAAGAATAGAAAGGGTCATGTGGTGTGCTGGACATCTTGCCTGCTTGCAGAGATTCAAGCTACACAGAGTATCATCAACATCCATACAGAGCACATGGGCTGTGTGTTCTTCACAGTACAAAGTAGCGGCGCGCACACACACACACACACA
>VZRV01001411.1:2079197-2184262 GCA_013398115.1 Falcunculus frontatus
GCCCGACGGCTCCCGCTGCCCGCCCGGGGCGGCCGTGCCGCGCTGCCGCTCCGCGCTGCCCGGGGCGGGGGGGCCGCACCCGGGGCACGGCAGGGAGGGCGGCCGGCACAAAGAAATAACCCCGCACGCCACACTTCACACAATGGAGAGCGCTCGGATGCTAGCCGCAGAAACCTCCCGCAAAATGGGAAAGCACAAAGGGGCGGGTGGCAGAGCGGGACCCCCGGACAAGCACCGGCAGTGCCCTGTGGCGGGGGTCAGCCGTACACAAATGGGTCATTTTAGACGCCGCTGTCCGGCATAAAGGCGTCGGCAGCTAGGTGGGAGACTGCTCCCAGCTTTTAGGATCACTGCTGGGCAGAAATCCAGTAGCGGTTAGCGAGCGTTGCCAGTGAATATCTAACATTGGGGAGGGGGGTCCCGCGGGAGGAGGGGAGGGCAAGGGGAGGAGATCACCCTTTGGAGGTGAGGGATGAACTTTATCTGTTGAATCATACTTGCAGGAAAGTGCTGGGAGCGGACACCACGTGAACGAAAAGTCCTCAAAATATAGAATAAACAAAATGGGCTCATCTGCTCAATGGCTAAGTGCAAGGTTTAGAAGGAGAGCCTTCAGATTACCTGCACTAAAAAGTCCTCGAAGCACAGACTGTGTCCTCATACACAGCTGTAAAGTATCAGGCATTATTTACAGTACTGAATAAATGTAAAAACAACAATAAACAGCGCTGAATTAATCTCTCATGTAAATTCATTCAAGCAAATGGAACCACTCTAGGAACAGATTTAGTTAACTAATATGATTAAGAGAATAACAATCAGCTGCAGCCACAACGGTTCTCAGTCAGGGTGCTCTGCATGAGCGCTGCGGGATCGCCCATTTCACAGATGGGGAAATCAAGGCATGCGCCATTACTTTTTCTAAATTTTTTGTAATAATCCCGAAAAATATTTGAGCATGATATGGTTTTACCCACTGTCAAAAATTTAATTCAAATCTGACTGGATGTTGCAATATTTTAAGACATATTTGAAAAGTTCTGGTTTTCACTGGCATTTGGCTAATTCTGGAAAGTCTGACATCTCTTTTCAGGATAAAATATGAAAGTTCATAATTCATATTCTACTGACCCCTGATTGGGATCATAATTTATCTTTGCCCTACCAGTAGTTGTTTAGCAAAACTATTTCTGTATGTTCTTATGGAATAACAGTTTCCATAAGAAGTGACGTATTGAGCTGTTTTTATAGACTTCCCACAGCTTCTGTCACTAAACACAGAGACAACAGATAATACATAAGGAATGTCACTTCTCTCTTTAAGAGCACCCCAGCTATGTAGCAATTCTACACTGCCAGTCCAGTACCATTACTGGAGGTGCTCAGTTTAATAAATGACATGTACAACGTTTGGCTCAATAGTGCTGCAGTGACTGTGACAGTGTTCTGCCAGGGTTCCCTAGCCCCATGAAAAGCCTTTAACATGGCTACACACATAGGAGAAAATTTCCCTGCATCCACCTTGTAGTCTAACAGATTCCAACAAGGCTTTCTTAAATCCTAAAACCAAAATGACCAGAAAAAATACAGTTACAGCACTGATAAACACAATATTTATAGCCAAAGCATGACATACTTTTAAAAATGTAAAAAAAAAAACAAAAAAACCTAGAAATCTACCAAGTTATGGATTTCACTGTCTTTGCAAGGCAAATCCAAAATAAAAAAAAAGGACACACTGCTTTCTGTAATTAAAATGGTGGAATTTTGCGTAGCATGAAAGCTATTTCTGTTTTAAGGACTTTTTGATTAAGCTAAAATTCACTGTTTCCCTGAAGTTAAACATAGCAATTATATTAGTCTTTTTATTTTGGCTGAGGTGGTGGGAATGGAAGGAGCAGTAGGATTTGCTTTCATGATTAGGAACCTCGGATACTCCCCTCAACCCCCTTATAAGAGCTTCTGTGTATGGGTCTAGCACAAAGCAAAAATATGCAGTGATATTTTAATAATTCCCATTGATTAACTAGCAAATTATCCCACACCTACAGCCCACCAGCAAGAGCCAAGTCCCAGGGTAGGAGCCTGCTAATTACAGGCTCCGGCAGCTCTTCCAGTTGCCTGTTATCATCTAGAGTAGTGTGATGCGCAGAACAGTAAAACTGAAGGCAGAATCAAAGGAACATAAAGTTACAGGGATCCTGACAGTGTCATCTCGATTCCCCCTTGGATCTTCCGCCTTTTAAGTTTTGTTTGTGCTCTGGGGGCGTGGGTTAGGGGGCATGCAGCTAGCCCCATTGCCTGGGTTGCTCCAAACCCCCTGCACCACTGGCATCAAGCTGCTACCCAAAGTGGCTCAGGTGTCGAAGGCAGATATCTGACCCAAGATTTAGGGCAGTCAATAAATTCCTTTATCTGGAAAACAAGTTTAATGTGAGCAGAGGAAAAAAAGAGGTGGAGGAAAACAAGAGGAAGAGACTAGTCTTCCCAAATCTGAAAATGAGTCTATTCCTGTGCCTGTGCATATGCATGGTTAGCAACAGATGAGGAAACTGTGTGTGCAAAGTTGTCTTTACGTGGGTGTATGCGCGTGCAAATACTGCTGCGCCTCAAAGTGGCAGGACTTACTCCAGCACCTGGAGGCCAGAAAGGAAGGACTTGTCCTTGGTTCCCCAGTCCCCAAACCTGCACGCTGCATTGGCTTACCCCAACCCTGCCTGGATGCTGCACATGAACACAAAACAAGACACCAAAGCAGAGGGATGACAACAGGCTCATGATTCCTATCTGGGTGGACGTGTGTCATCAGACCCCACCAGCAGACACAGAGCCATGTTTTGTGTCCCTCTGGTGAGGCACTAACCACCACACAGCCCCTCGGCTCCCCAGAGGAGGCGTGGGATAATCTGGCTGCTGTGTCTGGGTGCTGGATTGCCCTCTCCTGGGCAGAAACAGAAGGACCCACTCAAGTCAAGGACTTGCAGTGTGACAGCTCTGGAGGACAGTTTCCCTTCATTTCAGGGGAAAGCATGGGTCTGGTGGAACAGAAGGGTGCATGTCCTCTGCCTCTGCACCCACCTGTGTGATACCTCTAGTGCCTATGAGCAGCCAAGTTGCACTATGGTAGAAGGACCAAAAACCTACAGCAGAAATTTCCAGGACAAAAGCAGGGGGCAAGAAAGGGCGAACCAGAGCAGTTTATTCATCTGTCCATGCAGGAGCACCTGGCACAGGTGGTCCCGCACAGCCTGCACTGGAAGGGCTCCTTTGCTGCCACTGCCACACCATGTCACAGACAGCCCTGTGACACAGCCCTGCTGAAAGCACCACGTGCGGCCGAGGCACAGCCCTCGCTTTGCCAGGCTGACAACTGAAGCAGCTCTGAAGGCTGCACTATTTTTAATAACCACTTAGTAATAATAATAATGCAAAAAATGATACAGCTGTAAATAGGTGTAATTGCTGTATTTATCCCTAGTATGTGTTGACTGTTCAGTCTCTGTCAGAAATCAGGTTTACAAGGATACATTTAAGGTGGTTTGTAGTTGTTGAAAGACAGTAAAGGAGAGAGACTGATCTTAGTTAAAGACACATAGCATATGAAGAGATAAAAATTACAGGTACTTGAATATTGAGAATGCTCAAGTAAACATGATTTGTTTTTTAAAAACTAACAACACTACGTTTTCAAACTATCCTTTGTTTATACAAAAGCCAGATAGCACTGAAGACTTCTGATAGAGTCGCCTTAGGTAAAAGAACAAAACTGTTTTCCAGAGGATGCTCAAGAGTGACTAAATGAAATATGCTTATCAAAAGCTGGGATGCACAATGAAGAACCACCAGCAATACCCAACCATCTTTAATATATAGTCAACTGCAGAGCTCAAACACAGGATTTTGACAGGCTTCAGGTTACTCCCATTCATTTCTACAGCTATAGAATAGGGCGTACCAGATGCTTGGAATTTATAGGAAAACTAGAAGCTGTAATTTGTTTGCATTAAATATTAATACATTGGAATAAAAATACATTCCAGAAAACAGTGCCTTTTCACAGATAATTTGTGGACAAGAAACCAAATAAATCTGTTTGATCCATTGTTAAAAATATTGACTGAGCTCAGTGTACACTTCCTGACTTTTTCCATGTAGATTACTTTTCATTTTTGTTGTGATAATTTTCATTTTCTGACATAATGAATGACATGATTATTTTTATCAGAAGTGTTTTTAAAAAATACATGAGTGGGGCCCACCAAAACTACTGTGTTTCAGAGTTTATAGTGCGTCAAGAAGGGTTCATATCTTTTAAATGCTTCAGGCTTTTTGCAAACTCAAGCCTACCTTGCATAAATTACATATAATTATAATTCAGTACATATGAAAATTCTAGGAATTCTCTTCTCTTGTTTTATCGTAGTAAATTAGAGTTACAGCTCCAGCACTGTGATGCGAGAAGTACTTCCAAATTGATGATAACACAGAACGGATTTTAAATATTTTTTAGTTCTTGAGTATACACAATGTCTTTGTCCTCCATCAAAATGTATATTTAATTTTGTCTGGAAACTTTATGGACACTCAGCTGAAAGCAGTTTTTGAGGAGCCTGCCCATGCCTGACTGAGCAGTCTGTCTGCTTTACTCATCCGGTTCCTGAACAGCACCTGAAGGAGACAGAGCGAGGGAAGCAAACACGGAACAAATTGGAAGTGATGAAAATCTTATCTTGATGTTACATTGATTGGCCTTCTAAATCCACCAAAATATAGCAGAAAAACTGACTTACCGTCTCTCCAGTTAAGCAGTGGTAAGCCAGGGCTGTGTTTTTTAAGTGTCCTCCCTTTATGCCACTGCAGGGGGACACTGGTCTGTAGGAGCTCCCAGCTTCAGTCCAGCTCCTCAGCTCACAGGAGACTCATGCTTTAAGCCTGAGTGACTTCATTTTGTTCTTCACCATGCTGTCAGTGCAGCACCTGAGTGGACTTGGGCAGCCTCCACCTACCCTGCATCACACCTGGGCACTGTAACTACCGAGTACTTTGTGACCATGTGAGAGGGATTACTGTTAGGGGAAATGGGTGCTGGGAGGAGAGGATGAGGTCTCAAGTGTGACATGCAGCCCTTGACCTCTACGGGAGATTCTCTGGGCTGCAGCAGCTTCAGGAGACCAAGGAATATCTGCTCATTGACAGCATCTTCCAGACTCGTGAAACAGCAAGGAGATTTAATATACCTTGGTTTTGTTGAGTCTCTGAGGATGCCATGAAGGCTGCGTTCGAGAATCCAGCAGCTTCAAGAACACTTATGTCTTGTTTTTTTCCATCTCCCCATTTTCTTTCACATTGCACGTACTTGCCCATAGCTCCTTTTGGAGCAGAATTCCTTTTCCATGAATCATACCTCCCCTGGTAGCTTCCCACCCTACATATTCGGTTTCCCCTTCCCCACGCCCTGCCTGGGAATACATGCTGCTGAAGTTTGGGGTAGATTATCACTGGAGACTGATTCTGGGAAGGGCTGTTTGAAGCAACTGAGATTCTACACTCAAAGTGCTCAGCAAGTTTTGCTGAGTGTGTTTTCCCTGAAGAAAGTATGAAGAAGTGATTCTGAGGATGGTGAATTTAGAGCAGTCAAACAGGGGAAAGAAAGGGATGGAATTCCTGTAATTTGCCTTTTGCAGCCATCTCCCAGTGGCTGAGGAAGAAAACAGCCTTCAGCAGCAGAGAAGACAGTGCTGCGGTTTATAGCATTGGCAGACAGCCAAAAAAAATCTCCACAGAAGTGGTGGGGGAGGCTGCAGGAGCAGACTATGGTCTGGGAGACTGACCCTCCAGCAAAAAATCAGACAGGTCAGGAGAGAGGAAAGGGCCTGAAGCATCTGAGCCCCTTTCTGATATACTAGTTTCCCTTACAGACAAGCTAAATATTAATTAAATGCATGTGGCACTGTCACTCAGCTTTAATGTATTATGCAATATTTTATTCCAATTTTCTTTAGTCTATCTCAGTCCAAAGCAAGAATCATTATAACTACCCCTCAATATAGTAAGAAATTAACAACACTAGACTTCAACACATTCTTTAAACAACCCTTCCTCCCTAACCTGGGTCTTAGATATGTGAATATGAAAAAGAGATGCTTGTTTTGGCTAGCCATTCACCTGAGATGTTCATTTTGAGTGGCTTTTCCTACTTGGAAAAGCTTAGTATTCCTTCTCCATAACCAACTCCACCATACTGATTTACCTGTTACACACATCACCCACTGCTCAACTTTCAGCATATTTCAATTAGTTGAAAGATTACTTTTTAAAGGACTCAACTGGGAGCACTCAGCTTTGGAGGCATTTCAGTTGAGTGCTAATTAGCAACTAGCTGACTGTCAACTTTTCTTCTTCGAAGAGAGGGTAGGGTTGGTGATTCCCTTCTGAATTACCTGGCAATCAAATACATGTTGAAATTTATTCATTAACTTATAATAATCATCCCTAGCTTCTTTGGCAATTTTCATCTTCAAAGCACTTTATAAACATTCATAGAGATGCTGTGGTGATTAGCACTATGACAACTTCCTGCATAGGGGTCTCTCTCCCTATTTTACAGGTGTGGAAGGTAAGGGAGGGGTAAATGACTTAGGAAGTTAATGGCAGAAATGTAGTTATACCTCGGGAAATTATAACTTAAGGATTTGCATTTGGATCTTGCATAGCAGAGGTCTACATACTAAGCAGAACAAGTCAGGGATGGACAGGAGAACTGGTGTGAAAGGGAATGATGCACAGAGAAATTCTGTGCCTGGTACCAAGGTGGGATTAATTTAAGAGCAATTTGGAACTTGTAACTGTGCCTTTACCATATAACTGAAACAAGGTCCCACCAAATCCTGGACTGCAGTCACCATGTTCTTTTGAACCAGCTGTTATGCTTTACTACAAAGCATGCAGTTCCACTGCTTTATTTATTCAGTTATTTCAGCACAAAGTCTCAACCAATTGCATAAAGAAATGTAGAAAAAATATTATTTATTACACAGATTTTTTTTGAGTCTTTTATTTCACGTTTCTAATTCATGCTCCATTTTTTGTAAAGATTTGATCATAAGCATTTCAATCTTAATTTGATCTTAGATTTTTGTGCTTGCAAAACACAAGCCAAAACTTGCCAGGAAATGAAAGCATGGAGAATACAATCCATTGAGATTCTGTATATCACTGTTTCAGGTACTGTCTCCACTGTTTTAGGCTGTACTCAATATGTAAAAAATGCAATCAGTTACCTGTATGCATATTTTGTAGACAAAATGTATCTTTTTATTTGGCCTTTAAAATTTAAGTACATGTTATCATTTTAAGTTCTATAATTTGAAATGTTACCATGCTCTTCAGTGCTTGAATTTTGCCATGGCCTTGTACGGCTGCATAAATGTGAGTGAAATAACCAGGAGTTTTGCTTGGAAAATCTGATTATGCTGCAAGAGCAAAATGTTCCAGCTCATGAGGACGAAAGGCTGGCTGTGCCTCTCCTTTAAGTGAATAATGAGTTTGCACAGAAAAATAGTCTAAGGAAAACATATACTGAATACATCTTTATCTCCTCTATCTCAGATTCTGTTCTTTCTACATCTCATACCTTCCAGGTATGCTACTCAGCGACCTATATCCAAACAGTGACCAAAAAAGTGGGCACGTATCCAATTAAGTATTTAAAACACACCAGGTGCATCTTCAACAAGTCTGGCATGCACATATTGCAGAAAGCACGGAAAGATGCTGACATCTCTGGAGAAGCAGCAGATCTGAGCTCCCTCTGGCTTGAAACTTGGCCCACATCAGGAGCTGCTGTCTCTCCTGGAGACAGGACACCACAAACCAGCTGCTCAGTGGCAGCAGCTGCATCTCCCAGCTTCAACTCTCATTGCTAGCTTTGATTTCTGATTCTAAGAGTGCATTCTGCTCTCTGCTGTCTGCCATCTCCCCAGCATCATCCCATTGCATGGATTCTGCAGCCATGCCATGGTGCATTTTATACTGGTGTATTAAAACCCTACAGTTTTAACAGCACAATGTTTTGTGCATGAAGTACAACAGCTTGTGGAATTCCAGTACATTCGCCCATATCTCTTTGCTTGTGGAGTTTGAAGTTTGAAGGTTATTGATTAGAAAGCTTTGTTTCTAATTAGACAAACAGAAAAAAACCCAGAACCCTTTATTTTTGCTTGACACCGTACCCAGGGAACTGGCACAACGCTCTTGTCTGTAGCATGCCTGCTTCAGTGCAAGTATCCTAGTAAATATTGCCTGGATTTCAACATCTGGTTCACATTAAATAGAACTACAGATGTGAATCCAGTAAAGATAGAAATTTTGGAGGGAGGATAAAAGGCTTTAAATTAACCAGCAAGACATTTGTGTTAATTTGCAAAAGCCAAAAAAGCAAGTACGGTTATCACAGGACCTGCACGTCTTAGCTAGAAGGGGTAGCACAGCAATGCCCATTATTTTAAAAACAACTCATCCTTAACATGGTATGAAATTCTGGACTGAATTCAGGCATTAAGATTCTAAGTCACAGTATTCAAGAATAAATGAAAGTGTGTGAGAAGGGACATTTAGTCAACTAAAGAATTACGAACATAATGAGGACAATTACAGGGCTGTTTCACATTAACAGCATGAGCACTGAAAATTTCCTAAGTCTTCACACAACCTTTGTATTTCATGTATATACATATGTTATAATCGCACCCTAGTTAGTCATATGCATTGCATAGAGATCAAAACAAAGGAGGTGTTCACACACCTGGAGTTAAGTCTACACTGAAATGTGCCATTGAAAAAACCCAAACATTTAAACCATTTCACGTTTTGATGAACTGAGTTTAGATTTTCAGAACTTCTTTGCATTATGGCTAGACTGAAGTGTTTGCCAGACATAGCTAAGCTCACTTGGGTTTTTCTAGTGAAGTAATGAAAAGAACAATGGAATGGGGGTGTCAGGATGAGTACGTGACCAGTGTGCGCAGTCAGGTTCATGGAGGGACTTATTCATGGGTTATGTCTTTGCTGCTACTATTCCCTTTGCAGAGCAGGTAGTTTGTACATGATCTGCAGTCACACCTCCATTTGGCAGCTCAGGGTTCTCTATATAGTTTTAGGGATCACATCTGATGGCAAATAAGTCAAAAGCAAAAATAGTTGTTTTAAGTATTCAATACTTAAGCTTCATTTTTATTAACTTGTACAGAGGAAATATTTAAAAATCAAGTTCTGTTGTTGGAAACTTTTCCAGACTAATTTCTGTATGTTTGCTGCTTTTACCTCTTTCACTCCTCCCAGAAGCTCTTAGTTGTAAATATATGTGCTACGGCACAATTGTAAGCCTTTGAAACTTTTGAAATGCTAAAATACAAATTCTAATTAATGTCCTTGATTCAAAACAATCAAATTGAGTCACTGGAAAAATCTTTAGGGAAAAAGCAGACTTTTACGAAGACAGAGATTGCACTTGTCATAGCTTCAGTGTGGCAACAATGCTGTAATATAAAAAAGAGAGACCCCTTTGCCTCATCTTCCAAAATTTTTATTTACATGTATTTGGGGTTGTCATGCATCTCTCACAATCATTCTTCAAAGAAACTGCTTGTTATGATGAAGAGTTAAGAGGTGAGACTGGGATGGGAGACTGGAATAGTGAGCTGAGTGACTGTACTAGCTATTTCTTACATTTTTACAGGGTATGATGGTGCTAAATGAAGTTTAACAACCTAAAATTTAAGTTACTGGTGTTTCTTGAAAGAAACTGGGACCATATATCATGCATACAGCTTGACATAATTTATTGCTAATTTCAGAATGGCATTTCCATAGGCGTATTGTGTGCAAATCATATTCCACCATTCCTACACATATCATAAGACCATCAGTGGAATCTGGTGGTGTGTATCAAGGCAGACACTCTCTCCAGTGTGTTTGTGACACTGATTGCCCAGCTATTCAAACTGATGTCTCTAAACTCACACATATCAGTTCAAGAAGGCAGGTCTTCTTCTGCTGGCAGTGAGGTAAAGGGGCAGGCAGCACATCCCATTGTTCTCCCAACACCCAGTTGGAGCATCACTGCAAGGCTCACCCATGGGATCCTATCCTGTGATGTAGACATAATCCTCATCATACATCGATTAATACTCATTAGCGATGGACCACAGTTAGGGACGGGCTATTTCACAAAGGCTGGAAAGTATAGTTCAGTTCGGCCAAAGGTGTAGGCACAAAAATGCTTATTTTTCTAAATTCTACTGAAGCTTCTTCTTCATCATCATCATCATCATCATCATCCTGTGCAGGGTGGGCCATCGTCATTCTCACAATGCAAACTCACCTTTTTCTTTTTCATCTATTCTGTTTAATTCTCAATTTTCATTTCCCTCTAATAGTCCATTCCTTACAACTTATCCTGAACCAAAATATGTCTATTTTCCCTTCAATTTCAGATATTTCTGAAACACCTACTAGCTCTTCCCCTGCCACTGTTTTTAGACCTCTCCTCCTACCCAACATCTACTCTGTTTCAACACTATTCCTCCATCCTTCATCGACATTTACTCATCTTTCTTCATCCCTTTGACAAGTCTCAGCACTTCTGGCAAAATGCTGGAGGAAGCTGCAGCGCACAAACCTTGTTTGGTCACAGCAGCCCAATGATGTATTGTGCGTCATCAGTCCCACAGAAACCCTGAAGGACATAAATATGGTAATGGCAGCCAGCCCAGAAGAAGCTATCAGGTCTGTTGATATTCTGCCAGGGCTTTGTGGGAGATCAGGAAAGGTAAGGGGGAGTACATGAGAAATCGGAGAGATAAGAAACTTGGAATTATATGGAAATCAGTGGAAAGGGAAAAAGCGTTGGCCTTTATGGTTTTGTGTAGGTTTTTGAAAAGACAGTGATTTAAGATGGAATATTTTTATTTTATAGAAAAGCAAAGTGCTGGAGGTTAAAGTTTGATACCAGGTTCACTGTCAATGTGAAGATATACTGAAAGTTTACTCTACTGCTACTGTGATCAATCATCTGAATTTATGTCACAGTTCCTTGAAATATTCAAGACTTGGATCTAGTCAGAGGAAAGAGAGGAGGCAGTGGTGTCCCCAACAGGATCTATGTGGCTTGTAGCCATCCCCATTTAACCCAGAGTTATGTCCATTCAGGTGTTCAACCAATTCTCGCTCTGCTGTTAAGCCAAGTAGGTTACAGGCTTCTGTTTCTCACTAATACAAAAGCTTAGTGGTGTTGTGGGGGATGTGCCCCATCTTGTATATTGTTTCTTCATGAGAATGGGTCCTAATTTTAGAACCCTTTAATAATTCACAAATAATGTCCTGGATTTTTATTGTATTTTTACTCTTAAATCAATGATTGAAAATCTTACATTCAAAAAGTTCATTTAAAAATATTGCCCAAACTAACCTAGAGACACACATGCAGACAGCTCAGATGAGTCTCAGACAAACATCTGAGGTTTTGAATTGTGATTTGAGTTTAAGATCCTGCCTTTGCAGATTTCCTATTCTTGGTGAAAACTGGACAAAGAAATACCAAAATAAAATGGGAACATTTTGTCAAGTAATTAAAACCACACGAGATCGCATAGTTAAGAAAAGTATGTGGCATAAGAAAGTTTTCTCTTGACTGTTGCAAGGCATCAGTTACTTCTGATTCCAGATGCATGCCTCAGCTGCCCTAAGCCGGCTTTAAGGTACACGTTTCTAAGGGATGTTTCTTATGGCCAGGCTGCAAGGTCCTGCTTCATCTGCAGGAGATCAAATGCTGGATACTTGCAAAGCAGGAGAGGACAGGCCCCAGTGCAGTTTCTGTTTGCTCTGATCTGGGCTAGCTGCTGCACAGGACAGGACACGTTCTGCTGGTCAGCTTAGACCCACTGTATTTACAACTGTCATTTTATACAGGTAATCATTAATTTTACACTATCAGTCACTCGTTTTCACAGTTCTGGGTCTTTTATTTTCCCATTTATTTTTTTCGTTTCTGCAGCAAATTATATGTGTATTTTAATGACAGAAGCTGGTGTTTTAACTACTCATTATTCAGTTTCGAGGGTTATAAACCTTTAATAAATCACATCTTCTGGAGCCATGTTCAAATTCAGACATTTAATCCCATGTTGTTGAAAGTTAGTCTCCATTATGCTGTGCAGTATATTCCAAGCAAGTGCAGTATGTACTGCCTGATTGACTTTAGCAGGTCTTTATAAGAGCATGTTTAAAAGCCATATCAGCAATAACTTAGCCTATATCTATCTTTCTGTATCACTTGGTTGTTTTTCTTGTTGGTTTTTTTGGGTGTTTTTTTAATCTGACCAGCAGAAACCTGGTGTCCTCATCTCAGCCAGCCATCATTATCCCTTGGACATTGAATCCTGCTGCTTCTTCTGTGTCCTATATTTGACTATGTGACTTTTCCTGAGGGAAGGGCAGAGCAATGTCCTCTTAAATATTAAGCTATAACGTCATGTTTATGGCACGCTCCTAGGAGCTGTGAATCCCTTAAGCAGAAGAGGGGAAAAAAAGTTAGGTTTCCCACTTTGTAACCTAGAGCAATTGAATAAACAATATGTGGAGGCAGCACCACTCCGTATTTTTGTGGAGACAGTGGGACAGTGAAACACATACCAAGAGAGTGTTGAATGTAATAATCAAAACCAACAGTGGCATACAATCGGCCACCCGAAACACAGCTGTAACAGTTTTTCAGCTCTGCCGTGGAAACAATGAATAGAAACAAGAAGGAGAATAATTTTGAAAACAGCATTTCTACATTTCAAAGTAGAATCTTAAACTTTGAACCACTGGGATAGTGTTTAGAATCTTTTTGCAGATATAATTTTTGCTGTGTGAGGTCAGCTGTGCTAACAGCACTGGAGAGGCGTAGACCCTAACACAGTGATAGGTTATTGTGCTGTGTAGGAGGTAGGTATGTCACAGAAGCTGCTTTAACTGGATATTTCCTGGTATTTAAAGAATTGCATTCAGAGATAATTGCTGTCAATACTTAATCAGAACAACCATTATTTTATATCATACAGACATTATTAAATAAAAAATATGTATTTACGTAGTTTTGAAGTCTTTTCCACTTCCATTCTGCTCAAGAAATTATGACCTGCCTGGAAGCAAAAACACTTTGTTCCAAATCTGTGAAATTATGACCAGAGTAATTTAGCACAATTTCCCTAGCAAGCCTTTGGTGTGCCAACCTATGGTTTGGCAAATGTGCACTAAGAAAAGGTCCAGTTAATCTGCACCCTGCAGTGATCCTTGTTTAGATTTCCAGAGAACCTCTGCAAGACTGACCATGATCCCATGGGGTGGCTTGTGGGGCCACCTCCTTTCTACTGATGCTGAGTGTCAGTACTCAGGATGTTCTTATCGCAGGGGAAGGTTCTTCAGTCCGTGTGGGAACTTTGCCAGCCCTGTCATATAATATTCACTATGCTTTATCCCAAAGCTGCCTGAATAAGAAATTATCTATTTTCTCATGACCTCTTCTAGAAACTTCAACAGTAAAATATGCCTCCCAAATGAAGGCACCTCTTTTTATACTGACAAATTTCTCTGCTGTATAATAGGGCATAAGTGCTTCTGGTTTTGCATATGAGCCCCAAAACATAGCAAGATTAAGGCTAAAATCTGTGAATTCCTCAACTTTAGAGTGCCTCAGTGATTAGTTGCCCAGCTTTAAACACATAGACTTTGATTTCCCTGGGCTGTTGGTCATCAGCTGCTCCTTCAGATTTCATCTACATTGAGAACAGTCAGTGCTTCAGATACCCATACCCTGATTTTCAGAAGCAGAGCCAAGAAATTATACTAAAGCTTGATAAAATAAAGTTTTACTCTATTCCAGGTTGAGGGAAATATTTGGAGGCATCAGGCAGAAAGACTATCACCATGGGAAATAACTGAGTGATGAAATCCTTTGCCTAAAAGTGTAAAAGCCTGAGGTGCAAGTTTCTTCTCTGAACCAAATGGTTCAAACCCAGATCTTCTCAGTATTGGTTGCATAGGGTAGTAGCATATCTTTCTCTTATTTAAAAAAATTTTTCCCAGTTGAAGTGAGAATTTCCATCCAAAGCAAGGGTGAATCTAATCCTATTTTAAAAAGTTCTGGTATGGCAGCACTTTCCTCTGACCCCTTTTTTCTCTCCTACTCTCCCCAAAACTTTTGACAAAAACAATCAAAATCTAAGCTAGTTCTTACCTTAAGCTTGACAGATAAAAAGTACTTTCGGAAGGTGGTTATCCCACAGAAAGAGAATCAAGTTCACTTAAGTTTTGGTGAGCCATATAACCACTAAAGACTATCAGCCATCTTCCTGCTGTCCTTTTGCTCTGCAAGAACAGAGCACTGAGTACCGATTAACTTTGGCAAGTCATAATGCTGGGGGAAGGGTTCCTAATGCCAGCTTCCTTTATTAAAAATCAACATTCCTTCTTTGAAAATCTTCCAGCCTCAGCCCCACGTGAGGTGGAGACTCAAGGGAAAACTAGGCTGCAGAGAAGGATCTTGAATCCCAGCCTTAGTGGACCTACTGTGAAAACAGGCAGAGTTTAACAACTCAAGGGTGTTCAAGCTGTTTTCCACATTTAAGGATATTTAATGGTGCTCTAGTGGGAAAAATAAAGTAAAATGCTGGTATGTGGTGTGACTTATAAGGCCTGTGTGTGGCACTATGACATTTAGGGACAACAGCACTGAAGAAAAGAAAAATTATATGGTAAATTAGGCTTCTTTCTGTAGTAATAGAAATCTATAGCAACATAGATACAAAGAAGCACAACATTTATCCAAATTCAAGATTTAATAAAAATGTAAGGGCTTTTCTTCCCCTTTAAGTAGAGGGGGGAAAAAAGAAAAGGCAAACTTTCTCCTAAACTTCTGTGCTTTCTCACCCCCAAAGTCTCAATCTCTAGTGGGCACACATAGATCATGTCTGTCTCAGAACATAAATACACAGCAGTGCAACATAAGAATTAAAATTAACAGATGAATCCAAGGAGCGAAACCAGCTAACAAATGTATCTTGTTAGACTTCTGTCAGAAAACAAGATTTTTATCAGAAATGCTATTTTTCAGAGAACACCAGGATAATTTCCTCCTAATAAATTTCCTTCTTATTGAGAGCAGCTAAAGTTCTGCCAGTCAGAGGGAATCTCCCAAGGGTATGTCTTATGCAGCTTTCCTACCACTGGATTAGATGTATAGACACGTTCTAAAATACAGTGAGCCAAGAGTACCTCTGAAAGTGTGTTTAGGTATTAAAAACACATAACAGTGGTAGAAGTTTGCCTCATTTTAAAAAAGATTCACTACTTTGTTTATTGCAGTCTTTTCCCCTGAATTCAGAGGAAATGAGTGTGCATAATTCCACATTCCCTGGAAGGCAAAAGGCAAACATTGGTCTAAATAGTTTGTGGTGGTGTTTTGTAATTTTCATGAATCAAAGCTTTTTTTTTTACTGCATCGTCTATAATTTTTAAAAAAATCTCTCTCCTTTCCCTTTAAAAATATTTAGAGAAAAAAAGAACCATGTGTCATAGGGTATTAGCTGATTAGTTCATTCTAACAGTGCTAATTATAGGTTTAATTGCTTAAATGTGAAAGTCATTTATTTAAATTAGCTGCATCAAACATACAGTATGCTCAAAACCTGAAACATTTTGGTACTGGGAACCAGGATTATATTCTGTAAACAGAACATGCAAAATATAAGATGAGAAACAATGTGCCTCTATGTACTGATCGGCAAACTCATTTAAGCCCCAAACTCCCTCCTCCCCTGCCTCTGGGGTCGGAAAACAGCCTCATTTGAACAATGACTAATGGAATGCACTGAAATGTGTGAGGGTTGAAAGGAGAAATACTATTCAAGCCAACAAACTCATTTCATTTGTGATTTAGAGGGGCTCTGCACCTTTCCCCTGAACTCCTCCTGAGAAAGAATGAATAGGCATCTCAAGGTTATGTAAAAATGGGTATTTCGGGTGGAAAACTCTATTGGTTTTTAAAATAATAAATGAAGAAATAAATAAAGGTTTGTTATGCCATAAAAATACCACAGGGAAAAGATGTTTACATCACAACAAAAAGGTAGTCAGAGCTATAGTGGCTATAGCAATGACAGAAAGAATATGCTTGTGAATTAAAAAATATGCTGTATTAAATACGCAGCATGAGAACTATGATCGGAGTGCAAGAGAAGGGCTCAGCTTTTTAATCTGAGAAAAAAATAAAGGAAGAAAAATCAGAGAATTTTAAAGAACAGAAAACATTAGATAATTAACGTACTGAAGAGTGCCTAGCTACCAATCCCTCCATCTTCCTGTGTTGACAAAGGAATGCATATAGACATAGACGTTTATTTTTTAAGAAATATATATTTTTTTTAAAGGAACAAAGATATTCAGAAGAGCTAGATTCCCCAGACATATCAGTTTTCGTGTTCTGTATCTCTGTTTGGTCTGTAATCAAGTTGTATCTGAATGTTATTGCATTTTTCTAAACCTTCAAGTTGATATTAAGCCCCAGTTTTCTCAACAACATTATGGAAGTACAAACAGCAGCAGCAGCAAAGGCTGGGGGATGCAGAAAGCTCCTCTTAATTTAATAAGGGTTTTTAAACCGAACGCTATGCACCATTGACTATGCAGGAAAGCTATTTTTTGCTGCAAAATTTCCCAGCTCATGAATATCCTTGTATGCTTCTCTGTGCACAGCCTCTCTCCGTGCCCCCTTTTCCTGCTGAGAGGGTCATATGGCCACAGGAGAGCCTGACCCCCTGTTTACATTTCACTGTGCAGATTACACAGGGAAGAATAATACTACAGCTGGTTACTGCTTACAATTATTTAATTTTAAAAAACCCCAACCAACCAGCACTTTAAAAGCTGAATTTATATAAATCCATCTGTCTCTGTGTCTCTTTCCCCACATGCGACTTGTTATTTATTTTTTACTTGTAAATTTGTACTCATTCATTACAAGCTTCCTTTTGGGTGGGGAGAATATTTGTACTTTTGCTCCATGCCATGGAGCCTTAATCTGAAAAGATTAGAAAGTTAAAAATGTTTGGAAAACATTATTGTCATATTTTATATAAGCAAAGTAAGGCAGAGAGAAGGTACAATCCTAACATCATGCAGCAGTCAGTGACAGAGGAAGACCCATGTGTGAGGCTGAGCCAACAGTTTCATCTCTTAGAGACCCCTACCCTCCTGGCACACAGTGGTACCCCCACAGAGAAGCAGGTTTGAGGATGGCTAAGGAAAAATACAGTTAAGCATAATAACCCAAGCAAAAAAAAAAAAACAACAAAAAAAACCCACCCAAAAAGATAGTATTTCAAATTTAGAAAGGAAGTCCTGGGTAGATTTTGCTGAGATTAAATCTAAATTGAGTGGATTTCCAATGTGATCAGGGAACAGCATGTTAAGGGAGAAAGTTGGAGACATATCCTCAGGGGATTTATGTGGTTATACCTCCAGATGATCCCAGGGCAGTTGGAAAATGAGATACAAAGGGCTCTATTCTGCCCTCATTTGCACAGCACTTAACTCTGATTTTCATGCCGTTTAAACAAGAATGTCATGTAAAGTGTCTTGATCATTGAAAATGGTGCCAAATACATATTCTCCTCTCAAGATTACTGCATGCAATTCAGAACATGGGACATTTACATTAGTAGAGCTGGCCTTTAGAAAAGAGGTACAGACATTAAAATAGAGGTTGTGAGGAAGCTAATCTGAATTGGCCTGCTTCTCAATTACTTAGCCAATATAACCCTGTAAATTACAGTTTCTTTGCAGTTTTACATTTGTATTTGCCAGAGCAAACTGGGATTTATACACTAGACATACTTCATATAAATTTCGAGGACACTAAAGAAATGCTCAGAATGCCATTGTTTAAGACTATCATCTAATTTGCTAACATATGTAGATCTATAGTATTGCCAGTAAGATCCAGGAAAAGGGAAGTGTCATATCTTCCATACATTATATGATATCATGGTAATATGCCTCCTCATTTTTAGGTGTTTTAAAAGCTTAGCATTTCCCAGTTACAGAGAGTTATGTTGCCCTCTGGATAAAAGATGGAGAAATACATGACAATGCTGACTTTTTGAAGGAAAACTATTACACAATATGATAAATGCATGGTATGTTAGTCCCCACTTAGCTCTGCTGTTATATGCTATGAACAGGTCTGTTTTGTCTTTTTCCCACTGTTATAATCCTCGGCCACTTAAATGATCATGGGACAGCCAGCTCAAAGGTGTTACAGTATGTTATTATACTCACAGTCGTATTTCAGTCATTGACTAATCTCCTTATTAAACACCATATGTAAATCAAGGTGTGACACCAGCAGGTATGGTCCTATTCTGGACAGGGCTGGACTTTAAAAAAGCCCATCAGATTCTGTGAAGGCACATGCTACAAGCATTCTTGAAAATCATAGGCAGCTATGAACGCAAAAGGCAAGATACAGTCACGAGTCTCTTTTTCACCCTTTATTGACATTTCCTCAGACCCAGCTGATTCTAAATTTAAGATGCCAGGTAAAAGAGCCCAGCAAAAGAATCCATCAGGTTCCTTTGTCCAGTTTTACGCATTTGCATTACTGTCTTTAGATACTGTAAGCTGACCTGAGGGATGGGCATTACTTTGAAGTAGGCTCAGGCTCAACTTGAAACATAGCAAAAGCCCTCATTTGCAAAGTATGAAGAAGAAGCAAAGTGGGTTTCAAGGCTCAAACTCATGCTTAGAATATGAGGAGGAGCCTTTAATTGTTCAAGAACCTCTTCAATACATACTTTAGTGCATAGTTTGTTGCATATTTGGCCACCAGGATCATGTTCTGTTTGGGAAATAGAAAAAGATAATGAAACAGTACTCAGAACTATGTGTTACAGCATCAGAGAAGCATTTTTTTGCCCCTCTGTTTTCAATATCTATGAGTAATGCAGCAAATAGATTGTATGATGCATTATAAATTACATGATCCATCACAGTAATCATCATCGCTAACCAAATGATATAGAACATAACAAGAAATACTAGTAAATATTCAGTGAAAGCCAACTTTGAAATTATGAGTCAACTTATTCTAGGAGTTAGTCCTACAACAGAAGAAGAGAAAAAGGCATAGTGTAGTCTACCTATAATCAAAACAAAACAGCATTTCTGTTACGTAAGGTCTAAAACTGAACAGCCAAAGATCTATTTTACTGCAAGATTTGGAGCAGTGTGTATACTTAAGAAACTAAAAACATTTGAAATAATTTATAGAGAGGTGTAAAAAAGGCCAAACTGCTATACTGTTATTTCTTCTCTAGCCTATGGGGTGAACTTTGTGGGAATGTTCAGTGAACACCTTTTTTTCCTTAGAATTCTCAATGTGTTCATCAGACTAAAAAGTGCAGATATATGTCAAAGTAAAAATAATGCCCACTGAGAAGGGATCAGGCATTAGCTTTTCTTCACCAATGTCAATTAATTTTCAATTTGGATTTTCTGTGAGTTCTGTGGGAGAGATTAGAGGCATTCTGACGCAGTGCTTTTCCCTGCAAGACACCTCTCTGTGTGCTATAAAATGACCAAAAGATGGTGTAAGTTTGGAGTGAACATACAGTCTTTTCCACATATTGTCTAAGAATTTTTTAAGAGAACATATGTCTCAATTTTTAAAAGCTTTTCCTTTTAGAGAAATAGAAAAGTTGGTAAAAACCAAGGCTAGCAAGAGGGTCTACTACTACTTTCTTAGTCAGTGAGTACTGACTTCATTTTTATATCTCTAAACATTATTAACTTTACTGACATCAAAGAAGGCTCATACCCTTAACACAATACGAAGAAAAAAGGTATCTGGCTACACTGGCCTCATGTTTCATTGTACTATCACATCACAGGCTGCTGCACTGATAGAAGAAATCACAAATCCTCTACAAAAGAGAGAAGAGAAATGTGTATATATAACAGTCTTTGGAAGTTCTGTAAATGCACATTAGGTGTTGACTGCATTTTGCTGGCAAAATACATGCCACTCTGACAGCAAAGGCACAAAGTCATGCATCTTTAGCAAAGACAATAGAGAATACAGGATTTAAAGTTGCCATTAGGGAGCACAAGTGAATAAGGAGTAGTGGTTCTGATGGGATTTCTCTTTGAATTTTTAAAGCATGATAATGTAACCAGAGTACCAGCTATTCTCTTCAGCCACATTGAGCACAGGTAGACTGGTCATTCCTAAAAATATAGAATCATAGAATCATTAATAGCATGCCTAACTCAATTCTTATTTCAAATACTTGCAAAAGGAAAAAATAAATCAAACAACTAAACATTAAAATAACTCTTGCCACTGAACAGAATTGCACCATGATAAGAATGTTGCTGTCACCAGAAAAACACAGTTTTGTGCTCTCACAGTAGCTCTATAGAGGCGCATTTCTCCACCTGTAGAATCCTTTGGGCTGAGAGACAGACTAACCTTTCTGCTGTCTGCCTGCAGCCGGGTGGTGAGCTCAGGGTGGGTTTCAAACGGCCAGCTTCAGACAGGCAAGGGAAACTCCATTTAGCTTTTTAGCAAACTGCACAAGACATAAATATGTGCATTTTCCCTCTCAAGAAGGGACACAAAATGTGGATAGAAGGAGAGAATTATTTTCGTCCAAAATTTGCTTGTAATGATAGGAAGTGGAGAGGAGTGGGACATGCACGCACCCATGGTGAGAAGGGAGATGGGGCTTGGTTTTTTTTCCCCTGAAATGGGGCACAAGTCACACGTTAATTAGATAAACTCTTAGGTATTGCGATTGCTTTAGTTACGTATGTAGATATATATAGATAGATATGTATATGATCACCCGGGGTCCCTTCCAACCCTAACAATGCTGTGATTCTGTGATATACTTAATTGAACAGGGGACATTAAAAGCCATATCACTACTTAAGGCCTCTGTGTTCCTGTAAATACAACTAAAAGCATGATCCCAGGGTTATGCAATATATTTCAAGCACCCTGGGTGCATATGAGCTATTTCAAAAATTCCATGAGTTTTATTGCTGGGTATAACCTTTCACAAACACTGGACAAACCCATGTATGTAGGTAGTAGCACTTCAGTGGAATTGGCAGATTTCAGCTAATCTAATAGTGTAACTTGATATGTCTTTTCTATTTAATGTGTTGTGAAAAAATCTAAACACAGTTAAGATTTTTATTTTATTACTTTCATTTTGCCTTTCTTCCGATGTTTTCAGTAGCATGAGCACTGAGAGCTGAACAAAACCCATAATGTGATGTTTAAAACAGTTACCATTTTTCAGAACTATTTTTTAGGAGGTGGTAGAGATTGAGAGATTTTTTCTAAATTAAGAGTCCAAGATTTATGGGCAATTTGACTGGTACCTGGAAAATCAAAAGGAGTGGAAAGGAGAGAAAGAAGAAATGGTGTTGTATTCCAAGGAAGAAATAAAAAGCTTTTGTTGTCAAGTTCTTATTACCAGGATTTAGTACTTTTGATTATTTATTTGAGAAAATACCTTAACTTGTTCATCTCAGTCTTGAAATACAACTGGAAAAAGCCTAGGTCAGGCTATCAGCTTGACCACAAGACCCTGATGAGGTAGCAAGTGAAATAAATGTCACATCCCTTGAGTGCTGCACTCAGATACTTGAAATTTTGCCATTAGGATGGAGTGGCATGGCATAGTAGTTAAAACACAGGTCTTACAACCTTAAGTACAAAGGCGAAATAAATATGTTACAAAATCCAAGGGAACATGGACACATGGAGGTACATATGCCTGTACCTCCCATCTCCCAGTACCATCTTCAACTGCTCATCCAAATTGAAAGGAGTCTGTGCTGGCAGCTGACTTCAGGGCTGGACCTTTTTGTCCCAAAAGTAACCTAGAGCTTCTCTAATATTTTACAGAAGTTTCTATGGAACAGTGAGTGCTGTCTTGGAGAAGCAAAGTCAAACAGGAAGCACCATCACTAATACTGTGTGTCCCCATGGGAAAAGCTTGTGCTTTGCTTGGTAGAGTTTCAGAGTTGTGGTCACTGTTGCTTTTGACATACATATATTGTTAAATATTTACATTTGAGAGGATAGGGTCAAAGAAGAGTGCCTCGCAACTGGAGCAGAAGGCAGTAAGGTCTGTGGGGATTTTTTAAATTTTCAGAGTTCATTCCAGTGTGAGATCAGCCCTGGAGAAAGTTATCCTTTCCATAGGGATGAGATTCCCTGTAATATATAGAGCACTCAATTTTTCATTGAAATGTAGTGAGCAACAAATCCCTTCTACATCTCTTTATATATCTTGGGCAAGGCAATGAAGTATGCCTTTGTTGGGATATAAGGCAATGAGGTACACAGCTGAATCTAAGCAACAGCTCCCTGATTCTGATTTAAAATCTAAGGGGAAGCTGGTGAAAGCATCTGAGGACACATCTTATGTGCTCACAGTAGGTTGCCTTGTTGAAAACACAATTTTTTTAAAATCCTCTGTTCTCCAAGGCTCATACGTGTAGAAGACAACATAATGGGTTTCCTGAATGTTCAAAATTCGTACGAGAGTAACCAATGTACAAATATCTGAGTGTAGATCCTCAGCAGGAGATGACAGTGAGAATTCCATGCATAAACTGCATTCTGGGAGTTCAGCATCTGCAAGGGATTCAAATGTGTACCTGCAGCCCGAGTTCCCCAGGTCCATGATGTACATACTGATGTACACAGGAAGGTAGAGAGGACACAGATGTAGATGATGGGTGGGCAGCTGGCACAACAGAAGTATGACACCCTGCCTAGTCCCCCCTGTGGATCTGGGCTGTTTTCTGCCCTCCTGGGAGGCAGGTGAGGCAGAGCACCTTGGGACCATATCACATTATAAAAGCAAACCTGCATTTACATTTCTTTCAAAAATGCATGTGTGACATTCTCTTTCAAAATTACAGGTTTAGTAGTGTGCAATAGATGCCTTCAGGATGCTCTTATTCCTTGGCCAAAGTTACTGATAATCACTCACACAGCAGGCCCCCCCTCTTGCTAAAAATGAATCACTTCCAACATTCTGCTTTTGTCCTTCTTTCCCATGTAAATATTCCTGAAAATAATCTCTCATCAAAGAAGTACAACCTGAGCAGGGCCAATCAAATTCCATGAAAATGAATATAGCATTTTCTGAAACATACTATTTCCTTATTTTTTTCATGCTTCAATTTTCAACTTTCCTTCAAATTCACATTCCATGCCTGGTGCATTTTAAATTTGTTCAAAAATTGTCAAAAAAAAATACTTAGCTATTTCTTGAGGAAGAAAAACTAAAGTTTATTTCTTTTAAGAGATAAAAACTCCAGGCATTTTAAACCATACTTCTTATTTCATACTCATGCCACACAGTGTACACCTCTTTTTGTAGTGTTATAAGTGTAAACATCTAATTTTAACCAAGTTTAAATAATTTATTTTACTTGACATCCATAGCTTTGAGAATTTAAATATAAAATATTGAATTTTCATTTACTCAGTGTCCAGAGGGAATAAACAGTGTATGTACTGTCTATAGTTGCATCCTAGTAAAAAAATCATCAAAACCCCCTAATATTTTCAGATTTTTAGGAGAACATTTCTTGGGAAGAGTTGAAGCTGATAATTTACAGAGGATCCTGGAAACTAGCCCAGAGAGCAGAGTTCATCTGTAATATATAAAATAATGCTAAAAACCAGTTACATGTGACCTATTTATTACATATCCCTGTATTTGGGCAAATAAACTCAGCTGCATTTCACTTGTGAAGTACAGAGTATAATTTGTATTAAACATAGATTCATGCCTAGTTGGTGCAGAGCAAATGCCTTGCAGTGGTGCAATTTGACAGTGTTACAGCACGAATAACCCGGACAAACAAGCTTTGAGCAGTTGCTCTCTTTTCCTGTCAGTTTTAGAAAAGCATTTTATGGCAGTAGCAACAACTGTCTATGTCTTTTAGCTGATCAAAATAATGTATTACTGGCTAGTTAGGGAAGAGATACTTACAATCTTGAGATATAGTTTGCTAAACAGTTTCATTTACTGTTCAGTATAGTTAAAATTTTAGTACTCCTGATACGGTATCAAATAGGCTTAAACAACTGTGACAGCTGGAAAGAGGCAGACATTTCTGTTTGACTATTTTGCAAGCTTCAATTAAATATCCGCAGTTAAGGAACTCTCATAAAAAGTCATAAATTTCTTCTACAGTAGAAAATAGAGCCAAAATAATGTTATTTTTTCAGAAGAAGAAGTTGCAGGAATGTTTAGACTAATTAAAAACAATCCCAAACATCGACTCTTTTATAGGTACAGGAATTGTGGTAGGTGGAGTGGAGACTGGGAGACAGGAAATAGCCTCTTGTGTGTGCACATACGCACACCACAAACCTGCTACTACAAATCCTAGCTACAGAGCAACATACATTTTAACATCAGTGCCACAGGTATATCTCAAAGCCTTTACTGAAACCTTATGAGCAGTCCACTGTGTTGAAACAAACAAGAAGATGGGTGCCAATTCATGTGGGGAAGTGGATTAAGCTGGAACAGTTACAGGAATTCTTGCTCTGTACTCTGTGTCCCATATCTCTCAGTAGTTGGTGTCCCCAGAGCCAGGGCACACAGAAGTTCCACAATCCACAACCAATTTATTAATCTGAACTATAATAGAAGAATTTTTTAAACAAGATCTTTCCCCACAACTAGATAAAAGCAGCCAACATGAAGGCTAATACTGGAATTAAAATAGGTTTAAACCTATGAAAGATAGCTGTCTTTGCTTGTGCCAAAAGGATTTTGCTTTTCTTGGTGCTTTATCTTCTAAAGAGAACTGTAAAATCTCTGTGCTTACATAGCCAGTGAAAACTGTTTGGGAACATCTAGATTAAGAAGCCTGGATATCGGATAAATTATCCTTAGGCCCAAGCAAAAAGCTGGTGGTCTAGGTTTGTGTTTGACAAACCCAGAGAGCAGGAACAGTTACAAGGTGGCGACTGCTTACTTTTCTTCTTGTCCCTAAACAGGTAAAGTTTACATACTTTATTGTACTGGTTTGAAAAACAAACCAGTGGAAGACACCAAGTCAGAATAACAATTTATTAGGAAAATTAAAAATAAAGGCAGAAAAAAACCCCTGGTTTAAACTGACAGAGTCAGAATAGAACCTGACACCCTGTTAGTCAGAGTGGTGGTAGCAGTCCGATAAAATGGTGGCTGCAGTCCTCCTGAAGTGGTGGATGTGGTTCTGTTGGAAGCAGTGATCATGTAGAAGGGTCTGGTCTTCCTCGGAAGGTCCAGTGGTGGCTGTGTAGCTCTTGTCCTCTGGGAATCCAGGGGGAAAGGCTGTCTGTGGTGTTTGAAGTCTCAGATTATATCCAGGATGGAATGCTTGGTTCCTCCCTCTGCGTGGAGCATCTCACAATGTGATGACGAGTCATGGGGCAAGGCACTGATGGGCCCATTGACAGAAGATAATCCAGAGGGAGTTATCTATGAGTCATGTGGCAGGGTCCTTGATTGCCCATTAAACAGAGATAGCCCCTGGAGGGAGGAGTCAAGGAAACAGTGCCCCACCTGCTTTCAACAGTTTATGAAAATGGTGAAAGAATACATACTTTTAGGCACATCTTACATTGTAACCTAGGACCTTTGTATAACTCATGAGAAATCTAATTACAGAGCAAACTTTTTAAATTCTAGCTTCATGTCTTTGCTAATACTTGCCTTTGCTGAAGTTCCTGCTGGCTGTGGAATGGTGGAAAAAGGTGTTCTCAGTGAATAATAAACTTGCTGCAGAATGCACTGCAGTAGGGAAACAAATAGCTTACAAAGATCAGAAAGAAATGTTTGTGTCTATAACTGTTGATTATTCATTTTCAAAATAGCTTTTTTGCTTTGACATGTCTTTTAAAAGGAGTTACACAATTCAAAATTAAATGAAATGTTTTCTTGTAGGTTCATCTGTCAATTTTAATTATTTGTTTCCCCAAAAGAAGACAATTTTTTTGAATTCTGGAGCAGATCTCAGTTGCTTTACTAACCCAGTTAAAATCTTACAGTCATTTCCACTGAGAAGAAATCCAGCAACCCAAATAAGAGTGCAAAGAAAATCTATAACTAGACTGCAAAAGAGCATGTAGACAAATAACTATATGTTTTCCCAATGCTCTTGCATTGCCACTAGAGGTATCAAGCACAAGACAAGAAATCAAAGAAGAGAGAGTACGGATCACGGTACCTTGCTGAGGAAAGATGTCCCTCATTCATCTCTGGCATAAAAGACCAAGCAAAACTGAGCATTCAAAGACATGAATGGGAAGATTTGTAGGAAGACAGAAAAATGCAAAATATATTCTGTTGCAAAAGAAGTGACACTCATCCACTAGGAAATTCCCAGCATTTCATTCTTAATTCGCTGTCTAGTTTTATACAGAATGTATATCAGTATCTACTGATGCGTGTAGAACCTACGACAAACGTACTATTAAATGCAGAAGGTCTGAACTTGAAACTCAATTTCTGTTGCTGCAGTTCACCTGCCTAGTTGTGCTTGGGTAACTTTATGATTAAAATATTATCTTCGAGCCATAACAGCTCAAGATTGCTGTAAGGTTTAAAAAATCTTAGAATTTGTCAAAACTCCACTGTGCATCTTTTTAGGATTCTCTTTGGCAAGCATCAACACAAAGTTAACTTAATTTCAAATTTTCAAATCTGTAGAACAAAAAAAAAACCTGTGGTGACCAAAGGGTTGTGAGTAGCTTGAGAGAGTGAGCTCTAAATACATGATGGAATTGAAAATGAAAGTAATAAAACTGTATAAATGAAGAATGTTGTTAAATAGCCATTAGATTTAGGAGTGTTTATTTTCAGTATGTCTCTGATACTGGTTTAAAATGAGCCAAATCTAAATGTTGAGGCACATGCCTTCAACAGAATTCTCTGTCTTCAGAGAATTTGCTAATGGGAAAGCTTTAAGAGCCATTGAGTTAGTCCTTGGATTTGGAATTGATGTATCTGCCCTTTGCATCTTTAAGATGCTGCACAAACTACCTTAATTACTAAATAAAACAGTTCAGATCTCAGAGGGGAAGTACTATGTATTTGGCGAGAAGAAAGGGATTCTTATGAAGCAATCTAAATGCCTTCAGGTATTGCAAGTACAATCGCCAGTGAGGTATGTGCATGCAAGTGAGGTATATGCATGCAATTCAGAGCATATTTGGGCCCATTTGATTCAATTAAGTATTAATTATTTCATTTTTCTCCCTAATAGATCAGTATAGGAAAAAAAAGTGCTGCACAATGATGTAGAATGATGTAGACCCTGCCCATCTGCTCCAAAATGAATGCGACTATAGTTAGTTGAGCATAGTCCTTCTCCTAAATAGCATGATACTAGAAAATTATCATGGCCAGAATATTTCTCAACAAGTTTGTTGAGAAAATACACAAAATACTGAAAAATACAGTGTCATGAACCTGAACACTTCATATACACTGTTAAAACTGTCAGTGGGGTAAAAAGTCCATAACTACTTTCTGAAAGAGTCCTGTTAAGAAGGATGGCAGTGAGTCATGATGGCTTCTTTGGCAGCAAGTACTTTCAGGCCTTTCCTGCGAAGACTGATGCCTTAAAAGAAGCAGATTGCAAAGTCCTCCTGCTCAGGAGTTCTGTAGATTGGCAAACAAGTGTCCATGAGAAATGCTGCGGCATCAGAGATGAAAGCAGCAAATGTACCTAGCAATAGCAGACTCCACTTCAGCCAAGCAGCAATACTGTTGTATTTTTATGGGAAAACAATCAGAAATTCAAGATTTACCACCTCTTACTGGGGGTTATTTATCCCAATGTGAAGAATGTAAAAGGGCACAAAGCCACAAGCCTTCCATTCCACCTGCCTTATCTACAGAAAGTGAATGGGAGACAAATACCTGTTTAATCATAAAATAAGCTTCAGCAAAGCAAATGAACTTAGGCATTTAAAAAGCAAGAGAAGTCTAAATTGTCTCCTAAACTCCTTATATTCAAACTGCCAGGACAGTTGCATGCTTTTCTTTCTTCCAGCAGAGCCGTTTTTAATTCCTTATTGCTGTCAGTTTTCTTTTATTTCAGGAGTGAAGCTGTGACAGGGCGTGGGAGCCGTGCGACAGGCGGCTGTGCAGGCAAAGCGATTGCTGCAGACACGGCGAGCTACCTGCGGCCACTGGAGCTGCCTCGCGGTCACCTGGCCACTGCAGGCACTGAGGCATCCACGTGCCTTCCCTCCAGATGCTGAGCAGCAACATTCTAAAGCAGCCAAATCCCGCTTTCCCCCTCAATCTCGCTTTCCCCCTCCACCCAGAATTGGTAAGAAATGTGCAGTATCTGTTTTTAAAATGCAAATTTACCTAGGTTTTTTTTGGCCACTGGAGTTTCTTAAAAAGATGAAAAAAAAAATCATAAATTACTAAAGAGACCATTTAATGTCTAAAGTAAATCTTTCCTCTGTTCTTATTATACCAGTTTGTTTGTTGGCCTGAAAAGTTGCCAAGCTGTGTGACAAAGGAAGATGAAGCACAGCCTGGTCTGCAGGGACAGGCAGCACATGGCAGCATGATGCTGTCGACGAGAGGAAGCATGCAAGTGCAGGTTTTTATTTTTTTAGGCTGGTATCTGGAACCTCATTTATCCTCAGGTAGGCTGGTTTGTTTGCTTGTTTATTTATTGAATGTATCTTAGTCTAGTGAAAAACTACCAGGATGCTCCCAAAGCTGCCCCTCTGGGTTCTGCAGGAATCCATCCTGGCAGACAGATCTGCAGACTTGGAGGAAGTTCAAGTATTTTCCAGTATATCAACAAATATGACAAGAAATCCCACTTTATTCTGAGTGATGCCATAATAATAAGTGAGGAAGAAAGTAGTAACATTAGATAATCCCCATAGAAGACTAACTCTTTGATCTCCAGCATTTACATGCATGCCTTTACACTTTGTACACTGTAAGCATTTGATTTCTTACCAATAAAATACAGCAAGAAACTCCTCTTGAATGTTCCAGAAATAAAATTCTCCTTGATCCAGTTATATGCCTTCTAAGCAGTGAGGGAGAAAAGTGAGGCCTCAGATGACCATGATGGGTAAATGAACAAGTTATCATACAAATGCCAAGAACTAATAATGTATGTTTAGCTTAGCTTCTTCTAAATATTATGTCAATTATGGTTCTGCTTTTTCTACAAGAGCCAGTGCATTATCACGATTTTAATTCTTTGTCTCCAAACACATAGGCAAGCCTGAGACCAGGGCTTGTGTAGATAGGGAGCGTTAATAAAAACATTTTCGTAGCCCCATTTCTGTCTCTGATGATAACTAAGCCTAATTTTGCAAGCAAATTTTGCATCAATTCATGTGAATAAAATCCATCCTCCCTTGTGTCCTTGACCTCCCTAGGCCTAGAACCTTTTGATTTTTTTCTGGCCTGGAAATATTCACATACTTGAGCAAATGTGAAATAATGAGCTATGACCTCTCGCGATACTGCTTGTCTGGTTACATCAGTGAATTTTCAGCAAGGGAGCTATTTCAATGGGTGTCAGAATAAAGGAAATGACTCACTAGGCTGGCTTATAGCTGCTTGTAACTACAGAGACTGTTAACTAAATCCTAAATAAATAGCAATAAATAATGGAAAATAAATCATGTTTCATTGCTAGTGCTAAAATCTAGTATATGCATTATTAAAATTAAATGGATGCAAATAGTCAAAAATCTCTGAGCAACTTTTTTTTTTTAAATGAAAGAACTGAAATTTTTGATGACTATCAAGAAGAGAGAGGAAAAAACAAAGAGAGAGGAAAATCTAAAAGGAAGACATTTTCCAGGCTGTAGTGCCAGAGTCATTCTTTCATAGGCTTTACATCACAGAAAGCTCAGATTCAGATGTTGAAAATGTATGTCTCCAAAATACACCCATCATGTATCAAGATTTCAAGCAGGGTTTATTCATGGCTGGGAGCAGCAGTGGTAAAAGGAAGCAGTTAAAACCAGGACACATTCCTGGGACATTATAATGCATATTATGCATTGTCTCAGCTTGACTGTGAACAATGCACTTGAAAATGAACATCAGCTAATTAGGTGCATACCATAGAGGAAGCTTGAGCCTGTTTCATTTACTGCACAAACAATTTCAGACTCGGTGTTTCAGCTCAGAAGACGCATAGCCCTCCACTGCTTTCTTGGACGTGGATTTTACATGTGACATGGCGATGCAATCTGGAAGAAAACAGAAACCCTGGAAAGCCAGACATAAAAATAGAGATAGGAGAATTTTAGCTTCCTTTCTGCTTAAGCAAGTGTTTGAGAAACTGAAATCTGGATCTTGCTAAAGAAGTTTGCATCCACACCACAAATGGCACTGCAATGTAGATGTACCCTAGGCAGCTGAAAAAAAAAAGAAAAAAAGGCAGCTCCCTCTAGTACCACATACTATTTAATTATAACATCACGCAGCTTAGCTGCTCGTCCATATGGATACTCCATACTGAATTCTGTGCTGCTGTGGGTACTCATATCTCTGAGCAACCTCACCTAAAACCCATTCAGTACCTTTACATTGCAGTGAAGTCTGCAATAGATGTACCTTAAGCTTGTGCTTTTCTGTGCTATACTCCTGACAACCCCATGCAAACAATACCACCACTTTTGAAATATAAGTAGTCCAGTTTCCCCTCTGACAGACTACAAAAAGTCCAAATGTGAAGTCTAAGATGGTGAGGGCAACAGCAGTATTCTGCTAGCTCTGTGCAATAGCTCGCCTAAGAGGCAGTTGGCTACTGGGAAGTTCTGTGAGTGCTACAATATAAATATAATGAAATGACAAGGTTCTGCCATTTCTCATCCTTGTCACAGCTCTCTCTGAGCCCTAAAACTCTCTAAACACCAGAAATGTGAAAGTTTTAGAAGATGACTAACAGCTTGAAAAAAGTTGGAGTTACAGACTGGGAAGGCATAAAATGGAAATAACGTGTGACTGCAAAAGAGATCTTTTAAAGTTATTCTTACCACTACCATACAACTTCAGCAAAGTGTGCAGTGAAGTTAAGCTCAGTGGACACAAGCTAACTGGTTGTTAGCAAGGCTGAGCCAAAAGCTCCCACATTCTTTGGTCACCCTGTGGTAAACACCTAGACCACGCATGTCACTCCTAATGAAGAAATAAAAATGTCTCTCCACACCTGAGAGTGCAAGGTGTATACCAAAATTTGTCTACTGAAGCAGGTCTCTTGTTCTCACATGCACACACAGAGCTTTTGAATAAACGCTGCTGACCATCACAGTAATTGTATTAAAAGACCCAGAATTTGATTCCATTCATTATTTCAGAAGTTTAGGAAGTGATACAACCGAAGCAGTTCAACAAGGCAAGTGTGTCTGTATGTCGTATTGGCACTTCAAGCACACGACAGCATCAGCTTCATAGAGGATCTTTTGACTTTGCACTTGAAATTTCTCTTTTTTTTCCCATTTCATTCATGGACTAAGAACACAAGAATTAAAGTCAGGAAAAAAAACCTAACTATTGCTGAAATTTGACTACATGGTCCGAATATGAACACCACATTTATGGCACTGATCATCATCTATGAAAAGGTTGAACTAAGTTATAGATCTTACTGACAGCTGTGGAGGTGTAGCTAGGGAAGAGGGTCTCCAAGTAAAGGGAGATGCTTCCTTTGCTGAAGTGAGTTCCTATCCAATTCTTGGGTAAACTCCTTGGACAATTACGTTGCTTTTGCCTCAAAAGGAGCTTTCTGTCAAATCAGGATGGTGTTTCCTCACGAGTATTTGTACAAAAAATGCAATGTAAACTGTTTCTAGCTTTGCTTGGAATTTATGTATTTGATGGGAAAAAATGGTTATATTTAATGAATTTCAAAATTCTCTTCCTACTCCTAAAACGATGGCACAGTTTGACATCAGAGCTATGTCACTATTTTTTTTCCTCAGGAATAACAATACATTGTAGTTGTCAGTCTGAATTTTTTTGTAGTTCTCTAAAATAAAGTCTTTCAAAGATAGAAAATGACCTTTGATTCCTCTCCCTTTGCTAATACTCTCAGTTTTGTTGTCATGAGAACATAAACACTAAATCCCCTAGAGTGAATCTTCCTTCTACCTTTTTTTATACGTAGATTGGACATTTCTTATTCTATCATTTGATTTCTGAAGCAGTTTGTTAAGTTTTCCTCCAAAGTAATGTTTTTATTGATTGCTTGTGTGGCTGTGAAATGTATTTTCTATATTACAGAAATGTTTGCATTTTGTCTTTGTAAGTTCAGAGGTAGAACTCTAGTAACAGAATTTTATTTTTATTTCCATCTGATGTCTATATTAAGGCTCTCCTAACCTTTAAGGCAAGTAGTTTCAAATCAATTAGGTTGTTTTTCAAGAGGGATGCTATGGAAGAATTGAGATTCCAAGTTAAATTCTATTTACTCTTTCACAATCATTGACACATTTACAAGTGATCAGCTAGGAAAGATCGGGACAGAGTGAACTGAGTATTAAAATTGAGAGTCTGAATCAGAAAAAAATAAATTAGAGACACTATAACTTCTAAAGATGATTTAGCTGTTGTAGTAGTGTTGTAGTGTACATGAGAAATAACCCATAAATATCTAATAGAGCTCAAAAGAAGTGATAGAAATAGAACATCAACAATATTATCTGTTGCATACTAATGGAATGAGAGAACTGCAAAGTAAAATATTGAGTATTTTTCTGTATTGTTTATGTTGGATAGGAAGTTAGGAAAGGTCTCAAGAAGAATTTTTCCCATATAAAGAAGTCTGAAGGATTTCTGAGTTTTATGCCTGCCTGTGACTTTCTAATCACTAAAGATTAACAGTACTGATATTCATTAAGGAAAATTCAAATAAGTTTCCTGGGAGTAAGGAATGAAGGACTGGAGTCATGATCTATCTGTTTGAAAAAGCCCCAACAAAAAAGCAGTTTCATGTTTATAAGCTGTGATCTTTGCATCCTCTGTAATTATGGCCAGCAAAACATACCTTATTTGAGAGTTGCACAGGCATAAGTATCATCAGACCTTGGCTTAATACTGTCACTAAATCTTCTCTAAGGAGAAGACAAATGAAAAGTGAAAAAGCAACACTTTTGCAATGTTTCTTTGTCAGTTATACAGCACCTTAGATTAAATCAGTTCTCTTCAGAGTGAGAGACAAAGCTAAGGGCTCAGTGGGTGAGATCCAAAATGACAACGGTCACACTTCCGCAACTGGGGAATAAGTAAGGTGAACCAGAGCAGTGACAAATATTCCTCAGCTGCTCCCCAAGATGTAAACCAGAAGACAAACCACCTGTTGAATACCTGTTGAGAACTACAAAGGCATTGCCAGGGTACAGAGATGCAGCTAGAAAAGCAAATGCTCAGCTTGAATTGAAATTGTCCAGAGATCTCAAAAACCACAAGAAAGGGTTCTTCAGGTACATAAACAACAATCTGAAAGAGAAGGAAAATATGCTGTTGAACAGGAAAGATTAATTAATTTCACCAACCATGCTGAAATGGCAGAAGTTCTTAACACTTTCTTCACTTGTGTCTTTGCCAGCACTGTTGAGCCTCAGACCTCGGGAACATAAGTCCAGGTTGATGCAAACACAGAGCCACAGTCAGTGAAGGAAGGCTTGGTGTGCGAACTATTGCAGGGGCTTGACCCCTAGAAGTCGATGTTCCCTGACAATATTCACCTGAGGGTGTTACGGAGCTGGTGTTGTCCTGAGGCCCTTCTCAGTCAGTGGTATCTGTTTCACAAGTGTTACAAGAGCAATATGCATAATTCTATATATTCTGCTTGTGAATGGAAGGGAAGATTGATCCAGACCTGGGTGTTAAAAAACAGTTTCAGCTAATCTTAGATGAGCATGGTCCTACGTACAGAAGTCTGTGGTATCTTCATGGTACCGAGCAATTTTTAGAAGAATTGTGTACTTCAGGCTTAGACTTTGATAGCACAATATTCTACAAAAATAAAAATCCATAGCGTGTACATCTGACCCACATAAAGTCAGAAAAAAACCCAATCCCAAAACCCAGAAGAAAGCAGAAATAGAGCAACAATTTTAAAAATATTTTTTCCACCAAGCAAACTCAGAAAATCACTGGATACGTGAAGGGCATTTTAGCCCCCTCCAAGCACCAGTTGCCTTTATAATAATTTCCAAAAAAAAAAAACCAAACTTGTTTTGTGGTAAGAATGAGGGCTCCCCAGTGAGAGTTTTAAAGACATGAAGACATTAGAAACATTTGCAGCCACTTCACTGATTTTTAAAAGAAACCCCAACAATGTGATTCTGTCAGCTGATTAAAATGGTTCTCTCCAGTTCCCCTGAATTTCTTTTGGAGGATCATTACTTTCCTTGCAGCAAATTTTGGTGCTTTGTTTTAAGGTTTCAGATTAATGGAAGGAAAGTTGAGAGGAGACAATAGAGCCATACAGCAACACCAGGTACACAGGAGCACAGACCTTTTGGTACATCCAGTTAAAGCAAATACCATCAATTGAGCCAGGACTTGAATGTTTTCTGATGAAAAAGTCTTATAGACAGTATTTCCAGAAAGAATAATATCATAAACTATACAAATAAAGGAGGTGATATTTATCTTTCTTCTTATGTCACATATTAAAAAGAAATAGTTATGAAGGACAAAGTTTACTGTTTCTCTTACCCACTCGACAGGGGACAGCTTCTGACCCTGTCATCGTGCAGTACTTGTTAGTGTTATTTCTTACTGGTATTCCCTAGGCACAAATGTGATTAAAAAGACTTCTCAAAGGTCACTGGGCAGAATGTCTATTATCTGTCCGAAGACATGAATTACAGAAAAATAAAGCAGCGAAAAAGATGACTGATCCACTGACTAAGCAGAAGTACAGGACTTGGCAGACCTGACCTCCAGACCCTTCTCTGCTCTGGCAAGACAGGCAGATGGACATAAACATCTTCAGTAAGTCTTCAACATGCCTAAGCATTTCAGCTTTTTTTTTAAATCCCATTTGATATTCCTCTGCTTTCTCAAGTGTCTAGACATCTTTGAAAACCTGTTACCTAGTCTCCTGAAGGGGTAGTGTTACTACCTTATTTAGGTGCTGAGACTCCTGAACAGTCTTTTCAGAGACTAGGGTACAAGCCAGGAAGGCTAAGTTAACAGCCTGACCTTTTTTATAGCCCATGCTGGAATCGAAGGCAACGAAGTGAGGCCTAACTTAGACAATTAAAGCTGGATGGTATGAATTACATTCCGTTTTCAAAATGTAGCTAATGTACTCACTTATTCAGAGAGGCCTGGGGCAGATTCACACATTAAAGGATATGAAACTCATATATTATGGTAATGGGAACCATGAAAATCGATGAAGATAAATAACCACGTTTGAAGAGTGTACCCCATGAATCTGAACATAAAGTCAATTATCATATTACAAAATTTTAAAAAATATATTAAAAAGTTAACCTTATAAATAGCATCAAAAAATCTGGTATTTTAGGTTATTGAGCTGAGAACTGTAGATTGGAACTTTATTAATTAATGCAATAACAATCAAAAGAATCAAATTTCTGTTATTCCCAAGCACTGAGGCTGAACAAATAAACTCGTTTATAGTTGCAACATTCACCAGTGCTCCCTCATTTCATGCAGAGCTGTTCATGAGTCTCTACCTTGCACTCCTGGAGCAAGCTCGGCTAAGGTATGTGTAGAGGCAAGGATTCTGCCCATATCTCTGCCAAGGCTCGTCCACAAACCAGGTAATCTCCCTACAGGTGATGGACAGTTGACTATAATTGCTCCATTTTTTATAAGTATGAAAACCAGAGACAGCTAAAATGAGACAAACGGAATGTCTCAGATGAAATCAGATGTGACCTTTTCAAAATGGGGAGCATTTCAGTGATTTTAATTAGAAGCCTAGGAACAAGAGTTAAATAAACTTGAAGATACCTGCTCTTTCAACTGAGCCTGGTGGGCTAGTAGGAAACTTTGTCTGCCTGCTTTACAGCACATAGGTTTTATAGCCTCTCACTCCATTAAAAAAAATAAATAAATTAGAAGCCCCAAGGCAGCCACATATTTAGAAGCAATGAAAACCTGTCTACCTCTAAAGCATTTAAAGGGAAATGTATTTGGGCTTACAACCCAGGAATGAAAGCATAGCAGAATGAATTAAAACATTGTGACTTTTCTGTAATCTACATTGCTGCTCATGGCACAAGTCTGAAGGTCCAGAATTCATTCTGTGTTTCTTAGTATTTCATAGAAATAAAGAATCTCAGTGCTGACAAAATTAACATTGTGAACAAACGTATCTCGTTACAATGTCAAACCGTGTAAAACCACAATGGATCATTCCAGGGGAGTCAAAACCAATTAGTTGTATCAGAAAATCTACCAGACTACAAAACAGAGAGGCCTGTGAACTTCTGCAACTGCTTCAGAGATTAAAGAAGCTGCAACACAGCATGGGGACTAGAGATAAAGTGAGTGGGTTTAGAAAGACTCCAAGGGAGCTGAGAAGTTCATGCCCAGTTTCAAAACATACCAAACTTTAGAACTGACTTTCTAAGCAATTTTAGACTGTTTCTCTTTTTAGAACAAAAATCGTGCTCCCAGCCCATAATGTATAGCTCATTTCCCTAAATTGACCACCAATACAGCACTCTGCCAAGAGTGATGTCTTCTTTCACCCCCTTGTGTCCCTGTTCATACTTCTATTCCCCTTGTGAATCCTGAAATGGAAAGACGATAATCTAGTCTGAAAGCATAGCCATTTCTGGCCTTAATTGTAGCTTGAATCACTCATTAAAAAAAAACCCACAAAAAACCCTAAACAGAACCAACCAAAAAAACTCCACTAACAACCAAACCAAAACAAAAATACCTAAAAAATATTTCTCTACCTCTTTGTTTCCATGACCATTACCAGATAAACAGATAGGTCTCAAGCTGCAAGTCGGAGGAGAAAAAGGTACTGTTTCTTAGTATGCTCATAATATAAAGCACAAAACATGGATGATCACAAAATAAACTCAGTTATAGACATTTTTAAGAAACATTGACTAATTGGAGAAATGTGTCAGCCCAGGACTGTATGCAGTCCCGAGCTCACGCAGTGCGAACTTGAACAACTTTCATCATAGAAATACTAGGTGAATGAAAGATTAAGTGAAAACAAGGTAGATCGCTAATAAATTCAAAATACAGAAGCTTTATGTGCCTGTCTCCCCATGTGCATTTTTAAAGTGCATTTATGTATGTATTAGTTGCTGTCTTTCATGCCTGGCAAGCATCCAGCATTGGCTGGCTGTAGGAAACGTTAAGCAACCCCCACCCCTCAATAACTACTTGGCATAGAAGGATTGCTTGTAACTTGTGCAACATGCTTCATATTAAGGACTCCTCAGCTTCAAAGACACTCTTGAAACTGGGAATTAAGCACTTACATTGCATGCTTTGCAAGTTTAGCTCTGTGCCTCTTGATCATCATCAAAGTTGCCCTACAGAAATATTCCTCCCTCAATTTGATACCAGTATTTGAATTAAAAAAGATTCTGTACAGTATTTTAAATGCATTAAAAGGAGCACTTCCTAGTGTAAAATCTGGCTTGCTATCATACTGGTTTTGTGGTCTTCAATTCTAATAATAATCATAAGCCTGTTTATTGAGGATGAGGAAAGAAAACATTGTGGGGCAATGTAACTTATCATGCCCATTGTGGGCACTTCTTTGGATTTTCTTTTTTAACTTTTTGAGATAAGCATCTCATCTAATCAAAATATGAAATCTGCTCTGCTGCTTCACAAATGAAATACAGTTTCTTGTGTCTCGTGCTTGTCATTTTCACCCTTGTCCAATTTGTTATCACATGAAACTTTCACATCAAAGGACAAACTTTGTAGAGGTTCAGTTTTGAATTTCTCCCTCCCTCTACTTTCTGCTGTCTCTATATGAAAATGAGAGGGGGGGAATGTGAGGAGGTGTCTAAAATACATTAGAAATACAGAAGAATTAAAAGACTTTTAATGCTAATTAAAATGTGAAGGAACTCAGTTTTCCAAGGTAGCCATTTCCCATAAGACTTGTGTTCTAAATAATGCATTTTCTATAGTTTACTGGAGAAATGAGTGTTTGTATTAAATTTAAGAGAAAAAAATCCCTGGTTTTTGGGGTCTTGACATAAGGAGGCATTTACTTGGATCACGTATGCCAAATATAATTGAAAGATAGCTATTGGTGGATAAAAAATAGATTTGCAAAGATGGCTAATTAACAGAAAATAAAGACATGCATTTCGTGGGATTTACCAGAAGAGATTGTGTCCAATATCCAGTGGAGTCAGAGTTCGACATCAAGCCTGGTTTTATTAATCTCATCTTAAATACTCCTTGCTAGGTTTTATCAAAACACACATCACCCTACATTTTTGAAAGAAAATCCTTGGGGTTCATTTTCCAAATTTAGGGTGAATTTTGCCTCAGTAGTTTGCAGGATTATGAATATCTGCTAAATGGCACTGCCTCTATTTTCAGCAATGGAGTTCAGTAAAATCTATATTCTGCATTAGCTGCAAATTTATGCAAAGGGATATAGAAGAAAGCCAGCAATGTCACATTAAAACTCTTTTAAGCTAATATCTAATCTGTGCAACTTTCCAAAAAATGCATCTGTAAAAAAGTCAGTGTTATTTAGCTTAAGATAGGAAACTGAACAGAAATTTAAACGACAGGGGTCTTTTTACAAAGAGATAGTGCCATTTTTTTAGCAGAGACATTTCTCTTCACAAGTTTTTCAAATTATATGTTCTTGTGAAGGATGTTAAATGTCTGGGTTGTAAATTTCAAATTGTCACTGCATGATGAACTCCAAGATGAGAAAGAAAGGAAAAAATTACTTGTTTTTAATTCAAGCTGAACATAAGCTATTGAAAATTCATATTTCATTTGTGGATTTTGCTCAACATTCACAGGAGCTGGAAGTGCTACTTCAAGGCTAGCTAGCAGAAATGAACCAAAAAAAAACCTCTGAGTTGTGCTGCTATTATTTCACCATCTTGAGGTAAAAAATAGAGGTAGATGAAACTAGAATTTTCACTTTTTAGGAAATTTTTAATAAATTTTTTACATCTGCTTACAGTTAAAAAAATATTCTTTACTGATAAAATCCAGCTATTTATTTCAGTTTGACTTTTGCATGATGCATGGTATCCAAGCAAATTACAGTGTTCTAACCCAAGAAGTTATACACATTCTGCTGTGATTCCATCAAAAACTTTTAAAATGAAACTTCACCAGAAATGGCTGATTTCCCATGCAGAGTTTCATTCTGAGTAAACATTAATTTCCAAGAGAAACTCTCTTGGCCAGCTCTAGAACGGATGCTGTGCAGCTATGCTGACAAAACACAGTAAGGTTCTACCCAGAATTTTATGTCTGTAAGGAACATAAAGAGCACATAACATTAGTATCTCAAGGGTTTTCTCTAAAATTTGGAGTCTCACGTGGTTTTGCAATAGATTAAATTGCAGATACTTGACAGGAAAATGAGAAGGACAGAGTCTTCTCTAAGGATCAAGAAGATATACTTGGTTAAAATGGACGTTGGGAGCTTGCATCAACAGGATCAGACTTGAAATTGTTCAGAGAACTGTGATCCTCTGCACCAATAAGTCAACTCACACAGCTTTGGGCAGACACAATCTTTGTACCTCAAGCTACTTGCAAGCTGTTCTTTCTAGGGCTGCTGCAAGGCTCATTTAGCTCTTCTAAAGGACTCTGAGTCTCCTGGAAAAAAAAGATATAAGCTATTGCATGCTGTCCAAATCAGTCTTGGCTCAAGAGCTGTTTGTCTTGGAAACAGTGAAGTGTCCAGGCATGTTACTGCAAAAGCCCCATTTTTCGCAAGAGATTCAAAACAAAGTGCTTCAGTAATATGGAGAATGCAGCTAGTTTAGTCCCTTGATTGTCTTGATAAGAGGATTTGTAATTATTGTGCCAATAGCAGGGGCGGATAGAATAGAGAAAAAAATATTTGCCATCAACAAGACAAATAAATCCCAATTTACCACCATAGGAGAGAGTAATGGAAAGGCGACTGATGGATTAACCAATGGCTCTTTCCTCTCACTCTTCTTAGACACAACACACACTGATGTGGGTTTATATATTTTTAAACAGAACTGTTATGGATCTTTTATGTAGTGGAAGTGTTGTGTACTCTAATTCAAAAGGGATTTAAGGAAACCAAGTAAAACTGAACAACAGGGGTGGGGAGGGAGGGGAAATAAACTTGAACAAGTATTTCCCTGTACATCAGATTCAGAACAGCATAGCAAGTAGCTTTCTGCAGATACGAAATACAAATTTTATTTATAGATGTGTTCCCCATGTGTTCACCTGTGGAATTCATTCCAGTGTACCAGGAAAAAAATATTGTAGTGGCCTCATAGCCACCATTTGCTGCACACTCCTGGCAGTTTCCAAAATGTCTCGAAAGAGAATGCATTCCAGCTGTCTCCTGCACTCATCCTCTGCCTGAGATGCAAGCGTAACAATGCAAAGAGAACAAAGCTACTCCCCTAACAAAGGCAGCATTAAATACTGGCAAGGAAATAAGAAACAAAATATTCTTTTCAAACACAGGGAAAGCACACAAGTTCACATTTTTTCTTCTGCTTGTTTTCTTAGTAAGGGTTTGTGTATCTCAGAGATTAAAAATGTAACACATACTTGCTTCAGTTGCTATGGTAATTCTGTGTGGTTTGGGGTTTTTTTATTATTATTATTATTATTTAACTGAATAGCACTGTAAAGAGCTGTATAAATGTCCAGAACACAAAATACAGCTTTGCCCCAGGCATCTTCTATTTACACACCCCTCTTTTTCGGCAAAACTTCATTATTGTTGCTTTTAATGAATATGCACACTCTATGCATTGAAGCAAATCTGAAGCAGAGAGGTACAGGAAATTGAATCCCCACTAATGAACAGCATGGTATTTGAGGCTGTTTCAGAACCCAAATGTCACAGGTGTTCAGGTGGAAATTATTTGTCATCTTACAAATTCAGAAATGGAGGGTTATGAACAAGACTTTCAGAGTGATCATCTTTTCAATATCACCAACTCACCACTAGTGGAAGGAACCCCTGTGGTGGATGTTCTGCAGAAAGTTAGGACAGAAGCAAAGGTTTGAAATTAGCATTGGCTGCTATGGCTCTCTGAGGGGAAGAAAGGGATATTCCCATGGATCAGAAAACTTTGCAAATTAAAAGTATCCAAAATCTTGAGCATGCTAGCAGTTTTATGAGCCAAATTATCTAACTTAATAGGACACTGACAGTACCTGTCAAGCATCATAAATAGCAGAAGATGTGCTTTTCTGAAGGACTGGAGAAATGCAATTAAAAAAAAAAAAATAGAGAGTCAGACAGGACATCTGTCTGATGAGGAAGGAACATCTCTCCAAAACTGGTTTTGATAGCAAAACGTGTTCAAGCACAATCATAGAAATGCAAAAGTATCACTGCAGGTCTAGTCAGATCCATGCTCCATGTTGTACCTAAGTGTGGAAGCGTCTGTGCTGTGTGCCTGCATGCAGGTAGCACTTCTCAGAGAGCAGGGAGAGGTAACATGTAAACACCAATCCATCAAAGTGTGGGTGGAGCAATGCTCTGGAGAGCAATTTTAGCATGCAGAAAGATGTGGAATACTGAAGCTGCAGGTTATGGAAGAAGAGCTGATTAAAATGAATGGTTGGGGCACTGCAAGGAGAAAAGTAAAATATGAGAGAGAAAAGAGCAGACAAAAAGGAAAAGGAAAGTAAAGAGTCAATAAAGAGAATAACATCTTTCTTATAGGACATGTGGATTGGTTAGAGAGATATTGTACCTTTCTACCCTTTCCTGGTAAGTGTTATCCTAGGTCTTGTACGTCTGCCTTTTTGGAAGAAGTTTCAAATAAATTTTGTCTTCTCTGAACAGTCCCTAGACCACAGTATTTTGACTATATTCTGAGTCTCTTATGCAGACTGGTTCCCTCTGTGCCATCCTCTACAACTCTGCACCAAGTGGGATAAATAACAGTCTCCTTAGCAAAAAAAAAAAAAAAAAGTTATATTTATCAGAAGGAATTATTCCCTTAAGGAAAATGTGGGGGTTTTTAAATATCAGTCTATCTGTAGATATATTTATGTGCCTTATCTGAAGGCAAACCACTTCCTGAAAAGAATTGGTAGGTCAATTTTATCCATCCACCTCATGGGTTCTCTAAAAACTAATCCATCTCTCTCCTCAAAAAGTCAAATTGCCAGTTTATCCTTCTGCCTTCTTCAATTGTCCTACCTGCTTTCATTTCTGAAGCTGACTGAAACAAAAGGTAAAATTGACCAGCCTGTATAACCAGAACTGTCCCTGAAGGCAAAGGGTTTAGGAAGTGGCTAAAATGTGGCTTGCCCTTTTCATTCCTCTCTCTTTTCACTTTTGCTCTACTTTGCTAAACGCATAAATCTGTATTATAAATAATCTATAGCTAGCATTCCATTTAACATAAATACATCATTCAGATTAGCAATATAGTGTGCTTTTTAAATAAAAACACTGGGGTAGGTATTTTCAGAGCAGTTAAAAGATATAAACAAAATGCAGTTTACTTTCTCCCTTCTCGTGAAGTTAATGCAGAGTTTCTCCATCTCTCAAGCTTTCTCAAACTGTAAAAGAATTAAAACACACTTCTTTATTGCTTCCTCTTCAAGTGTTAGTTATTCAGTTGCCAGGGTAACATGAAAAGCAACTACATAGCTCCAAAGTACCAAGGTTCATACTGCCTGATAGGAGTGATATAGGAAACCAACATGCTGAATAACAGAAATACATTCTCAGGCAAATAAAATGGGAAAAAGTAGCTATTCCATATATAAGGGAAACCCAAGACACAGCTTTAAAAGTTATTACAGAGCCTCTTGAGCGGTGCTGCTATCTGTATTTGTTATTCATTGTCTGTATCCTTCCCTTGGCATCGCTTCTTCTTCGCTACTCAGGACGACTTTGGAAGATCTGTGCTCATAAGATGCAAGGAACTGACCCAGCTGTAGTCAGAACCTGCACACTCTGATCCCAACTTCCATGATTACAGTTTTATCGATTACGTGCTACACCCTCAAGCGTTAGCCCTGATCTGATCTTTGAGACACCTCCTCTAAGCCTGGCTTCAGTCATATCAATAACTACACTTAGAGCTCCCCTATCTGGGTGCAATTTTACCCCTCACCAGCCCTGTGGAAAGGAAAATACATAGAGTGGACGAACTTTGGATTTCTAGCCAAACTCTGAATAGGAACAACTGTTTGGTTTCGAAAATTAAAATTAATATACTTCAAATATCAGTTGGTCTTCAGGCCAGAAATACTGCTGTTTGAAAGGCAGTAGTCTCAGCAAGGATGAGGTTTTCAAGGCAAAATGAAAGACAAATCTGGAGGACTTGCAGCTGCGTGCTCCAAACTTGATTTTAGTATAATTGCTATTTGTTATTTGGCAATGTGGTCAGCTAAGTGGAAGACACAAGAAGACTGAAGTCAAAAAGGTCTCAAAGAAATAAGATCTAGGAAGCCCACACTTGCTCATGCCATGACAAAAAATTATCCAGACTTTTGAGTATATACACATATGCTCATAGGAGCAATGCTGATGGCTTATTATGGTTGCTTATTGCTTTGGGTCTCTTAAAAGCATCTAGACTTCAGGAGAGATTTTAAACCATGTTTCTAGCAAGTATCCCAAGAGCTAGTAATGTCAATGGAAGGGCAGGCAAGCTCAAGAACAACTATTATCTTCAATATATTTGTTGGTGGTTGAGATTAAATGAAAGGAACTTAATATATACCTATGTCTGTTCTTTCTTTATTGCGAGCTGGGCAAACAACTAGACACACTGGTATAAATCTTTTAATTCTTCACTGAATTTATAACATTTTACATTTTTTGCTCAATTCAGTTTTTATTTTTATTTATCTGTGAAATCCTTCTTGATAATTATGGATTTTTTTTTCAATGTACAAGAATTCAAACACTTGTTAAAAAAAAAATTGAAAATACATCAGTTAGCGCTCATATGGCACTACCAGACTCTCTTGGTCTTCCAGGATTTTTAGGCTTTTTTAGAAGGATTGCTATTGCTAAGTATAAACACACTGAGGTATTACTTTAAAAATTAAACATAAAATTTCTGATTATACGGTTAGTAAGAATTTTGCTTTGATTTGTTCTTCATAAAAAAGTTCATGTCCTCTCAATCAGAAAGAAAACCATGCCTGTATGCCTGTATATTAAGTAAGCAATAGTTTAACAGTCAATTAATCCATCCGTGATATTTAGATGAAGTAAAACATGTAAGTGATATTAAGGAAATACATCATTTATAAAATTTCTGTTATGAAATCATTTTTATAATTCTGATATACAATATTTATGCTCTTACGACATTAATTTCTAAATTAGTTTTGGTGTTAATTACAAAAGAGTAAATTTATGCATTTGTGACAAGCAAAATTTTATATTGATTATATCCATATAAAGGCATATTTTCCAATTAGCAGCATTTTTTAAAAAAGCTTATGTAGACCCACAGTCTTCCTAGTAGGTTGGTTTAGGGTTTATTTGTTGAGGTTTCTTGTGCTTTACATTGGGATTTTTTTGGCTTTAAAATCATTACTGAGATAAAGTTTCCACTACAATAACCCTAGTTAATGTCTGATGCTTTCACTTTTCTTTTACATCTCTGTTGTTCAAATGTCAGTGGTTTTAGCACTGAATTTAACCTTCACACATTTTCCTCTTGCTCCTGAAACCTTTCTAGTTCTTTCCTCTGCTGGATTTGGCTGACAGTAGACCAGAATGCATCATGCACATACACACACTGCTGTTCGAATTCCTCCAGGCATTTCATGGCAAGTCTATTGAATGACATTGTTCTCTCAGAGCAGGCACAGAGAAACTCAGATCTGAAAGCCTGTTAGATCCCTCAGAGGAATGTTCCAAACAAGGCAAAAGCCCACCTTTGTGGACTGTGATAACCTGGGAGGTCCTCAAACATTTTGCTGGTTTTTCGCATGAGTTTTAAAGAGTGAAGAACTTGTAACCCTTGTGGTTCAAAAAGCTACATTCACTACCAAACTAACACTAAAACCTGGACGCACAGTTAGGAGCTGTCTCTTGTGAATCATTCCTCCAGTGGATAACCTCAAGCAAAATCTAAGATAAGATATAAATCTGTATTTGTTATGCTAAAAAAGTAAGTTGTCTTACTTAATAAAAGACTATTCTGCAGTCTAGTATCACATTTCTAATGTCCATCTTACCCTGCGTAAAGCTGACCCTTTTTTAGGGACTCAAAGTAGGAACCAGATGTAGACTGAAGATATTCAAACAATTTCATGTTCTCAGTAAATGTTAAGTAGAGATAACATGAAGACATTTGTGATTCATTTCTAGTTAACTATGGAACAACTGTTCTTTTTCAACATGTTTTTTATCCTAGTAGACTAATGAATCTCACATGAATGTGCATCCTGTTTTGTGATAGGCAAAATGAGGCAAAGACAAGGAAATTAAATGGCTCCAAAAATTAGAGATGCACTGCAGTAATGCAGTGCAACAGTTCTTACCTGTTGCTTTACCCACTGAGTCATGTTGTTTCCTTCAGGAATTGAAATATTAATTATTGACCATGCATGGCAGGCTGAGTCCACTGTTACTGATCTCTGCCTAAATGGTTGAACTCGCTTTTCTGGAATACTATTACATATCACTGCCTCTCTGTCATAGGGAGCACACAGCTGGTTTCTGAGTTTCAGTGTTCTCTCTGCTAGAGAATTCTGGTTAAAACCTCAATAAAAACAGCAGTTTATCAGCCAATGCATTCCATAGGGCTAGCAAACATCATAATGCTTGGTGGTAAATGGTTAGCATGGATGCTTATTTAAACCTGGCCAAGCCTCTCTGGTTCTGGAAGCTGTAAAACTCCTAAGGCTAGGCTCAAGAAAAAATTGTGTGCTAAGAGGATGAGCATAAATTCCAGACAATAGAAAGGAACTTTGCTTAATGTACAAGACACAGACAAGTTACAAGCCTGGGTCCAGTCTAAAAATGAAATAGTTTGAAAGGGGATTTTCTTAAAGTGCTGCCATCTATGAGTTTGGCTAGGTCCCAGAAAAGCTGAAAAGGGTCTTTTTCACATTTTGATTATTTCTACTGCTCATTTTCTTCCACTCCCAGAAAGCAAGATCACAAAATCCCACTTTTATCACTCATAGAATACAGTATAAGCCCCTAAAATGAAAAAGAAAAATGCAGATGACCAAGAGATTCCATTTTTTTCCTGGCATCTTACTCACTCATTATAGCCATACATGTAAATGCTTTGGTACCTCATCCAACCAGGTGCTATCAGCAAGTCTATGAGAATTTCTTGGAATGCGCATCACTGAGGAACTCTTACTTTGGAGCTAAACTCCAAAAAAGACATGATGTTGGTAAAGTTTTAGCTCTCTCACATTTTCTCAAACAGCAGGTTTTCAGTAATACTGCTTAACTGACAGAACTGTATTAACATTATCTATTTATATATACATATATATATNTATTCTGCAATTGGCATTTTTATGCCTTCATCCTGTTCCTGATCCAAGCCTAGTGAAATCAATAGAAAATTACATCACTTGACTTCAGCCTAAGAACAGTTGGTCATTTAGTCAAAACTGGTAGCTTGAGATCATTTCAACAAATCATCAAAAACCAGGGTGGGAGAAGTGAGAAGTCATCTAGTCTATTCTCTGCTTCAGCAGGGTATCAAATATAACTACCGTATTCCTGACAGATGTTTACCCAATCTGCTCTTGAAATCCCCCAGTGACAGTAATTCCACGATACTGTTAGGCAATTTCTTCCCAAACTAAAATATTCTGATAAGAATCCCTAATATCTAGCCTGAATCTTTCTCTCTGCAGTTTATGACCAATATTTCCTCTACCTACAGATGGAAAAGAGTTTCTCCAGTTGATTCACATCTTTCTCAAAGTGTTATGCTTGTAAATAAGCACAGTTCTCCAGCTGAGGCAACATCTGTCCTGAGTAGATGAAAAAGATGGACCAGACAGTAGTCATCTCTCCATCCCAGTAAAACAGCTGACCTTTCCCCAGCAGTGTGCCATTGCTGATCTCTGCTACCCACTGATTCAGCTTGCTATGTGCTGTGTCTCCCAAACCTCCAAGACCATATCTGAGCCCTTTTTTCCTTATCTTTGCGCGATTGTTCATACCTAACCCTGTACTTCTCTCCCTTGAACTCCATGCTTTTTTTCATATTGTTTCTCAAGATGTTCGAATTGTATCTCTTCCTTCCCAAGACTTCTGTTTTTTCCCAGCTACGCACTGTGAATTTAGTACACGTGCTCTTTCTCCTGCTATCCACTGCATTACTGACAGCGTGCAGTTCACCACACCCAGGAGAGATTCTTGCAGAGCCCTACTCAGTATCTGCTCCTGGCTCAACACGTGACCTGCCAGAGTTCAAGAAGCATTTGGACAATGCTCTCAGGCACATGGTGTGACTCTTGGAGCATCCACTGCAGGGCTGAGAGTTGGACTTGGTGATCCTTGTGGGTCCCTTCCGGCTCAGCATATTCTATGATTCTATTATACATACTGCTTTCCAGCCAGTATATTATTGCTTTTATAGTGATTTGATCCAGACTGTGCCATAAGACAGTGACAAAAGCCTGGGTACAAACAAGATGTATGACATTTATTTACTTCATATTTATGCTCTTTGTTACCTTATTAAGCAAAGAAATTCAACTAGTTTGACACATTGAGTTTATAAATCCATGTTAGCTCTTATTCTTTCCCTTGTTACACAGTTGTTAACAAATCTTCATTATCTGTTCCAGTGCTTTTCCAGTGACTGTTGCTAAGCTGGGGGGTGTGTAAGTCCCCAGCATTGCCGTTGCTGTGTTTCACAGGTAGGCAATGTCTTTTTCTTCCTCCTATCACCACACCCATGAATGAACTGCTTGCTCAGGGCTGTGACGCTGCTGATACCTATTCTCGAAGTACTCTCTGGCAAACTTCATTAAATGGACATACATTCCTTTCAAATTCATTCATTAATTATTGTTATGTCTTCCCTAATGTGTGTATAGAACTTGTTTTGTTGATTTTTTTAAAATTCTAAACTAATCTTCAAAACGTTTTATCTTGTTTTACCGGGATACCAAATACAATATGAAATGCCTAATGCATGCTCTTATTATTCCCTGCAGCACTGTGAACATTACACTGACTGACACATCAGCAATAAAATGCTACACAGTAAAATAAGTCACTAAAAATCTAACATGTTAATTACAGAGGCACTTCTTTGCAATAACCCTGAATAGAAGACAGATTGTGAAAGAAGCCACTAAAACAAATGTAGAATTTAGAGTATTTATTCTTTGCCTTTCTTAAATTTCTTTAATTGGAAAAGGGTTTTTTTCAGTAATTATCTGTGAATAATTAACTATTCTAAGTCTACTTGTTTCTGTATTTTTTTGTTTTCCGAATAGTCATCCAAATCTCAAAGACATAATTTCAAAAACATGAGTAAAGAAATTAAAAAATATTTTTGCACCATGATATTAATTATTTTAGTGGTTGTTTGATTCAAAACAATTTTATTATATAATTGTCTTTAGTTCCAGAGACTGCTCTTTACTACAGATGTGAGTTTCCTTTAACTATTCGTGAGATATGCCCTGATGATGTAAAATATATTCCAAAACCTACATTTTTTTTTAATACCAAGGACTGCAAGTAAATTGGTAGCCCATAGGAACAACATATGTTTATAATTATGATTACCATCAGGGAATTCAACCTTACTGAAGGACAGAAAAGAGGCCCAAGCAGGGAAACCTCAAAAAATTTATGGAAAAAAAAAAGAAGGGAAGGAGAAAGTTGAAATGGGAAAACCACTCTTGAATAATGGAAAAGACTCAGTTGTAAAAATAAACACAACTTTCAACTGACTCTGCTGCAAAAATTCCAATATTTTAATGAGAAAAAAAAAATTAGTAACGAATTATTTTCACTATTCAACTGATTTGTGGGATGTTCTCCTTCTAAGCTCTAACCATAAGTTCTCTGAATTTGTCACAAAAAACCTGCTAACAGATCGGCTACCTGACAGCAAGAATAAAATGCTGCAAATGCTGCTTTATGTTATTAATATAGTATGCATACATTTAAAAGTGCCGTAGCTAATGCTGAATTGTTTCCATTACAAAATTCATTTTATGAGTGTTCAATAACTCAGCTGTTTGAAATCACAGTGAGCTGAAGATGGCAAGCTTCACTTGTGTGTGCACGGAAGATATGACTTTTACAGCACAGAAGTGAAAATCTCTAAGTTGTGGGTGAATCCTGAAAGATTCACATTTAGCGTTTAGCTTGACTGAGAAAAGCCCTCAAACCTCTTGGATCTAATGAAATAAAGGGAAAATATTCCAGAATTGTCACTGCTCGGGCTATTAGGTTCAGTGGGTTCAAAAAATAAAAGTTCCTCAGGGTTACAGGTACACATTTATCAAGATATTTTTTAATCTAAATAAAAAAATCTTATTTAAATTCAGTAAGCAGATAAGACATATTACTTTTACTAAGAGGAGATAAATAATGAAAATAAAACCCATTTTAAGATTTTTGATTTTTTAGATTTTTCTTTACTTTTTTCCTTAGATGATTGATTTTCTAAAGAAATTTCAGGCTAGGTAAGTTTTGCAATTTTAAAATTAGATAAAATTTAAATAACAGGTATCTTACATGATCAAACCTTTTGAGGTAACTTCAAAATGGTGCTAGACTTAATTCACAGCGACTTCTTTCATGCACCTTGTTTTATGTAATTGAAGAAAATCTCTTTTCATGTTGAAAAATGACTGAAGTTGTAGTATTTCTGCACCTCTTCACACTGTTAGGGTGAATTAGAATGTGAAGTCCATGTAACATTGTGGGAAGCACCTATCTTACCTGGCTCCGGCCTCGTTCAGAGTGTGATTCAGCCCTGGAGAGGCCACACCAGCCTGATAAAAGCTCATCAGAGCTAAGGGAAGGAGAACCATTCCACAGTTGTATCGCAAAAACAAAATAACCTGAAATTCATTATACCTTCAGGGCAGTGCCAACTCACAGGACTTTAAAGGTGTGTGTCTTCTAGCCCCAGCTTCAGGATTCACATGATTATGATTGAATCTCAAGTTTCTTTCTTTCTTTTATTTTTCTCTTTCATCATTTTTAAGAACCGCATTTCCACACTTCATGGTTGTAGGAGAAAATGTCTGATAAGGAAATTGTTCAAAAGCTAGTGAACAGTAAGAGTTCAGTTCAGAAACTGGAAAAAGCTGAAAAGAGGCAGATCTTCAATAACATAGTGCACGTGTCCTCTGGAGTGTTAGGTAATAGAAGCTTTAAATTAAGTTAGCTTCTAGTTGAACTAATGGTGATTTCTGATGCTTAATTGGAATGCAAAAAGATTAAACAATAATAAATAACAAACCTCATTGGAAACAGTGTCATGCACTATTGGTCAAACATGTTCATTAATTCTCATACCCCAGGGTTTACATTGAAGAGGAAAAGCTGTGGACTGAAGTTTTAGGTTTTTTATTTAGTGATCAGGTTCTCCTGTGAAGTGTTTCTGAAACACGGTAACCTATCTACAAATTTATAGCTTCGTCTAGAAACACTATTGCTGCATTCAGCCAAAATAGTCATTGCCCTTTGAGTCATCCAAAGCTCTGGACGGCCTCGGGCACTGGTTCTCTAGCAGGCAGTGATTTAACAGAAAGACCCCTACAGGAAGAAGTCACATTGATCCAAAAACTGACTGCACTTAGACGGAGGTGTAAGACACAACTTTGTGACAGAGCCAGGAACAGCACCTGTAAATAATTTTCTGTTAAAAGAAACTTTTGACCACATGAATTTCCTGGAAAAGAGGAAACTGGTACAGAAAAAAACTGTCCCTTTGAATTCTTATTTCTTGATTTTGCTTGGGACCTGAGTCCTCAAACTTATCATTGTGGTAATTACTGGCTACTTCTGGCAAGTGTGAGGCTTTCTTTAGGCTTTTTATAACCCAGCTTTCAACTTTTTCCTTTAGTCTCACAACAAAGGTACCATTCCATTACTACATAATAAACACTAAAGCCAGTCTTAGCCCCTAAAAATTTATTCCCAGTAGAAATGACTGACTGGAGGGCCCCATGTTTCTTTGAAATGTCTTTACATAATAGTTACGTGGGAAAATCTTATGAAGATCTTTCATTCTTGCCTATATAATGCTGACTTTATCCCTGCACCTTGGATCTGAACTAGCATTACATGATCACTAACAAGATGAAAGCAAATAGCCCTTCAGGCTTTGAGAAGTGGGAACTGATCACAGTTCCAGTTGACTTCAATGGTTCTTCGTGTGCCCCACATCCCTGTGAACCACATCCTGAAATACAGAGCAGGTATGTCTTACCAAGGATTAATAATCCTAGCAACACATTTTTATTTCTGAAATCAACTCTGAGAAGCTACAATGCTCAAAGTTATTCTTATATGGGAAAAATTATGTAGATATCTGAGGAATGTATGGTTTATAGCCTTGATATCTAAAACTGACTGGCTTGTTTCCAAAACATGTGGTGGATTGATTGATTTGAAAATAAATCTGAAAGATCTTTTTACAAAGTATTTAATTAACTGTAAGTATTTTATATCCATGCCAATAATAATTGACATGATTATAAAATTAATATATTTTTAAACATACAAAAAAGTCTTTACAGTTTCAGCTTCACAAACCTTTGGGAATTTAGTGATTGGAAATTGTGACCAAAATTATATACACTGTTTAAGCATTTAAATAAATAGTATTTGAAAGTCATTTTAGCCAGACCCCTTTTATTGCTGCTGACTGATAAAACAATCAGACTTGAAAACTGCAATAATCACATAGTAAGGAAATAGTTTGGAATAGGAATATTGCAGGGAATAATACTGCATCTGGGGGTAGAAATCCTTATGCAAATTATAGGAAGACATAGCAAATGTCCTTAAAAGTTTAAAAGTCCTCTAGATCCTAATATAATTTCAGTTTTGAAGGGGTGAAAGCACTCCAAGAATTGACTTCCACTGTCTGCTTGTTATTTGATAGCTGTGATTTGTAAGCAACTAAAACCTTTTGCATTTTTTAGGCTGGTTCAAGTTGTTTATGACTTTCTGTGTCATAGAGTTGGGACAAGATTTTATTCGAGTTCATTAGCCCATGGACCCCTGGTGACAGAGGATTTGGTTCTGCTTCCTGACTTATGGGGACACCTTTCCTTTGATATGGGGAGAAAGATATTTTGTCTTTCTGCTTCTTCTGACATACATACAATAAATTTATTTTTAAAGTATGCATTAAAGATGTCAAAGAAAAAAAGAGAAGTCTTTAGAAGAGCTTTTGCTTAGGGATTTAAGTTCTTTATATACAAATACTTTCTTCAAAATTATATTGCTTCCACTTCATCTTGAGAAAATGGTGGGGAGCCACTGAAACCTGGGATGGTCTGAATGTCTGCAGTATTGAAATATGATTATACCCAGGTGCGTGGGTGGCAGTGAAAGGGCACTTATCCCTCTGCAACTAAAATCACAGGGTGACACTCTCTGCTGAAGACAATATTCATTATAGAGCTTGGAGGCAAAGGATCTTGAATGGCAGCAGACCAATGTGCTACGTGACAAAGCCCACAGCAAGGATCTAAGAAACCAAACCCACACATGCAAAATATAAAACAATAAATTAAACCAAAACCAGGATAAAATACTCCTTAACTTTCAAAAGTGTGGAAGAGAAATATATTATGGGGTACTTCCATTTGGAAGGCAGATGTGGAAATTCTCACCTAACAAATAACAAACTTCTTTCTTGCAGTACAGCCAATAGTAGTGGTAAAACAACTTAAAAGAAGTTGAACTCAATATGACGATAACTATTTTAGATTGTTCTTAATATTAACTAAGGTCAAACTATAAACTATAGATGGGACGTATAAGCATGATCCGTTGATTTCATATAGACAGAATTTGAACTTACTAAGAACAGATGCATTTAAGCCAAACAGCTAATTTCCCAAAGGTGCAGAAAACTCTAAGCAAGACTGACAGGGTAGGAAAGTTAAAGACAACAGATAAATAAAAATAAGAGCTTTTTTAAAGCTTACTATTTAAGAAAAAAAAGCACAATTCTTCAATCAAAATCCAAGGAAGGATGGAGAAGAAAGTTAGAGGCATTCAGAAATATCCAGGGCTGGCAGGGTTCCTGGGGTTTTTTTTGTTTCTTTATTTTGTTGGGGGTTTTTTCTGGTTTTTTGCTAAGCATATTATTATAACAAAAGGGATTTCTAGCAATGTATTGACTATTTCAAGAGAACAAATTGCTAAGACTTATAGAAAAACCTGACACGTTCTTTAGCTAAGACAAAAGGTAACGTACAGTTACAGTGGGATGACATTTTTTTTAATGCATTAGTGACATAATTGGGTGTTAAAAAAAAGTAACTTGGTATAAATTTTCTGAAGCCAGTGGATCTCAGTAATCTTCATCCAGGTATATTAAAGGAATGGCCAAGAAAATGTTTGTCATACTGATGTTAATCCATAATAAATCTTGTTGTATTAAGGAAGTTCTAGATGATTTGCAGAGTGCCACTGTGCAAATACTCAAAAAGTACCAAGTGATAAAATCAGATAACTATTGCCCTCAGTTTAATCCAGTGATTAAACCAATGGGATATCACATACGGTACAAACCTGAATAAAAATTAACATTAAGAAATCTCGATAATGCCAGTTAATCAGTTTTACTGATAATAAATTTAATCAAATCTGACTTATTTATAATACACTACAAGCCTGGCAAAAGTTGAAAAATTGATAAATATAATTTAATTGAATGCAATATACTTAACCTTTCAATAGGGCACTAATTTGTAATGTGTAACAATCCAATTGAAACACGAGCACTCTACAATATCGAAAAAGCCCATATTACATGAATGAAGTCCTGAACAACTCACCAGTTGCTAGCACAAGGAGTTTGCAAGGGATCCCTAAATGGGATTATTTGTATATCCCACCTTATTCTATTTGGCTTTGAACTACTCAACTTTTTTTTCTTTAATGATGATTTGGAAATAGTAATAAGGTCACTGCTTGTCACATTTCAAGTCAAAACTAAAACTGAAGGTGTAGGAAATATCTAGAATAAAGTAGAATGATGATCAACCTGGGGGCCAATGCTAATATTTTTAGACAGCAGATATCTCACATTTAATTAGCTGCACACTGTGATTAGTGTCTGCACGCCAGTATCCATTGACATGTTCCACGTATTCCATTGTGCAATCCTCTTTTCCATTCTTTTCCAGTAGAAGAGAGCTGAAGAGTTTTGTATGGCATGTCCACACAGGGCAGGGAAGATCAGAGAGGAATAAACGTGCTGGGATGAAAACTGCTGATGCTGTTTGGGACCCAAAAGCAAGGCTGGACTAACACATGAGTGCCAAGGCTGGACTGCACAGTGCTCTACCACACGGCACTGGGAATTAACCAATCATCTTACTCATTAAGGGAGTTCCCTGCCGTGCTCCCCTGGGCATCAGAGGCACACCCATAGAGTGTCAGAGCTCGGGCCACAAGCCACTGGTAGTGATTTAGTCCCAGCTCCCATGTATTGAAAAACATGGAATGTCATAGTTTTTCTGCTACAGAATGCAAACAACAATCCTTATTTATACAGAGAGAGAAAATGAGACAAAGGATTTGCACAATTGCAAAGTCATAAAAAAAAATCATCTTGTAGTAACCACTACTTTTGCCCAAAATAAGCTATTTTGTGCACTGAATAATGTAACTGTTAGAAGCACCTCATCTTTTTTTGTTACGTAATTCACTACTCTTCCCAATATATGAAGTTCTTTTCTCAATTCTTTTAGCACATCTCCCCATCTTTTTTCAAGTGAATGACTTAATACCTGTAATTCTAATATTTTAGGGTTTATTTTTGCAAGAAACTTTTAAATGGATAAATAATGAACAGAAGGTAATTCAATCTGCAAAAGAATAGTAAATTGAAAGAGACAATAGTTTACCAATGAATATATAGGAATCATTCAGCAATGTCTGTAGTTGTGACACTGATTGGTTGGTGTATTTGGATCCTGGTAATTTCTTCAGGAAGAAAAAGTGAGTAGACAGCAGAGACCAAATTACTAAATTATCCTATTACGCTTTTATTTAGAAATGTAAAATTCATGCAGACAGACTTTGAATAGAGTAGATTTTAACAGCAAAGTAGTGCAATTCAAGCTCAGGCACCAGCTAGCAGCAAAGATATTTTTCACCATCTGCTTTTGGAAATTCCAGATTCTTGCTCCCAGTACAGCTCCCACACATTTTCTCTAAGAGTGTTCATCTTCCATCCTAAAAGATTTTTAATACTGGTAATACTTCTGAATTCAAAACCCTGTGTAAATTCATGTACCTTCCTGAAATCAGTGGCAAAGCTCACTTAGACTTCAATAAGCCCAATAAATTGCCCTTTAAATTTTAGAAGTCTGAAGTTGGCCATCTGGCTCCAGATGGTCTGAAACTACTTTTTCAGGACTGATTCTCCAGAGCTATCTTAGAGAGCAGATTCCATTCCTGCTGGGATTGGAGCCATCAAGTCTAGGGGCACTTCGCCAACACAAATGGGAAGCCACTTCTACCAGTGAACAGCCCACCTGGTTTTCAGTCAGTATTCCTTAACCTCCCTTTCACCAAATTGCTGACATTTCTTTTACCAACAATTACACATACCCTCCCCCCTCAAAACAGCAGTGCCCTAAATTAGATGCAGATAGCATAACTGGTCATTCTAGTTTTGTGTATCTTTGCATTATTATCGGTGTATATTCTGAATTATATCTGTATATATTCTGTATATATCATATATATTCATATATATATATATATATGTATCAGGAAAGGAAGGCAGGAGAGCGGCATGGCTGAGTAGGAACCTGCTGGTCAAACTAAAGAGAAGGACAGTTGAAGCAAGGACAGGAAGGTTACCTAGGAAGAGTATGGAGACAAAGTTCGGTTGTGTAGGGAGGCCAAGGTGAGGCTGGAACTGAACCTGACAAAGGAAGCAAAGAATAACAGGAAGAGCTTCTAAAGGTATGTTAAACAGAAAAGGAAGGTCAGAGAAGGTGTACCCCCCTAATAAACAGTGCTTCAAAACTGGTAGCAATGACGAGGTTAAGGCTGAGGTACTCAAAAACTTCTTCAGCTCAGTCTACAATGGCAACCTCTCTTTCCACACTACTCGAGTGGATGGACAGCAGGATAGGCAATGGGGGAGCAGTGTCTTTCCCACTGCAAGAGAAGATCAGGTTTGTGACCACCTGAGGAATCTGAATGTGCATCAGTCTATGGGACCCGATAAAATTCATCCCAGAGTCCTGAGGGAATTGGCTGATGTAGTTGCCAAACCACTCCCAATGATATTTGAAAAGTCACGGTAGTCAGGTGAAGTCCCAGGTGACTGGAAAAAGGGAAATATTGTGCCCGTCTTTAAAAAGAGGGTGGAAAGGAGGATCCCGGGAACTACGGACCTGTCAGCCTCACTTCTGTGCCTGGCAAGATCATGGAACAGATCCTCCTAGAAGCTGTTCTCCATCGAGACGCTGCCCATGGAGGACAGAGAGGTGATTCAAGATGGCCAGCACAGCTCCACCAAGGGCACGTCCTACCTGACCAACCCAGTGGCGTTCTGTGATAGAGTGATTACAACAGTGTACAAGGGAAGAACTACAGATGTCTTTCATCCAGACTTCTATCCCGACTTCTATAAAGTTCCCCACAACTTCCTTCTCTCTACATGGGAGAGAGATGGATTTGATGAGTGGACTGTTAGGTAGATAAGAAAGTAGTTGGATGCATCCAGAGGATAGCGGTCAACAGCTCAGAGTCCTGATGGACATCAGTGACAAGTGGTGTCCCTCCCGGATCTGTACTGGGACCAGTGTAACTTAATATCTTCATTAATGCCATAGATGAAGGAATTGAGTGCACCCTCAGCAAATTTGCAGATGACTGAGTGCTGAGATTGCCACACCAGAAGGGTGGGATGTCATCCAGAAGGACCTGGACAAGCTCAAGAAGCGGACCCATGCGAATCTCAAGAGGTGTAATAAGACCAAGTACAAGGTGCTGCACCTGGGTTGGGGCAACCTCAGGTATCCACACAGGCTGGGGATGAACAGATCAAAACTGGCCCTGTTGAGAAGGACTTGGGGATTCTGGTGGATGAGAGGCTGGGCATGAGCTGGCAACGTGTGCTCACAGCCCAGAAGGCCAAACACGTCCTGGGCTGCATCTGAAGCACTGTGGGCACCAGGGCGAGGGAGGGGATTCTGCCCCTCTGCTCCACTCTGGTGAGACCCCACCTGCAGTGCTGCATCCAGCTCTGGGGTCCCAGCACAGGAAGGACATGGACCTGCTGGGGTGAGTCCAGAGGAGGCCACCAAGATGATCTGAAGGATGGAACAACTTTCCTATGAGAAAAGGCTGAGAGAATTGGGATTGTTCAGCCTGGAAAAGAGAAAGCTTCAGGGTGACCTAATTGTGGACTTCCAGTATCCAAAGGGAGTCCTCAGAAAAGATGGAGAGGGGCTTTTCACAAGGGCACGTAGTGACAGGACAAGGGGGAATGGCTTCAAACTGAAAGAGTAGGTTTAGATTACGCATTAGGAAAAAATTCTGTACTGTGAGGGTGGTGAGGCCCTGGCAGAGGTTGCCCAGAGAAGCTGTGGATGCCCCATCCCTGGAAGTGTTCAAGGCCAGGCTGGATAGAGCTCTGAGCAACCTGGTCTAGTGAAAGCAGTTCCTGTTCATGGCAGAGGAGATGGAACTAGATGATCTTTTGTGTCACTTCCAACCTAGGCCATTCTATGATTCTGTGATATCTTCATATATATATATTCAGTATATATTTATTAGTATATAATCCAAATTATTTCCTGTTAATACGCTTGCTACCATAATAGCAAATATTAACATATTTTTATGTTTTTCAAAACAGTTTACAATCCAGAGGGTCTTCTATACTCCAGTTTAGTCTCAGTTCAGAAAAAATGTTTTTTTAAGTGAGCATACTCATGCAAACAAACCAAACTTTCAGTCTTGCATACATGTATCAGTCCATTTTAGTCCCTATAATTCTCTTCACTGGGAAATTATGTTTGCAAGTGTTTTATTTACTATTTATAAACTATTTCATTCTTCTGTGTAACATGATCCAGTGGTCATTTTTTTTGCCAAAATTTCTTTTAAAAATTCACCTGTATTTATAGCAATGTATTTTTAATACAAAATGGAACAAAGGCAGAAGTCTTCTGCTTTTTTCCAGAACAAATGCTATTACTCAGCCTCTAATTTTCACCACATAACCTCATCAGTTCTGCTAAGACCTCTTGAAATTCATGCTATGGAATTAAAAAGAAGTTACATGTATACCACTGATGGTGTTTTAATGGAAATAATAGAATTGTGGAGGTACTGAATTGAAGAAAAGCAAATGAAGGAACAAAATATTCATGAAAAATAAAGAAGAAGAGTTATGGAATTTACTCTTGCGTAAGTTTGGCTTCTATTCCCAAGAAATGAATCGGAGTTAAAAAATTGCAACACTATTTCAGGATAATAGTAGAGCTGACTGAATAACAAGAAAAATATTTCATAGAAAAATAATTTCAACATTGTTTCTATTCCATGGTGTTCTGAAAGTCAGACCCATTTTCTGTTAAAAATAAAAATGAATTTTTACGTTTTAAAATTAATATGAGAATTAAAACTGAAACCTCACCTGAAGCTAAGCAAATTCAAGCTAGGGAAAAGATTTCTGCAGTGAACACAATTAACCCCAGAGCAATTTACCAAGGTTTGTAGTGGATTTTCTGTTATTAGAAATGCTTAAACCAAGACTGAAATGAGGTTTTGGTATTTTCCGTCTGGTTTTTTCACCCCAAAAAAGATCATCTGTCATTCAAGCAGAAACACTGGACTCAAGGTAAGTTCTAAATGGGTTCATACTGGACAATGACCATATGAAGGCCCATCAGCCTTTAAAGTTCATTAGCTAAACTCTACAGAGGAATAGTTAATGACATTAGGAAGAAATAGCTTGAGATTTCATTTTTGTCAAAAATTACACGAATGTGATCATGAGGTACAGCTCTGAAAACTTTTCTGAAACTGATTTATGAATACCAATATTTGGAGATGTGCCTAAAATCTAGTTAAAACAGCTGATCCCAAGTGATCGATAAGAAGATAAGGAGTGTCTCTGTAATCAGTTGGAATATCACTAATATTTTGCATATTCTGTTATCTATAATGCTTTCAAGCTCTTTGGAAAGGTGCAAAACCATAATTTTCCACTTTTTATAAGGCTAGATGAATTGAAGCCTTGATAAATAAGATAACTTCCCTAAGGCCATACAGCTTGTCAGGTATAAAGTTATAGTCCTCATACCAAATTTGCTTCTCTAGCCACTAAACGATGTAAGCACTGCAGCCCTCTTGCTGTATGGATAGCACAGTAATGAAGGAAAACTGGGTTTGGAATTATGTGCCTAGGCCTCACTTGTACTCTCATATGTAGACACCGTGTGTTTCCCAAGCCAAATATTTCTTTCCAGCATTCAAAAGCCTGGATAAAAGTGGTCATCCATCATCTTTAATGTGAGCTAAGAGGGAGGACAGATGAAGAAAAATAATGACATTACTACCAGTCAGAACATCTGAATCGCCCAGTACATTTATTCCTTTAAATATCTGCTGTCTTGTAATCTCCTTGAAGCCAAACTAAGTTTTATTCTGATCTTTGTATTGCAGCAATACACTTTTGGCACTTAATAAATGAATAATGATTTTCAACAAGTATTCAGGAAAAAAATATCACATTTCAAGGCACCGTTTGACAAGTGTGACATTGACTGCAACATTTATCAGACAGTATTTAGAGTCACCATCACAAACGACTAGAAAAGTATCCTAAATGCAAAGGTTTAATGAACATTTACTCTCAGAACCATTATAACTCAGTATGTAAAAAAACCCCTGCTCTTTCCCCTGAAAAGTCTCATTGTGAAAGATGTTTTATAGTCTTAAATATGTTAATTCAGTGGAGTAATGCTGGAGTTCATGCACAGCCATCACCCCTCCTGCACACATGAACCTCTCCCCATAAATGTGAAGGTCAGACTACAGTCAGGGAAACCACTCTGAGAGGCTAAACCTGCATTTGGCAGCCCAAATGCACACTAAACCACCTCAGCTCAGGCAGTCCTCTCAAAACCTTTTCATAATCCCTCATTTTTACCCCAAAAAATCCATGTCATCTCCCACAAGTCTGCCGGAAAGCACCATTGAGCTCACCACAGCCCTGGTAACCAGGCAGGCGATCACAAAGTCCCAGTGCCTTTATTAGGGGCTACTCTTGCCACAGGAGCAGCAGTCAGAAACATTGAAGTCCTGTCTTGCAAAGTAGCCACTCACACCAAGTCCCTGTCTATATCCCAAGACAACTCCACACTAAAGGAAGAGCTCAATGCAAAAAGTCAAGAAAGTAGCATTAATATTAACTCTGGTGAAGGCTAAACTAGGTGTAGTGTATAATCATTTATGTAATTCAAGTGAATTAAGAAATTATTTCAATGCAAGGTAAAGAGATCTACTCATAAAAACCTATTCTAATGGACTTTCAAAAGTATTCTGAACAGATATATAGAAAGTAAATATCTGTACCTGCTCGTAAATACTGTGGATTGTCAAGAAACTGCAACACTTTGCACTCAACGCTAAGTAATTTATGCATTCTGGGAAGAAAATCCTATTTTACACGGATTTATGAAGAAAGATGGAACACACCAAGTGCACATTTCCAGTTCAGATTGTTTTCCGAGACATGTGCCCTGAGAGCATTTGGGAAAATCATAGAATCATACAGTGGTTTGGGTTGGAAGGAACCTTAAAGATCATCTCTTCCCACTATCCTTGCCATGAGCAAGGAACACCTTCCACTAAAAGGTGAAGTGAAAACAGAGATTTACCAGTTCACTTACCACAAATATCCAGTGTCAAAGGGAAACAGCACAGCAGCCCTGGGTTCTATCCCTGCCTTCATAAAAAGTCAGTGTTGCTGCCACATATGACAACGACGACCTAAAGAAATTCTCTCTTTTCTACTAGCAAGTCACTGGAGAGCTACACTTGTATAATGATTATTTATATTATATTTGTTGTATATTTTAAAAAATGGTCCCTATTTTTATATTAAACCCTTGCCACAACCTCTCCAAGTCACCTCCAAAGGAAAAAAAATACTTTTAAATAATTTAGATATCCATCCACCAGAAAAAGATTCAAGGTCTGTGCAGGGCAGTTATTCTGTCATTTCCACAAGTGGTTTAAAGGCTTATCTGAAATAGAGCTGAAAAACTATTTTTTTTTCTGCTGCCTAATAAATCTAGATTAGGATGAAAAAGAAATAAATTGCACTTAAAAAAAAAGGTAAAGCTCCATCACAGTGTAAAAAAGATTTCAGAATTGAAAACATACCTCTTGGCAGCTTCTAGGACTTCAATTCCATCTTCATTCTCTTTGACTTTTAAGCATTCACTACTCCAGCAAGCTCCTTTATTACTTAGCTTTAAGATGCCTTTTTTCACGGTCCTACTTTTGTCCTTTGCTTCTTGAGTGTGTCAGTGGAAATGTGGTATGATCTGCCCTTGACTTAAATACAGTAAACAGCTCACTGGAAATCAGTTTCTGGTCATCTGATGGAGTTGAGCCTCTAGATTAGCTGCTACTGTAGATTTTGCCACTGGACTGAACCATGGCAAACAGCACTTTTGGTTATGTGTTTTTATGAGTAACTTCTGCTTCAAAGCTGAGAGAAACCACTTGGTTGTATTATAGCTTGGTATAATACAAGGATGAGAAGCAAACAGACTATCAGGATCTGTATCACCTGCATAATACATTGGAAGGGTGGTCTGGGGGATGTGAAATCCAACAACAGTAGTGAGGTGCTCAATTGCTTTTTTCTTCCAACATCCTGAAATACTGTCTTGCCTCAATGCGCCTTTAATAGTATCTCCATTCTCTTTAGATAGATTGATATTCCCACAGTTATGTAAGGAAAACATATTTCTGCTAACTTCTCTGTCTTCATGCATTTACAATTATACAGGCTGTTAAGACTGATACGCCAAACAGGAAAATTTACCTAACTTTTGGTAGGTTAAATATCTAATCTAATACATGTCTGTGTTTTGATAAACATATGCAACTACAAAAACCATAATTTTGTATGCACTTGTCTTTTTAGTCCCTCAGACAATCACAAGTTACAAGACTAAGCAAATTACTGGTACATTGTTATGGTTTATGACTTCTTTGTTGGAAAATTCTGAGGTCTTACAATTTGCTGTGTATCGTGCCAAACTACACGGGTCCTATGGCTCACTGGTTGACGACTTCCACTACAGTAAGCAAAACGCCTTGTCAGAACTTCACAACAAACTATTACATAAATCTCTTACCTTATTGAGCCCCCGTCCCCCATTTTATTCTGATAACAACACGAGTATCAAATTATTGCTGTTGCCCTGCACCTGCAAGCTCTGATGATTTCCCTCAGACTGCCTTGGCATGCAGAGAGAACACCTCCACCAAACTTTATCCTTTAAACCTTTTCTTAACTTTACTTCTGCAATGGTATTTACAAATCTCTTCCTTCTGGTATTGATTAGGAATTATAAGATCTATTTTAAAATTCCACTGTATTCATTTAGCTCATTCCCCACTATAACCTCATTTCTCTCTTTCCATCCTGGCACACATACTGGATGCATCATGGGACCCAGAGACAGAGGTTGTGCCTACACTTGTAATTTAAATGTGCCTGAAACTATACTATGGCACTGAGGTAAGCAAGAAGAGAATGCTGTGCAACCATATTATAAACCACCTTGAACATCCAAAACAGGGAGGACATGTGCCAACAGCCTGTAGGGAGTGGTCTCTCACCTGCACTATTTTCTGGGCTATGTGTGTGAATCATCTGGGTAAGTGCTACTGGGCACAGAAAAAAGCCCTGCCAGGAGCTGTTCTCCCAAAGTATCAGCAGAATGGCAGTACTTGGGAACATCCCGGATGCTGCTTAATTTACAAATACAGCCACAGCAAACTTTCTTGCTTCCTAGTTGTCCGTATGGGGCTCAAAAGAAACTGGCACAGGTGTTTGATTAGGTTCTAGGTACTTCTGTAATATGTAACAAATATAACTGCGCAGAACCCACTTTTCTATAGAAAACAGTTGTTTTATATAACTTCCCAAACTGAAAACAATACAACTATAGAGTGCAATGTCCTATCCTCGTGGCCATATGAAAAGATCAGTTTCATCGGGAGCTGATAGGAGATCAGACACTGAAGCTGATTTCAAGTACTTGAAAACTGAAGGCATCTGAAGGCTAGATGTGGCTGCATCTCAGCTGGCACAGTGAAGTACAAATCGTGACAGGCACTATTTGATTTGAGTGAGTGTTGCCAGCAGGTCAAGGGAGATGATCCTTCTCCTCTGTTCTGCACTGGTGAGACCACACCTGGAATACTGTGCCCAGTTCTGGGCTCCCCAGTAGAAGAGAGGCATGGATATACCAGAGAAAGTCCATCAAAGGGCCATGAATGATGAAGGGATGGGAGACTCCTGTCTGTGAGAGACCTGTGACTGTTGAGCCTGGAGTGGACAAGGCTCGGGGGAACCCTTCCATTTATATAAATGCCTACAGGAAGGGTTCATAGAGGATAGAGTGAGGCTCTTTTCAGTGATGCCCAGCGACAGACAGGAGGCAATGGGCACAAACTGAAACACAGGAGGTTTCCTCTGAACACCGGGAAATACTTTTTTACTCTGGCGGTGTCTGAGCACTGGCATAGGTTATTCAAAGAGGTAATGAAATCTCCAATTCTTTCAGATATCTGTCTTATGGAGAAGGTCCTAAACAACCTGCTTTAGGCAGCTTTACTTGGTCAGAAGTTTTGGAGGTGACCTTCAGAGGTCCCTTCCAACTTCAGCCATTTTGTGCTCCTGTGATTATCAAATTTCCCACTCTAACAAATTTGAATCTTCAGGAGAAGTTCAGCAGAATGCTGTTTCTCCTATATTTATGCATTAATTTAGATGCAAACAGAAAATCTGGACGCTGAGGAGCTCCACAGGGAAAATTATTCACCAACAACTGCTGAAACAAGTGATCAAGTCCTTGTCTCCACACTGTACAGACTTATAGGTGGTTTCTTGTTTGGTTTTTTGGGGGATTTTTTTGAGGGGGATAAATAGCATTGCATTGGTAATAAAAGCAGTTTCCAGATCTATGTTCTGACATACCAGTTACACATGCAGGATTCTACATCCTTCTACATTACACATGCAAGCATCTACAATGGGAATGTGTGACATAGCATACTATTAAAGATAGCAAAATGCTTCAAGTTCTAAGGTTCAGAGCCTCGGTCACAATTTAAATAACCTGGATAACAGAGAACATAAAAATTTCAGTGGCAAGATGTGAATATATATTCTAGCTTTTGACATGTCACTTACAATTGCAAACACAAATTAATAGTATGAAAAGAAGAAAATGTCATGGAGTGGAGACTGGGGTGCACTTAGGCTTTTTCTATCTGTACTTTGGTCAAGTGGTCCATTTTTTAGTTGCCTAAATTCCACATGTTTTATGTTTCATCTTACATGCTTTACTGATGGCATCAATACAGGCAATATTGTTCTTAAAATACTTTCATTTTACCTTAATGATGTTGACATCACTACAATTCCTAATGGATTCTTTCGTTCTTTATATGTTCATATATATTCAAGTATACTTCTCAGCACTCTCAAGAAACCTATTACATGAAAAACTGCTGTGGATTGTTTGTTTTTCTGAGTAAGATTAATATTCATAAAAAGGCTATGACAGCAGACATTTAACTCTATCACTGAAAAAAGAAGAAATGCAGTTCTCCAAGATTCTTCACAAGTATGTCTCAATCCTACATGTTAGGGCTGCATAGAAATGTCTGTGTCTAACAATTTTCACCAGGAAGGATGTAAAAGAACATCATCACAGACTACACAATATGGATGCACCTTTCATGAACCTGAATAAGCCCATTGGATTGTTTCAAACTGGACAAGACGATCTTGCATCAGACTTCACAGCAGCACAGTACTCTACATCTCATTGCAAAGCCCTGAATTGCAGGTTTCAGGGATTTTCAAGCGCTGAAGTCAGTAGCTCTCTTGCTGGCAAATATAAATACATTGTATCTGAAAGAGACAGTGTTATGTATTTGTCAACATTTTCCTTTCAGTTTGGCAGTGTAAATTCTGAGGATGAGTGAGTGAGTGGATGGGAAAAGAGCCCAAGTCACACGAGGGAATTGACATGTCAGTGCCCATTGTTGACTAGAAGCTCCTTAGCATGCTGCTATGAATCAACAGACACTTCTACTTTCACACTTACAGAGATCTGTTATAAAAGACATCCCAGAGCTCCGTTTCATCTTGCTTGCCTTACAATGTTTATATGCTGCCACTGGGACAGAGAACAGATGTGATGGATTAACTAGCAATAAATCATATGGCAGTGAGCACACAGCATTACCATTCTAAAGAGGTAGCATTAAGTATTGCTCTAGAAAAAATGAGAACATTTCTCTGTAAATAGATGTTTCGTTGTCCCATACATGGCTATCCCAGCCTGTGTCCCAGTCTCCAAACAGTGATGCTTTACTTCACTTTTAAAAACTGTAGTTTTCGTATTCGTTCAGGTTCAGTGAAAATCGAGATTAATCACAGTCTTCAAAGCTGTGATACTGAGCACCATGTCCCACCGTTTTCTCTATCATTAAAGCCAATGAAGAAAAAGTTTCTTACAACTGGTAGAACTCCCACCAACAAAGCAGCAACAAAAATGAAGCCCTGCCAGTCCAGTCACATCCTCCCCAGGGAGCACTTATACTCCCCCGGCATCTATTTTCTGATGGCAAGATGCCGACTCCTACAACCTCCACAAGGAACCCAAGAGTCATAACATCCCTCATTAGTATTTGCACACCATCTGGTGACTATTACTGAATTAACTTCTCACAGAAAATAAGTTTTTAGAATATAAATATAAAATTAGGACTTTGATATGAAATCTTACTCTTCTTCTCTCTCTCCCCACCCCCAAACCTGCAGAATTTTTAAAAGAGAAGAAAGAGGGTTACGAGAAAGACACAGTTAAAAAAGTAAAGTCTTTCAAGTGCCCCCATTGTCCTTCTTCCCAATTTATGACAGTATAATTTAGTGCACACATGGGCTGTTTGTGTACAGCTCTTACTCTGGTTTAGTCAAATAGCATGCACACTTGTTGGGTGCTGGAAAATAACAAGTGATAACTTTATAGTTATTTTACTCCAATTCTACCTTTTTTTCTGTGAAGATACTCGTAAGATTAAACCCCTGTGAGTTTCATTTGTCCCAGCAAGTCCCCAGGTGCTGCAAGGGCCTTCGGATTTTGAAGTTCATTTCCCTTGTAGTACTACCCTGGGAAAAGAGAATAAGGTAAATCTTCAGGCTTGAAGTACCAGTTAAGGGAATTTTTTTCCTTTGGGAAGGGAAGGGGGGAAAGCAAGAATGTTTTCATAGTTTGATTTCTTTGCATTTCTTTTAGTGCTATTTTTTTCAAAGGGAAGAAAATCCTGGCAACATATATTAACCAAGCATTTGATTTCACTGATTGCAATTAGAAATTAATCACCAACCACAATTTAGAGCAAAGCTCTGACAATGCAATATAACTGACATGGTATTTATTAGTTAAAATAGAAACAAGTTCTCCCCAAACAAACCACTGGTATAACTGTCTATTCAGATAAACCACTGGGTTTCAAAGAAGCAAAAGTTTTGTTGCTATGGCAATTTTAGGAAAAACAGCTGTTCAGGTTACACGCAGCAGTTATCTTTTAAATGAAATACATTGGTAATATTAAAGGAATTTTAATGCAACTGCAAAAAATTAAAAATAAAATACCAAGGACCATATGGTACTGCCATAAAACATTTATGTCCAAATATTTGCTCTCATTCTCATCCAATGAAAACAAAGTCCCAACTAGGAAGCAGAACTCATTTCTCTCTAACAACCAGTAAAATATCCCCCTGCCAAATTACAAACTACAGCAAGCAAATTCCTCCTCGCCAATCATAACTGAACTCAAACTTTTTCAGAGAGGGCAGGACGTATTTCAGGAGTTGGACCAAAACCTTTTACCATTCACCAAAAGACCCCACAGTACCACAGTCCTTGTACAAAAGCTGCAGTGAGGATGATTTTTCTCTACAAAACACTTTAAGTCTTTACCTGTTAACACTGAAATGTATGGGTTAGTGATGTCCAGCATATGTGCAGCTGTTTGCGGGATCAGAATCTAAGCACAACTGATGATGATTTGTTTCTCAATCAATACTTTAGCCAAGACAGATTGAAAGTTATTTGAATTGCTGGTCCTGAAAATATTAGATGTCTGATTTCAAGTTTAAGGGATCCAGATTCCACAGGTTAAACCTCTTCAGTCATAATGCTGAACATTCTGGCCCAAATCCAACAAAACACTTAAACACATGCTTGACCTAAAACACAGAGACAGCTGCAGAGAACTTAAAAGTTAAGAATTTACAGGACCAAGGAAAAAAATCCGTTCAGGATCAAGCCTAAATACCACCAATCTCTTTAAAAGACTTTGATTTCTGAAGGTTCTTTCTTCTATAATTTAACATAGAGCTATATGACAATCTGACTGGTCTATTCAAACCTGACTGGCATCAGGTTCATTTATATTAATCTTTCATAAAGGAAAATAAATGAAACCCTTATGAGTTTTCTGTAATTTTGGAAGGGGAGAAATGTAAGCACTGTCTTAGTCTAAAGTAGGAGCATTGAGTACAAAAGGTGACAACAAAGCATGCTGATCTTTGACCTCTGTACAACCTAGCCCTTAATTTAAACTATGCCATAACAGACCAAGATGGCATTGTAATTAAAAGAAATTCACACAAACTAAAAAACATAAATAAATATCAAACAGACCTTTTAAAAACAAGCAGAAGCTTTTCACTTGTGGTTTTGAACAGACCTTTTGCTTTGTATAAAATGCTCACGAAGTACATCTCATGCACAGACTCAACTGCATCATAAACAGCACTGCTCATGCAATCACACTCATCAGAGACTCTGTTAATCTGGGTGTCACTGCCCAGAGCAGCCAGCTCAAGGCACACTGCACTTGCCCTGAGGGCACCTTTGCACCAGGCATTGGAGCTCAGCAACCAATCCTCAAAGCACAATTCACCAGGCACTAGCACCAAATTTGCACTGATTAAAAGTCCCTGCAGCTGTGCCTTCATGGTGTGGTTCTTAAAGGATTCATCCCATCTGAAAAACAAGACTTACTAACCATATTTATACTTTACAGTGACAGAACATTGCTACCCCATGGAGCTGAAGCACTCTCACTCCTGACCAGCATCATGCTGGGTGCTCAGTGCTTAAGTCCCAGCATCAGTCCCAGGGGAGGGGGCAGCTCCATCCAAAACCCTCATCAGTGAAAATCATACTCGTGTCCCACAGTACTACAAGTCACAGTATTTTCAGCTAATTCAGCCATCTGTCTGGTTAATATGAGGTGGCTTTGGTCTGAATTTCTTCGCTGTTCTGTTTTGACTTCTGAAAACAAAAAGTCTTTGAATCATAAAATAGTTTGGGTTGAAAACTCATCTTGTTCCAACCCCTCTGCTGTGGGTTCCAACCCCTCTGCTGTGGGCAGGAATATCTTTCACCAGATCAGGTTGCTCAAAGCCCCATCCAGCCTGGCCTCGAATACTTCCAGGGATGGGGCATCCACAATTTCTCTGGACAACCTTTTCCACTGCCTCACCACCCTCACAGTAAAGAATTTCTTTCTAATGTCCAATCTAAACCTACTCTCTTTCAGTTTCAAGCTGAAGTGTCCATTATTCCATAATTCTCACTGTTTTTTCCTCATGCATATAAAAGGAATTATAATTTTCAGAGCCACTTTAGTGTAAACGTAGCACAGACTTGAGGAGAGGAGGGTATCTATTGTTTTTATGAAGGCATTATTCATTTCTCCCAATAGAAAACTAGTTTGATTTTTTTCTCTTAAAAGTGGTAACTAAGCTGCTTCCTGCAGATTCTTATCAAAAAAAAGATAAGGCTGAAAAAGGATTGCTGTCATGAAAACTGACCCTTATGTGTAACTCAGAATGTAGATATTTAAAAAAAAAAATTTCTGTTTTGAACAGGAGCACAGACTTTTAACAGAAAAGCCTATTTATATGTTTTCTGCAGCAAGGAATCATAGGGTTAAAAAGCCTACGTAAGTTGTTCCACTGATTTTGAAAAGTGTATTACAATGATTAATTTAAGAAACTGCCCTCAATTTCCAGCTTCAGAGTGTTGCTTTGCTTTTGTCTGTAACCTTCTAGAATTTCTTCTCTATTTAAGTTCTTGTATACCGGGACTAAGTAACCTCCTCTGATAAGAAAACAGATGGAGATCTCAGAATCTTTCATTGCAAAGCATATTTTTAAAAAAATATTGTAACCATTCCTATTTTTTTCTTCCAACACTCTCCAAAGTATTTTCTTTCTTGAAAAGTGTGTGCCAACACTGAACTCAAGGCCTCATTAGATTTTCATCAGACCCCTAAAATAATATCATTTTCCTCTCCTTTACTTGAGATTTCTCCATTTGATATATTGAAGCATCACATGAGCTTCCCGACTGTGTTAGCTGGCAGCTCACCTTTAGATGATTATTTACCAGAACTCAAAAGCCTTTTAAAGCCACAGCCTCCCAGAACAGGGTCTCCATTTTCCACACACTGGCTTTGTCCCAAATTTGTCTCCATTTGGCCATACTACAACACACATTGCCCACCTCCACTTATCTAAACAAGCAATCTGAGGTCACTCTTTATCAGTCATCTGTCGTGTTCATCTTCAGCCACTTCTCCTACCTGTAATACTTATGAGTAATACAAATTTTCTATCCAAAACAGTGTAATTCAATAACAAGTTGATTTTATACCAAAGTCTGTCAGTTAACTATGAAGCAGATCCAGTAAAGTTCTTGGCACATGCTTAAACCTTAAGCACTTTACTCACACTAATGTTAAGTACTTTGCTGCCTGTACACCCAGGACTCAGCTACAGAAAGGAAATAAGATACACCAGCAGAATCGATCTGTACAGCCAGGATTCCAGGTTTGGCATGTCATTCAGAGATTTCAGGGTAGCCAGCAATAACGTTTAATACAAACAGCAAAACGAGCTCAGACTGAGAAACGATTCATGAAAACAGTGAATCCTTTGTATGGAAAGTGTCAGGATTCTTTTATCTTGTTCTTGTATTTTGTATAACACTTGTACATGGAAAAGCTGGAGTTTAGACAATAAAATACTTCTTGCTTTGGACATTTTTTTTTTAAATTCACTCTACTTACACAGGAAAGGTCACAGCCACTCTGCTTGCACTGTGCTTGGGAGGATTAATGCCCCTACCTGGGTTTGTATTTGATGATACAGTTTTGGCTTCGAAGAGAACGTTGTTTGGAAAATCTGTATTTCCATACACCCACATCTGCCCCTACATCGGCTCACGATTTTTATTATTACTGTTACGATGATTGGGTTTTAAAAGAAAGATCATTGTTATGAGTTCATGACACTCCCTTTGAAAGAAAACAGAAAAAAAGGGAAATACCTACAAATTTAGCATACTTATCCTATTTCAACTCTTAACATGCTGGATGCTCTTAAAGGATACTGCTTAGTTTTGCCTTCAAACTTGTCATTTCATAAACAGATGGACAAATTTGTTTAAAACCTGTCATAACTTAAACCATAAAATACATTGTATACACACACCAATAGAATTTTCTGTTGTCTCTATCAGAGGCTATAGCATTGGTCAAGCTATGGCTGGAGCACTGTAGAAATATTGATTAGTTCTCACTTTTTCTCTGAATAAAAGATTGCAGTTCACAGACAGACATTCCACAGTTCATCCAGACTAAATCCAAGATATTTTTGTATTTGTCATCACATCCTCTAGATATTTTTAGTCTTATTCAAGTTCCTCTGAAAGGAGGTACAATGTAAATGCTGCTTTCTATGGGCCACCTTTAAAGCAAGGGCATAGAGCATTACTTCATCTTTCATTATGTATATCACACATTTCTAAATGTGATATCAATGTAGTGTAAGCTGCTAAATACATCCTCATTTGCATATATGTAGAGTGAGATTTGCTGCTACTTCCACAGCTAGTTAATGCCACATCTTAGTGGTATTACACAGAAAATGTAAATTGGGGAATCCCTGATTTATTTTGTACAGCAGAAAAAAAACCAACCCAATTTACAATTATTTGGGTTTTGAAATCTGTAATATGGGAATCATGGCAGGGAAAAAATGGGCTGGATGCATTTTTTCAAATGACATATGTGAGATAAAATAAATTCCCATGTTATTTTATGTATTTAGGGTATTAATTCTACTCGGGTCACAGGAAAACAGCTACACTTTCATTAATGAAATGCTTTTAGGCTAATTTCCATTTGTATGCAAGCAACATCATCAGGTTTAGTACATGCACACAGTCATACATACTTATACCGATATCTGCGTGAGAAGAAAGAGAACAGGCTGTTGATTTATTACACACAAATTAAATGAATAAGATAACATTTTATTAGCAAGTTACCATTATAAAAATGACTATAAATGGATACAATACAATACAAGTGGTATATTGCCTTATCAGTAAATCTACTGTATGTTAGGACCTGGTACATGGTGTAATAAAAAGATAATTAAAAGTATTGAATCACAGAACCATACCAAGAAATAGCCCAGTAACAACAAGATCCATTAGTGAAACAGTATGTACTGCCAACCAGGTTCAAAGAAAACTAAAAAGTGAAGTCAATTTCTAAGGAAGCATAAAATAAATCTAAAGTCCAGGCAGTAAAAGAATAAAGAAGGGGAGCATTTTTCCGACTTTCTCTAAAACAGATTAGAAAATTACTTGACACAAGAATTTCTTGTTTGAGGACTTTATCTCATACCTTTAATGAGTTTATTTTTGGGAAAGTGGTATTCACACTCTTCAACTGTTGTAACGCAGTTGTAGAAATATTTTGGAGGGCTTTTTTGTATTTTGAGGGGTTTTTGGTTGGGTTTGGTTTTGGTTTGGGGGAATTTTGGCGGCTTATTTTTGTTTCTTTCTTTGTTTTTATGAACAGTGCTGTCTAACTTTGGAAACACTGTCTTCTGGTCCTCAGCCCTCCCCCTTTCCTCTCAGGTCAACTGCTTTCCCTCCGTCCTTCTGGTCAGTTTAATACGGAGATGTTGCCTGAGCCTTGTACAGAATAAGCACACAGTATTTTCTCCTGGGAGCTGGTTCATGCAAAACACTGCCCTGCTGAGAGAGTGGAAATTTACCCATAAGACATTCTTCCAGCAGCAAGACTCCAGAGGAAACCTGATAAGAATTTTTAAAGACATGCCATGATTTTCTGTATAATTCATTCAAAGTTTCAAGGAGAAAAAATATAAACCAAATGTTTAAGGTATGTTATGCTTGGTCTTGACCAGAAACAGATTGAGATATAGTCTCATTTGGGGATAGAAATGGAGAAGAAGACAGCAGTGGATCATTTTCCACAGATTTTCTGCTGTTATGTGTTCTCCTGTGATTTCTTTTTGGGTTTTTTCCCTCCTTCTGACTATCAGTTTATAGTCTCTGCAGCACTTCAGCTGATCAATACACCAGCTCTCCCCCTTCCACACACAGGCAGAATCTTACTTGCTTTAAGACATGCTGGTGGTATTTGCAAAGTGAAAAAACATTTCTTTTTACTACTCAAGTTTGTATCACTGATTCTTTAAGAAATTATACCTCCAAGTAACACAGAACAAAAGAAAGGTGAGAATTTTTAAGTTGTTATTTATTAAATACCCTTGGAAAATTGTGTAGGAGAATAGTGAATATAAAATCTCTTTTAAGAAAGGAACCTTTAATTTTGGGCCGGATCCAAAGTCCAATGAATGCTCCTCCTTACTTGCGAGTTTGACTCAAATGGGCTTTTCATTGTTTAATTTTACCCTGATCGATTTCAGCAGCACAGCTCCCACAATCTTTTATTATCACAATAAATTTAACTTTTATATTTTCATAGTATCTAAAAGTTGCAACTAGGATAGGATCCAGTATGCCTAGTACTACTTAGAAATACTCCTTTTTAAATGACAGCCCACTCCTTCAGAGATTTCAGTCGTTAAGTCAGTTTGCAGATGACACAGCCCACAGTTGCACATCAGGCAATGCTGGCGTGATCAGACCTGGTGAATCAGTGAAGTTAGCCACGTGAACAAGGACTTCGCAGAACTAAACTTTTATACGGCAACATCTTTAGGAGAGGAAACACTTCTCACTTTTAATCTTAAGCAAACAAACATCCCTGCATAAGATACAATACCGGGAACTTTTTTTTTCTCCCTTCACTTCCTGCAGGGGTAGGGAGATTATTTTACCCTTCTCTGCAGCAGTACTGAGACACTACATACATTCTGGTGAACAGGTTTTTAAAATTATATTAAAAGTGGATCTAGGAGTTACAGAAATGATGTGAGGGAAGGAGAATTTAACAATGAGAGTTCAAATTTGGCGTGTGCCTATTAGCAAAAGAAGATTGAGATGTGATTACAACAGCTAAGATCCTTAAAAGAAGAAATCACCAAGCTCTAAATGGCTTCTAAATTCTTCAGAAACCGATGGAACAAGGAACCATGACTGGAAGTTATATCCACGTAGAATAAATAGAAAAAGGAATGTACAATGTTATCAATGGCAGCAAAAGATTTTTGGAAGTACCAATAAACCAGTACCTGGCAGAATCAATGAGGTGCTGAATCAGACCAGCTTGAATCACAGCTGGAGGATTAGCCGGAATCAAAGGTGAAGACTCTTTTAAGTGGGTGGGACCAATTCCAGTAAGTATCACATGATGCATTGTAATGAAACTTAATCAGGGTTGGGGGAGAATTTAAGCATTCTTGGGAACTGGTGGTCTAATGTTTCTCTGCCTTAGGGACATGTACAGTGTCATTCACTTAGTCACCAAAGAGTGAACACAACTCTCCATTCTTTCATATGACTACTTTATGTCCCTAAGTTTAGCAGAGTACTTACTTCATTCTCTCTGCTGTGTTCCACATTTACCACAAAATAGTAATAAGACATAGGGTAATAATCAAGGAGATTAATTTTAAACAGGGATTTTTACTAGTTTCTGGGAATATATGGTACTCTCATTCCCACTAGTCCTCTGTGTTTTGATGCAGAGGCGCTCTACCTTTGCATGGTTTGAATTCCTCATGATGGCATGCTCCCCTTCTGCTTATAATAAAGCATTAACACAAAGCACAAGTTCCTCACAATTGGCCCTTTTACCTGATGTCCACATACGCTTCTATAATTTTGTGCCTGTGGGTGGAGGTCTCATCTTTCTGAAGCTTTCTCTCTGGCTACTCAGACTGTTCATCTCCTGATCCTCAGAACATTCTGAACATCCTTCTTTCCTTCCCATGAAGGCTGTGCAAAATTCAGTACAAAACTAGAACACAGAGAAGGTGTAACCTATTGTTATTTATGCTCAGTTTCAAGATTTTTGCTTTCCATTCTTCCAAAAGGCACACTCTGTAGAGATTCTACATCTACTTAAAATCAGTTTAAATAGTTCCATTCTTTTATCCACACATCCAGTAAAATGTTTCTTAAGTTAGCAAGAAAAGTTAACCTGGAACAGTGGTCCAACTGTTAAGGTCTAATAGAATAGGTGAATAGATGTTCTGCCAATCATAATATATTCCATATCTTCTAAAAATTCAGGTAGTATGGACCTTTCTAGACCTTAAAATTTCCTCTTGTGCACAGAAGAGCTTGCCTCTTTATCCATTTTTTATTTTCAAAGTGGGAACAGTGGTTTTAAATTTATGCCTATAAGTGGGAACCAGGACAGTGATTTGGAAGGGGAACACACGGCATCTTCTTGGAAACTAGTGTACAGCATTTTATTCTACTGTGCATATCCATGGATCTTCTTTTCAACAGCACCACAGTGAGTAAGAGTATGTGACAGAAACCTTGTGAAGAGCAAATGACCACAGGCTTTTCTCTAGTGCTAAAATAGCTTGCACATGGACAAAAAATATTACTTTGCCTAAATCCAGATGTCACACCTGTTACAGCTTCAGAAAAGGTCCCAAAATAAGGAATACAGTAGCCTCAAATGCACTAAACATTGTTATGTATGAAGATATATAGAAATCTTGGACCAGAAGGTACGTTGATTTCCAAACACTGTCCTAGTGAGCACTGTTCATTAATTACTGTGCACACATAGTATGGATGACAGAAGTGTAGTGATTTGAAAGCATAAACCTGAGTATAGAGCCTAAACTATTCTTTAGATTGTATACATTGGACAGCAGCCGTGCCTTGGCAGGGAGCAGTGTGTATTGCATGTAACAGAGTACAGCACAGGGATCAAGTACCCATAATCATATGGAAAACATTTGTTTCATTTGCATTACAAAAGCGAGATTCATCATGAATCTACTAGCTTAAAAGCTCTTTAGAAGATAGTGGAAGGCAAAGGAAATAAGAAGGTTAGTTAGCAATTCCTTCAAGATACCTCTGTTTCCGTGTAAGTTAATTTTAATAGGGAAAAATATGTATCAATCATGTATATCTCTGCCTCACTATAACATAAGATATAAAATTTTATTTGATTATTACTATCAGATCATTTCCTTTGAAAATTTCCTTTAAAATTCCTGCTTATATTAAAATTTTACACCAAGCCATACAGCCCAATATAAAATGCATCAATTAGCTACAGTGTTTGTATGCCACACTAATAGTTAGAATATGAAAATACCTGTAATGCATGAATTAGACAGACAACAGAGATATAAATTTAGACAGAAATTTGCACAAACTGTGCAACTTAAAAAAAAAATCTTATTTAATTTCCGTTTATGAGAATGAGAAAATATGCTATTGAAAAAAGACCTTTCTAAAAGCAAAGAGCAATTATGCTTCATGCTCAAAAGACCACAGATTCCACATAAAACTCACAATGCACTGCCAATTATTTGGAGTTCAAATTCTCTTATTGTAGCAATTGAAACAATCTCAAAGAGTGCAAAAATTACCAAGTTGAAAAATCTATTCTTTAAAGTTTATGTGCATTCATTTTGCACATAAACGACCTTAAAATATTTCAGAAGGTGCTGTACTTTTTAGTTTTAAAAGTAAAAATAACATCTATCACTTTAGTAACACTGTTAGACATCTTTTAAATAGATATTTAACAGAATTACAGACATGTTGGAGAAGATAGCTTATATTCACTGAAAAGGCTACTGTAGTGCATTAGTCTTTAGATAAAGTAATAGGATCTTTTCCATGTATTAACGATCCTCCATACAAAAGATTTCTTAAAACTTTTTAAACAGCTTTATCAAGTCAAGGTTACAAAGCACAAGTGGGTAGCTAAATGACACATGGTTAGTGAGAAAGGTATTGCCTGAATCCATTTTGATTGCTTTAGGAAAAAGAGGAATTTGCAAGGTTTGCTTCTTTAAAACTAAAGTATATTTTTAAATTTACAATAGCATAACAAAGTGATAGTCCTGTAGTGCAGATTTTTTTACTATCTCGCTTCTAAAGAATCTTTAGGAGGCTGATACAATTTAAGCTGCAATGCATTGATTTGTCCCTTCTGACATGATCACAGAGACCAGCACCACACTAAAACGTCCAAAATTTGTTGCTGACTTTCCATTTGCAGCTCTGGTAATTGCAAAGTCTAGCAAAGGCAATGCTAATTTTATGCTATAAATAACTGTTTTAAAAGCAGTTTTTACTTAAAATGTAGAGATATATTCTGTTCCCGTCAAATTCCTGTTGATACAAGTAACAGCTGTATTTTTAAGAAGGTGGCTAAATATATATATTCTACCATTTGCTCATCCATGTGCACATTTATCTGCCCAACATCCATCATCCCACCAATAATTCAAGTACTAATAAATGTGTATTTGCTTCTTGTTCCCACTTCTTTGTCTTAATCAAGAGTGTCCAAACCACCTACACCTACACCTACAATTTGTCCATTTTTCTGGTTCAAATTTCAAATCACTCAGGATCAGGAAACATAAACCCAAGGCATTTGGCAAAGCACCCAAAAGTAATAGGAAAAAATACGTTTTGTGGAACAAACAATGAATCAGTCTTTTATTCATTTTTCCGCAAGGTTTGTAGCAAATAAATGAGCCTTTCTTTTTTGCTGCTACCACAGCATAAAAAGAGAATCACTGGAACATGCTGGAATAGCCATAAAAAGTGAATAAAAAATAGCAAGAATGACTCTCAAATGCCTACATAAAGCTAAGTCAGGGCTATAAAAACTGCTGCATCTAATTCCACAATTTCCTTCTGTGTTTTCATGCAGTCAGCCATTCTGAATTGTCCTGGAGTTTGCTGTCCAAGGATATTGAAAAAACCCTTATCTAACCCATAATAAAAATTATTTTTTTTATTATCATTACTTCCTATTGATGCCATCATTGCTAAAACAGTGTTAACTTCAAACCTAATAATTACCAGAAGAGGGTGTTCACCCTTTTACTTCCCCTCCCCGAAGATTTTTTATAGACATACATTTCATTTGATTTTCTATACACCCCTTAACAGTTTGTGAATTTTCATTTCTCTCTAAGATATGAATATATTATATTAAGGGATATTATATAAATGAGACCATTATTCAAAATGAGAATCTTCTCTACTAACAGCATCACTATTTGCAGAGTATGGGACAAAATAAATGTCTCCCATGAGTGACTAAATGCAAAATAAAAAGTAACCACTCAACTTTAATAGTTTAAAAATGCTATTAAGCATAATGGCTCTTCAACATTCAAGCAGCACTATGTTTTAAGTGATCTTCATTTTTAAAGAACTATTTTATTTACATTTGAAATATTGATGGTGCATAAAGTTCTGTTGATGTAGTAATGATAGTCAAAAGTATTTAAAATAATTGACACAAGACCAAAGCCGTAAGTTTGTTCTGTCCCTAGGATGAGACTCCAGTGCTAAAAATGTAAATATCTGAAAAAATAATAAGAAACACCTACTCCACTCTGCACAATTCTTAACAAAGCATCTGTGACTTTCTTAGTAACTAAAAGGAGAAATATTAAAGCAAAACCTACCAGGTTATTAAGCAATAAAGTAGTAACTCAATCTGTTTTTTTACTGGTCAAGGAGAATTCTGGCTCTGGGTGTATGTTCCTAGAAAGTAACTCTTTAGGTAACAACCTTATCATTAAAAATTATGGATGTAGACAATCTGTTTCAAAATATGACAAAGATCATACTTACATCTAAACAGATAAAAAGATAGATTATTTTTAATTTACGATGACATCTTTAAAAATAACTTCACATCACTATTTCTTGTGCTGCCCAGGACTGAAAGGCAAAATCTTCAGGAGCCAGTACAAGTGATTTCCAGTATTAATTTGTCTCCTGATATCAAGCCTGGTGGCCATGCCAACACAGTGTCCAAATGTGCTCTGAGCTACAGCATAATTTTTGGGAAACCAAACAAATACACATGTCCCTTTACAGAAAAGCAAAAAGACTACAGGTCAGATTTATGATGCCACAGTTGTTAGTGTGCTAGCAGCATACAAAGCAGTATGGGCCTTGAGTAAGACTAGCAAACGATGTGAGGTGGCCAGATCCACAGGATCTGTCTCTCCACTGAAATGTGGAACTGAAAGGAAAGCAGGGAACACTCAGAGGCTGCAGCTGGCATGTGTTGAGAGCATAAGCTATAAATTACTTAGCCTTAATCTCTTTTACTCAGTTGACTTTATCCAAAATTCCTGTTCAGTTCTGTGTCTACCTGAAGAGTACTCCAGCTTATTTCTTTTCAGTGTAGACAATTGAAAAAAGAGAACGGTCACATCCGTTCACCAGAAATGTAACCAGCCATAAGCACTGCAGGCTTTGTAACATGCCAAGAGCATGCGTAACCTCAGAAAAATTCTCAAAGTTGTACTAGCCTGGACTGGGAGGAACAAGACCAAATTAACAGCCTCTCCAAAATTAGCCAAGAAGCAGATCAAGAAGTCACTGGTTAAGTAAACAATAGAATTGTCATTTACTGGCTTTCAGTCATTAGTAGCTTTACTTTGTATTTTGTAATCAGGAAAATCAAACTCTTAGATCATCTAGAATAAATGTATGTTTATATACATGTATATATATGTAACTGAATATTTATTGTAGAACAAACAGAAAAATTTTATTTTCTAAACAACATTTTACTGTTAAGTACAATAAGTCTAGAATGGTTTTACACTCATGAATCAAACAAAGACTTGGAGTCAATCATTTTAGAAGCAGGCAACCTCAACACCATTAGCACTCACAGGAGTTCTCTACGGAGCATCAAAAGCATTTTTGGGGAACTGGTAATCCAGACACTCAGGTTGAAGGAAAAGTTCCCTATGTAATAAGTATAAGCAGTAAGAGGCAGTGACTCATTGTGATTTTGCGATCTTCTGCAGTGCTCCCCAGGCTTTTTTACATCTACTTATTTTTCATTTGTAAATTTCTTAAGGTAGCATTTAAAAGACCAAACTGAAAGTGAGACCAATTGCAGTAAACTTTCCACATACAGATAGTTTAAAAAACCTCAAACATACTTTTCATGCATTTTTGCGAATTATATAAAGTCACAGGACAGGATAAGAAACAGATTTAAATTACTTGTCCAAGATCACACAGCAAGTCAGGGACAGAGCGTAGAGATAATCCAGACATATATCCATGTAGCAAACTTCTTACTACTTTGCTTCCCATTCCTTACATCCCTTCCTGGGTTGATACAGCCATTTACATGCCAACATTTTGCTGATAGCTCAGTTGTGTATCTACATTTGCATCTGATATCTGTCCAACCAAAACCACATCTGGCATTTCCAACTGGAATAACTCCATATTAAAACATGGACACCCCTAATTTCCATTCCAAACTGTCTTTTCTTCGTTCAGTGTCACAGTCAATACCACAGTATTCTTTGCAGACATGATAAATACCTCTCCATGCACTGAAACCCTATCACCTGACATTCTTCTTCCTCCGAATCATTTCTACAGCTGTATTTTTCTTTCTTTGAGAGGCAACACCCTCCTCTCATTTCATAAAAGTCTCCATATACCATTCACAAGCACAGCGTGTTGTAAAACGCAACTGTGCTTTTTCTGATCAAACTCGTATATACCAGCAACCAGCTCCACTTTTTTTCCTAGGATCTGGCCTTTTCTTCAAGGCCCTGCACCGCTCTGTTCCTGAGTGCCTCCCTCACTCACATCTCCTCTGTTTTGGTTGTCATGGCTACAAAACCAGCCTCACATCCAAGCTTCCTTTTCCACACTGGAAATTTAGCATCACAGAAACATAGAATCATTAAGGTTGGAAAAGACCTCCAAAATCATCAAGCCCCACCTTTGACTGAACACCACCTGGTCAACTAGACCGTGGCATAAAGTGCCATATCCAGTCATTTCTTGAACACTTTTGGGAATGATGACTCCACCACCTCCAGGAGCAACCCATTCCAATATCTGACCACTCTTTCAGTGAAGAAATTCTTCCTGATGTCAAACCTAAACATCTCCTGACTCAGCTTGTGGCTATGTCCTCTTGTCCTGTCACAACTGCCTGGGAGAAGAGACCCCACTTGGCTACAACCTCCTTTCAGGCAGTTGTAGAGAGCAATAAGGTCCCTGTTGAGCTTCCTCTTCTCCAGGCTAAGCAATCTCAGCTCCCTCAGCTGCTCCTCATAGGATTTGTGCTCCAGACCCTTCCCCAGCTCTGTTGCCCTCTGGACTTGTTCCAGCTCCTCAATGTCTTTGCTGAAGTGAGAGGCCCAGAACTGGAGACAGTTCTCAAGGCAGCCTTCTTACTCTCCAGCAGCTCAAAACTCCTGCCCAGCTTAGTGTGGTTGGTGAATTCACTGAGGGTGCAAACGATCCCCTTGCCCAGGGTCTCATGGACTGCCAGCATATTTCTCACAGTAGCCTTGGAATGAAATCTGGAAAATGGATGGAGGGGGTGTGTGTATCTTACTTTCACAGGACTATTTTCAGAGCTGTGTGACACAACAGGCAGGCTTCCGGCTATGTTCAAACCACAACACACGTCCATTCAGGCTATAGCATTGTATTCAGTGCAGAACAGCTACTTGGACAGCAACTACCTGCTTCAGGGCTTCTGAAAAATTATGCATTTCTATGGAATTCTCTGGGAAAAAAGAAGCAGCACCTCCTTCCCTTGTACAGCCTGCAGACTCTTGTAGCTTGGCCATCTTTGAAGAAGGAAGGAAGACAGGGACACTCCAACAGGAGATCTATTGCCTTTTGTTGGGAAAGAATGAACAGAAGTATCTTCAGAAAGCCACAGCTAGTGTTGAATTGTGGATGCTGGAAGAGATGGCATGGCCAAGATGTCCAGGAACATGTGGGAAGGTGAGGAAGAGATGACACTTCATAAGCAAGAGTGAGACATAGCCCCTTTCTGCTACAGCAGCACAGTCCCACAGAAACATCACAGAGCTGAGGCTGCAGACTTTGGTTCAGCTGTAATCACATGAAGTGATTAATCTTAAGTATCATCCATGTCTATTTTTTATCTCCAACTCTCTCTCATGTAATGTCACTGGAGCAGATACCACACATCCCTTTTTGTCCTTGCAGAAAAAATAAACTATATGTGTACAAAACGGCTGCTAAGCTGCAGTCAGTACCTCTAGGGATCAGGCATGAAAAGTTCTATGGCATGAAAGTTTTAGATTACTGAAAAAGTTATCCACCTATACCATTGATAGGAAGTTTCATCATATGCATAATGGTTTTTATGTTGCTTCTCCTAGATTTTAATAATGTCTCTAGTTTGACTTACAGCCCTCACACCACAAAATATTAATAATTTCAAAAGAGATACGATGAAGACAAATCAGGGAGTACTAAATTTTATTTACATATATATGCTCAATTTGCTTTTGTCATTGATTTGGTAGAGAAAACGTGAAACAATAATTCATGCTGAATGTCCTTGTTCCATTGTACTTGTCTACCTATTGCTGCTGTTAATGTGACATCAGCTATTGGCCTTCACCTTTTGACTGTATTCAGTGGAGGGAACAAGAAGAAAGGGACATCCATCCATTGGCATCAGTGGCATTTTTCAATATCATGACAGGTTCTCACTCGCATGGTGGCAGCTGCACTGAAAATAGGTTGCTTTACACCTGTTCTTTCTTGAGGGAGAATAACCCAGTGACACTGGACAGAGCACTAGTCACTGCAGGAGTGGCAGCCTGTCCCTCAAGTAAGCATGGCTGATGAGCCAGAAGAACTGCCTGTAAAGTCCTTAAGGCTGTGACCCGTAAAAGATGCGGTGGCCAATTAAGTATAGGGCTTTTTATATATTTTATTTTCTTCAACATTTTTTCAAGGCTAAACTTTAATGCTTAAGGAAATGGCAAACCAAGTCTTTCCTTATCTATCATATAAAGACATGGAACAACGTCTAGCCACTTACTGGTTCAGCACATGGGCATGTAGGCACAGAACAAAAATACCTCCCAGTCTCTGGAGAGGTTCAGATCTGGGTCTCTCTTGCTGGGGGTCATCATCTACCTTGTTGTGAAAGTAATGTGAAATGACAACGCTTCCCAAATAAACAGAGACTCCTCTTCTTTTCTAACTTCAATGTAGCAGACTAAAGGATGAAGCAGAATCCTTATATATCATGGTTACTTTTCTCTCTATTTTAGTGAAAACCAAGGAACCTTCCATGTTCCGTCAACTCAGGTAGTGAAATACATATGCCACAGGTCCACTGTTGTTTGCACAGTCACATGCGTGCTGTTTGAGTCCCACCACATTGCATTCACAGAATTTGGCTTTCTGTCCAGCATTCAGCAGTGTCTTGCTTTGTCGCTCCAAGAAATTTTGCCTATATGTTTTGTACTTTAAACAAAACTTTACTCCTTTGGTTTATGCTTTTCACATCAGGGATATCAAAAATATAAATGTATAATTCATATCTCTTCTAAATCATATAAATCTGCTTTGCTTCTGGTATGTCCATTCAAGCCTGTCTCCGCCCATCTCATCCTCCAGTACTTGAGAAGGTGCTTTCCATTTCATTTGACCAGACTTAATCAGGAACAGCTGGCATATCTCAGCAGATAATCCATCTTTTAAAGTGAGAGCCCCGTCAAATATTTTCTGTTTACATTTACAGAGTTGTTGCTATGTCACTGTTAGTCTTTGACGTCTGGCCCACTGTAAAGATGACTAAATGAAAGTAAATAGACATGCAACCAAAAAGAAACTGCTTGTTTCTGGACAGCTTCTGTTCTGGAAACAGTAACACCAAGCAAAGTCCAAAAACTGTTCATGGGACGTTGTCACAGCATGCCATGGAGCTCTCTATCCTAGGCACCTAGGGATGGGAATTAGATTTTAGATAATGCATTTCTAGCTCATATAATGTAATTTTTTTTGTGAGAATGAGGTGTCCCTAAAAGAAACTAGGTGTGAGAAACTAGGTATCCCTAGTTTCTTCTCTGGTGGCTCTGCTCTCAGGGATCAGATACTGTTCTCTTCTCTCTCATGGAAGAGAAGCCATGAATAAATTCTGCTAAGTTCATTCCTACTTTTACAGGCTTTAGTGCTTTTTATAAGAGGTGTCATGGTTTTAAGGACAGTTATGGACATATTTGGAAACAAACAACAACAACAACAAAAATGCTACCCAGATAAGCAGCCAGGATTCCATAGGAATCAGGGCTCTCTTATGTGCTCTGAATTTCAAAATTCCACAGCACCTGTTGCTGCTCTTGTTCCCATCAAATTAATTCTTTGAATGAGCAATTGGAGTTTGATCAGCAGAAAATCTGTGATTTTTCTAATTGTGATCCAGTACATCTTCTCTAAATTGATAATCCTAAGAATAAAGACTAACATTTTCAAACCTCTCATCTGAAAATATTACAAAAATGAGCAATGCCTGAGCTTCACAGGGAATGCCTGCAATATTAACTATACTATTGAACAGACAGATCATTTATAAATCAAAAAAGGTTGCTTCCACATAAGACATCTTTAAGGAAATGCTTAGCCCTCTTTAAGTAAATAATTCAGACTTATTTCTTATTTTAAGACATTAGCAGAAGACCACCTAGATGTCAACATTTGCTTTAGAAATTATACACTACCATTTAACATGGAGAATGGATGCCTATTTATACTTCAATCCACATAATATTTTTACAGGAATATTCTATAAAAAATTAAGTTTCCCAAAATGAAATACACTTCATTGTTACGTGAGGAGTGAATGAAAATGAAATACATTTCATTCCTACGTGAGGAGTGTTTGTGGAAAACTGTAAACCAAAGCCTATTTAATCTAGTGCAATTTATATGAATGATCTCATAGCCACAAAATAAGTCCATGTTCAAATATTTCTGTGTTAGATATCCAACAAATATGCAAAATGGCATTTGCGCAATGCACATGGATGTTGATGTTACAGAATAGCAGACACCCTGCTCTGAGGTATTTTGGAAAAGAGAATTTACAAACATTTATTTTAGGAGGTCAATAGTGCATTCTCTCTGTTGCCCAAGCTATTTGTGATGCTATTAGACAGGATTATTTGCCTACATCTGTGCTTATTAAAGATTTTTAAAAGGAAACTTTAGTTTGAATTTTACCTCACCATGGAACTTTTTTTTTTTTCTTCTTTTTTTTCTTTTAGAATGAAGTCTTCTAGTCATCTATCCCATAATGTCTGTGCAGTGTCATTTTATGGCACTCATGTTCCAGCACTCTAAAGCACTCAGACAGTACTGTTAACTCCAGTGCAACAATTTGCAAACTTAAAGTACATATTTTTTGGGACCTGGGCCTAATACTTCCTTTCGTTGTTTGTTTGTATTGCAAATGCTTTCTGTTTCCTTCTGGATGCAGGATAGCTAATTATGTTTCAGTCCCTGGGCATCCAGCAAGCATAAAACAAAACCACAAGCTTATGGCTGCTTCACACTGCAGTTTTGTCCCAGTGCAGGCTGGCTCAAAGTGCAGCTACAGCCTCCCACTCCAGAGCAGCTTTTCCCCAATATCCAGGGAAAATAATCTCCTGGCTATGCTAACAGCCATCCAAAAACCTACTATATAATCTAATTGAACTATTGATTCCCAGGCTAGGGCTCCTATTTAGCATTCCAGAGAGAAAGAAATGAGAGAGAAAAAGGTTTTACAGACACGGTAACACAGTACTGCACAAGCCTTCCTTAGCTTTGTTTGCTTTATGTTCATTTATCATAAAGATTATGTAAAAAATGTAGTTATGATGCTAACGACAGAATCCTACTCCTCTGAAATGTGTTCTTTTTATTTCAAACCACAAATTCTTAAATAGACATAATAGGGAATAGACATTTTTCCTTAATAAGAAAGAGTCTAACGACAAGGAGGAATAGGAGAATGGAAAGTGCACCATCACAGCATCACCTCACATTACTCATGTGCCTAGACAGCTGGTAGTACTATCAGTATGACAGAATCTTTCTCAGATGGCTTTTTTTTTTTGGTTTTTAGTTTGTGGGTGTTTTGTTTTCTTTTAATTTAAGAGAAAAAAAGGAAAATTCCAACAGAAATCCAGTCTGACTTTCATTCAGATTGAAAGATCAACAAACTCCCTTGACAATTATTTCCTATGAATATTAATTAAATTACTACTGCAGTGTGTTTACTAATCTTTTAGAAATAAGACAAGCATTATGGGGACGAGATATAAGTACTATGAAACTAAAAAAATATTTTTAACATTTGACCAGCAACAGAGATGCTATTCTAATAATTCTGCATAGCTTTTTTACAGAAAGCTATGTATGTTGATAGCAATGTGTGATATTCCTCCATCTTTCTGGTAAAGCAGGTCAGGATTATTTATACCAATATCAAAGGTATGTACTTACAAAAGTATTCTGTACTGATAGCTGATCCCAGAATATTTAATTAATAAAACTGAAATAAGGAAATGTCTTCATTTATCTAAATGGAATTATGAGATTTGTTCTGCCTTGTCAAAACACCTCCTTCTATCATAACTTTTTTAAAATGAGGGGTTAAAAGCATTTCTCAATTGTTTCTTGTATAGATTTGCATATTTGGACATCTTTTAAGACATTAATTTAGCAACTCTAGGAAGGTGAGTTCTTCACAGAACAATTTAAAATCAGCTCCAAAAGAGTTTCTAATGTGATTTTTAAAATGTAGCTTTTGTCAGAAAATAACACTGAGGATTCTTCATACCTATTCATGACACCTATTTATAGTTTGCAGATTGTAACAAAGAACTTCCTATCTGCCAGCTCCTGAGATTTCCCTAAATAGTTAAACATGTTGATAGTTAAGAGCTACAGTTTACTCTAGTCTCGTACTTTTGGTTTCAGGCAATGAAGCTGAAAAACACAACAACAGGCTACAGCCTAAACTACTATTGTCCCTGCTGGTTTTCCACTGGCATTATAAGAGTGTAAATTTTAATCTTATCTAGGACAGAAAATCTTCAAGGGAAAAACTTCTTTCTACTGGTGACGTCCATATACACGTATGGGGAATGGAGTGACATAAAAGCCCGAGAAGGGACTCCCCCAGAGAAGGAATTACTTCCTTGGAGTCCCTTTGCAAGCTGTGATGAGGCAGCAGTTGTGTGAAGACAGCCAAAGAGATCTGTCAGGACAAGTTTTGCAGTGATTGCAGACAGCACTGCACTTCCAAGGCAATGCAGGAAAGTTACTATAGCTGCAAGAGTGGTGATCCTAACTTTTGCAGGCATCGCTTCTAGGGCAGCCAAGCATTAGGTAAAACAAACCAAATTAAATACCATAACTCCATTTCTTCCTAAGAGTCTTAAAAAAATCTTAGCCTGCATTTTCAGTGAGGACTCAGTGACAAACACTTTGCACAGCTTAAAAGCGATGCTCGCTTCAGCAGAAGAACTCTTGGGGCCGGAGCAGCCTGAGGGAAAGAACAGCCCCAGCACAATTGCCCCAACACCAGCCTACATCATCCAAAGGTCCATGATCCATCTGGGGAGAGAATAGCTGAAGAAGCAGTGTGGGAGAACAGACATTTGGCATCAAGGAATCAGTCAAAAGACAGGAGTACATATATTGCTGGAATCATCACTAACTCTGCAGCTATTTGAATATTTACCCCAAAGCAAGATCAAACAGGTACTCATGTCTGTTCAGAAAGGAGGGTATGAACATTACCGGTATTGTTAATGCAAAAAGGGTCTTTTGCTGATGAATTTTCTTCAATGTTTTCTCATGAATAATAATCAGCCCTTGACATTTTGCTTAAGTTCTAAAACTGGTGTAGTAATATGTAGATAACTGTTGAGGTCTGGCTTTTGTTCCATCACATTTTGTAGTTATTTGCTGATAAACTCTATTCAAATCACTCCTGGCAGCCGTCTGGTCTAATGTGATGAATACGTCTTCTCTGTGATGAGTACGTGAGAACTGTCCATAACATGCACAATGAAGAGGATCGTGTGCACTCCTATTAGCATTTGTTCACTGTTAGAAATGGTGACCCTGTGCTGATGCCCAGGATCGTGTCTGATTTCTTCTGATTTACCCTTGTTGACTGAAGCCTATGGATATGAGAGGAGAATTCAGAAGTAAAGCCCAAGACACCCCAGCAGAAGGCTACCTTAGTTTTCATTCTCTGCAATAGCTAAGAAAAATCATGAGATCATCATCTAACTGCTCTTCCATTAACTCTGCATTTCCATTCTTCTTTATTATAATTATTTCCACCTTCTATTATGGAGTCATGGAGAGAATTTCCTTATCAGCTTTGTCATAAACCTTCTAAGATACATTAATTCTACATCATCCCCTCTGTACCTCAAACTCTGAGGGCTTCACCATAACTGCCAGCACTATTCCTATTGATATTTAGATCATAAAAACACTGAACGTTTTTGGTTGGAAGGGATCTTAAAAATCATTCAGTTCCAACTCCCCTGCCATGGGCAGAGATACCTTCCATGAGACCAGGTAGCTCAAAAAAGTTAATAAAATATGTAAATCCTGAACAGCTCAATAGAGCCTTGCCCTGTTTAATAGAAAGACCTAGAACTTTCATTCAGGAATTCAGCTGAAGTGAAGCTGTATCCTGTTCAGTGGAGTACAGAGCAGTTGTCTTTAATGTTTCTCTCATGTTTCAGCAATAAAGAAATTTCTGGGCCTAGTCATGTTCTTTTACTACATTGTTCTACTGAAGTTTATTGAAATGGATTCTGGCATGAAATGCTTTTGCTCAGATAGGCCCTTTACTAGCAAGTGCAGCTTCATCTCATGACTACAGATGAGGTATGGGTTTTTCCAGGCATACTGAAAAGCATCTTTAAAAACACTTTGGAAAGGACTTAGGCTGCAAGCCCAGACAATGAAAACAAATATTTTAGCCATCCACAGTCTTGTAATTCACTCCTTCCTCCTCTGCAGGGCAATAAACTTCACTGACGTACACAAAATTAAAGATTTAAAAAAATAATGATTTTGAAGTGCAGGTTTTCTTCAGCACAACTGCAACAGCTACATGCACTTTGCCGTGGCCCAGCACCACTATGGTCTACTTAATGAGGACATTTGTGGTGGCCAGCAGATCAGAGGTTCCAGGCTCCTTTCTGGAATTTGACTGTGTAACCATCTCCTCCTTCTGAGGCAGCCCCACTCCTCTGCCTGATTTCTGTGCTTGCCCCAGAAGGTGAAACCAAAGATTTTCAGAGTTAATAAAATCTTGGAGATTGCCAGTGACAGAAAGCATTAGTTCCGGCGGTGGTAGCACAGTTCAGTGAACTGTTTCCCATTAAATAGCACATAATTATGTTTCCATTTTATCTTTTTCTCCACAATTGCATAAATTCAGAAAGCCTTTACAAGTGTAGATTTTTTTGAAAGGAACTGTGCATTTAAGGGGTTAAAATGACAATATTCTATTAAATCCTCTTTTCACAAATTGAAAAGTGTAATAGACTACATGGTAACAATGCTTCTAAGCAAACTGGTGAATTCCTTCTAAGCAGTCACCTGAATGAGAAGTAGAGAAATTCCAGCTTTTAAACAGTCTTATATTTTCGTACTGATTTATTCTGAAAATTGTTTCTTTTTTTTAAAAGGTGGAAAGTTGAGCTGCCTAGCACAATCACATCAATCAACAAACATAGGATTTTGCCTGTATTTCCTGCTAGAATCCTAGAACTCAGTCTTTTCTTGCTTATTTTTCTTTTCTTCGTCCAGACTGCTTTGTGACACCTTTAGTGTGAAAGCAGCCAAATGAAATCTACCTATTCTTTCCAGTCTTCTGAAACTACCAGAATTATAGGGAAAGAGGATGGTAAAACTTCCAAAGGTTCATTACAATATACTCATTGTCTATAAGTGCTGTTTTACTTGCTTCTATTAATTTGGCTTTACAGTGTTCAGAGGCAGCCTGGCAACCATACTTTGCCCCTGCAAAATCCTTGTTTCAGCACCGAAGCAATCCTTTCAGTCACCCATCCAGCAGGCACATGAATCATTAAATTCTTAGTCAGAAAAGTTACCTGTCTTTGTGAGACGGCAAAGTGCGTGCAAAGGAAGCTCTTAACAGCAAGAAGACTTTGTTTTCTATATTTGAATTTTAAAAGGAACAAATTTTGTTTGCAAGCAGCTCCAGAAGAACAAGGTACATTGTGCCCTACATGCAGGATTCTTGGGCAGAGAATGTTTTCTAATGGAAAAGGAAGTGACATACTTCCATTTATATATGCACACAAAAAGAATGCTCACTAACAATGTACATATGCTCACAGATCTACAGTATTTTTTTAATCTGATTTCTCTGAGAGTTCATCTCAGAGGGTAGCAAAGCAGTGCTTGAGCTGTAAATAGAGAAGGACCAATGACAGCCAGAGAGCCACGAGGCCCTTCCATCCATCAGTCAAGTTGTCACTGCTCCTTCGACACAGGTGAAGAAATGTCAAACAGTATTTGCAGCAATTTAAGCATTCCTACAAGTGACAGTGGGAGTGTATTGGCTTCAGACACCTGTTTAAACTTTTTTTCTTCAGGAAGAGAAGTCACACAAGCTTGGGTGGCACATAGCTTGTGTGACTTTTTTCCTTTAGATTACTAGTTTCCATGAGGACCTGAGGTAGAGTATGAAGTATTAAGGGACACTTGCGAGACCACAGGTGTCTAACACAAATAGGCATCCAGTGCAGGGTTGTCAGTGAAGATAGCAACCTGGCATGAGAAATAATAGTAGTGAGTAATTGAAGCAAGGAAAAGGTGTGTCAGATGAGACAGCTGAATTGGCATGTGAGTCTCCCACGAGATACAAAGAGACATTGGTTTGGAGAATCATACTCTCTTCTGCCATCATTTACAGAGTCTTTCTTCTCCTCTTAAACATAAAAGAATCAGACAGGCAATACCATGTCTAGCATCACTTGTATTTAATCTTGGTGATACTCAAGCCCACTATCTTTAGGGCAGGGGCTGGGTGAGAGAAGGGGGTTTTTAACTCCAGTGCCTAGCTTGGCTAAAATTCTGCCAGCAAGTTATTGTTTGCTTCTGGTATTTCTTCTGCTTCGCTAACACATAAAATTTACACCTCTACTTTGTTTACAGTAGCAGTTTAACATATTCCAGAAATACATTTTATATATGTATATTTATATATCTATTCCTTTGCACAAATAACCCTCCAGTTTTCCCCTCGAGGAGGTATTCAGCAAGGAAAGTGAGAAAGGACCCTTTTTTCCCCAGCACCCCTTGTTACCAGCCCGCAGTACCTCTGTGAGGCTGATCTCCGATCACCACCAGCAACCAGGCTCTGGGACAGTCTCCTTTGGGAGGCTACCATTCATAAATCATTTCCTTCTCAGGAATGTGCCTTCATGCTCTACATGGAGAGTTAAATTTCTACACTGGCTTCTCAAAGCCAGTTCTTGGTCTAAAAATACCCAAAATTATATAGGTTTCATGGCAGACAGCACACTTTATAACATGAAAAAATATAAGTAAAATTCTGTCCACAAGGGAAAAATCTGCAAGGGACGGAACCCAGGAGATTATTTGGGGTATGTAGCTATGAGATACTTTAAAAAAAAAAAAGGAATAGCAAGTATATAAACATGACTGAGGGAAAATAAATATTCAGACAGGTTCGGCTGCTTCATTATTTCCCCCGATGCTTTTCAGACATCTTCGCTCTCAAGCACTTAAAACACATACCAAAAATATTTGTTACTCCCTTAAGCCGTTTTTAGCCTACCTGTCTAGTGCTCAAATACAATTCCTTGCAACTGCAAGCTGTAGTATTGTGTTAATAATTTTCCCCCAATTCCACTGAGGTACCAAGAGAAACTTGAAAGGAAAATCAAAAATTAAAAAGGCAAAGGGATCTTTTAATATATACCATCAAACAGCTGTGAGGCCTTAATCCTAGAGGCCTTTTTTTATCCTTCCATAACACCTACTCAAGATTTTTCTCTACACCAACAAAAAGATGCTAAACCCAAAGAATGGATTTTTGAAATGTGATTTTTTAAAACACAGTTATTTAAGCAATAGTTCTCTCACTGACTTCTTGACAATGCCCAGAAATTGTACACAAATTTGATGAGGAAGTGACTTTAGCCTGTTACCACTTAACCCTATCCCCACCACCATTTCCTTGCTGCGGGGCATTTTTGCCCAGCATACAAATTCAGAGTTGTTGCCAACAGATGGTTCAAGCCACATTTTCATTTAATCATCACAGACCCAAGCTGGAAGGATCCTTGACTAAGAAGCACATCACTGATGTTTGTGAAATCTCTATGTTCTTATTCCACTACAAACACAAGCTGAAAGGCAAGGACTCAGTTCTTTAGCATGTTAAATACCCCGTGTACCCTGAAACAGACAGGGACCAAAAATGCTCAGTTTGCTGAACATGGTGTAGAGGATGGAGATTCCGTGAGCAGATTTAAATCTCCTCTTCTCTGCACAAACACATGCCCCTCAGCAGCTTGACATAAAGCAGTGCAATCCAGGTAAAATGACAGAAAACAAAAGATGTCCATGGCCTGATTTTGGTTCATTTTTCCCTGTTGTAGTTAAGAGGTAGGTAGAAATGTGTCTCACAGGATATTTCTATTAGCTCTTTTCATTAATTTATCATTAACTCCAGTAAATACCAGTACTGTTCTTATCTATATAGGGATAGCTAAAAAAAAATAAACCAAATGAGCGTATAACAGGAGTAATTGAGCTATGTTTAAGCAGTTTATTTGAAAATCATAATTTAAAAATAAATAATATTTTCATTCAAAAAATAAACTGACTTTAAATTTCAAGTTATGATAATCTCTGTGAAATGTCCAAGAGCAGCGTGAAGGTGTCTCATTAAAACCTTAATACTACAGCTTTTTTTTTCAAGCTGAATTTATTGCAGTAGCCTCTGAAGACCAGGGGGAGGGGATATTCTCTTTACTACTTATCCAGCCAGAAAACTCAGTGGTTAGATAATGAAAAACAGGGCAACCACCTGTAACCAGAAAAAAATCCCAACTTATTTTCCCCTTGCATGATTAGGGCTAGAACTAGGCATTAATGGATGAGATCTACAATTTCTAAATCTTGGCAGACTGAGTCCCCTAGAAGGTATTACCTCAGTTCCTTCATTGGAGAAAATATTTATTTTGTTAAATAACTTTTTCGTGTGTGTGAAATGTATATTCATGAACTTATTTACTTATACATTCAGCGTATTTAAATTAACTGAATTTTTTAATTCACGGGAACTTTTTATATCTATTAACTAAATTTCAATTGCTTCCAAAAGGTGTCCAGAATATAAATCACTAGAATAGTAGAACATTAAATGCTTGAATCTACTTCAGATAGTAATCTGAATACATGCTTCTTTCTTTACAAATACCTTAAATAATGTGTGTAGGGGTAACCAGCAAGTGTTTCTTTTCTTGTAAAGGCAACATTTTGTACTAAATCAACACTCAATAGCAGCTGCAGCTTTCAAAATACAAATGCATTGGCTATCAACTGGCACAAACTAACTCTTCTTTCAGAAAGTGGTGGGAAGAAAAGCCTTTTAAAAGTCTATTACTTGAGACAATTTTTTCCGGCTTCAGGCTCTAAATCAGTAATAAAAATGACTATTTAAATTACTTTCATGTCAATCCATCCACCATGATCTGTGGAGAGCTATTTAAGAAGACAGAGACAGAGTAAGGAATATCTTCACTTGTGTTACTGTCAAACCTGGTAAGGTTCATATTGATCATGTCACTTTAATATTTCTTAAAACTCATATTTTTGCTGCATTCAGTATTTCAATGCAGGAAGATATATACATTATTATGAACACAGACGATTGGCTAGAAGAAAGGAAAAACTTTTTTTATTTGCAAAATCATAATAAGGAGATGACACATGACTAAGAGCCTCCATTGTAGTAAAAAGATAGCAGCACCAATTGTCAACAAGCAGAAGCACAAGGAATACATGATTACCCCTTATTTCTCTAATACAGACAGCAAGACAGAAAATAACATGAAAGAAAAAATATATTCTGTGAATCAATAAAAAACCCAAAACCACCAGTACCATGCACCATGTACTGCATAAAGTAAAACTTAATTTAAAAACACTAGAAAGGAGCTACTAAAGTGTCCGTAGAAATAATTTTCAGTGAGATCAAGAGCCTGAAATCCTTTCAGAAAGTACCTGAAGGCCCAGAATGAGATGTGCGCTGCTACAGCCTTCAGTCTTTCCCCATATCCTTCTTCCATTTTTTAAAATCCTCTCATAGTAAAGGACCATTACAGAATTTTATGGAATATCCATTGGACAGTGCCACTCGTGTCTAACTTAATTTGGTACTATCTAGCAAGTACAACACACTCTGCAAAATACCGGCAAGCAACACTATGTTTGCCCACACGGGATGCTTACACTTGTGTTGCGCTGGCCCAGCCTACCTGTGGGCTGAAAATAAACGAGGGCATCCCCTGGGTTGATTTCCCCGCCCACGATAGTGGGTGTGGGGGCGGGCTTGAAGGAGGTGCCAGGGGTGGCACCGTGGTCTGAGGACACAGCCCCCTGGATGTCAGCCCAACGCACTGTTCCTCCCCCAGTCTGGAAGCTTCTGTCAGATTTGGTTGCCCATTGGGCCCTATGTTTATATTTATTAATTTCCCTTGTTGTATATGAAATTAAGTACTGGGAAGTTCATCGCTGTTATGATTCCCATTGGCTTGTTAAAATAAATTCCTCCCCTTGATCCCTCCAATTGGATACCTTCCCTGATGTAGTCCTTCCCTATTGGTTTGTCCCTTGTTCCTCCCATTCTCCTCACTGCATAAAATCCCATGTAACCCCCCTCCCTGGGCTCTTTGTCGTTTGTCTCCTGTGTGTATTTGTTCTCCCGGCCCCCTGTAGGGGAATAAAGACCTGGTTACAGCTGCATCGAGTCCCTTCCTCCTCCTTCGCCTCTGCTCGCAGGTGTTACACTGAGTGCTGCCAGCCCTTCACTGGCGCTTGGAGCAGGCTGCCCTCACCAGAGAGCCTGTCACAGGCTGTGAAGCTGTGAGCTGTCTCACTGCTGGGACACTCAGCAAGCCGCCTGCTTGGCCAGCCGGGCGGTCAAGTAATTGCTGCGGCACACTTGACCAAATTAATAAGAGGACACATAATCTTTGCCTTCCTGTGGAGTAAAAGTGGACATAAACAGTCTTCCCAGAAAGGAGGAACTGCTCTGGTACTCTTAGGTACCTACAATAGGGTTGTTATTGTGAAAGCACCTAACAAGTTAACCTGTGGAGATAGGGTTGCTCCAGTCACTTCCTGGCAACGTGAAACTAATGAAAAAACAAGTAAAATCTCTATTCAACTATCACAAAAAACCACTCATGTCGCTGTCTGGGCTTTAAACCCCCACATATCCACCCAGGCTGACTCTATACCAGCAACTTCCTTATCCTTTCAAAATACATTTGCCAGCAGCACAGAATTGAATCAGATCTCAAAGTTGTAGGTCTGCTCTCTTCCCTCCCAAAAGAATAATGTGGAACATCATTAATAACAGGCCAGGGCTGTCAGCAATATGTGGATAGCACCTATTACAGTGCACTATTGAAAATAATTACAAATACAAAAAATAGCCATGTAGCAACACCTACAGCAATCAGGAATTTATCTTAAACTTGTGCATCCAATAAACCAAGTATTTTCAGGCAGACACAAACCAGTTCATGTAAAAAAAAAAAAAGAAGGGTAATGTATTCTGGTTTTACGAGAGCTGCTGCCTCTCTCTACAACTGAGAGGTGACAACAGTGTGAGATCTATTTGGTCTGAAGTCTTATCTGAGGGTTTTCTCTATTTTTAGCAGCAGTAACAATAGCAAGTGGATGAAGAACTGCATGTTTGTATTAGACCACAGAACACATTGGCCACATCTTTTGGTGAATTGCCTAGTCTTTCTTTCATGTGGTGATGCCTTGCCATGTGAATTAGCTCACCTCTATTAACCTAACTCCACCTTAAATGCTTTATATTCAAATGAAAATTCGTATTTCTAGGCACAGAAATGTGGATAGTAAGGGAAAAGTAGAATTTATCACATCAGAGTCCCTAAATAGGTAGTTGGAATTTAAGTTTTTAAATCTGACTAAATACATCGATTTATTTTGACATATCCATTGCTTTATGACAAATTAAAGAAATAGTTCATACCTTACATGGCTGACACCACCACGTTTCCATATTTACACATCTCCAAGAGTCTCAGAATCACAGATACATATACAAAGAAGAACCAGCTCAGAGAAAGCTGGCACATTTGGAAAAGGTACACACATCTGAAAAGCAGCAGACATGAAGAGAAAAAACACAAAAATAAAGGAATCCTGAAGGTACTGTTAAAACAAAATAGCAATGACTAATCTGTGTGTGAAGCCTGGAAATTAAACTCCAGGACAACAGATGAAAATTAGGGGATGGATGGAAAAACCCTTTCAGACCAGAGCAGCAACTACCCTGACTCTTTGGCCACTGCAGACTAGGGGAGCAAAGCACAGTGCTGCAGTCAGATTACCCTGCCCAAAAATCTTTGCACAGCTACTCATCACCTCCAAACCATACTAGGACGTGCATGAAGGGGTTGGCAAGGAGAGTGTATGCTGTACCCTCTGCTTTTTCACTTGAAATAAAGTTCCATTTCGGAGAATCAAGCTCTTCTCAACTGATGTATAAAATCTGCTGCTAAGATAGGAGACTCAGTCGATAATCAAATTAGACATGAATAGGGGGAGGGACATTTCCTTCTGCTATACCCAGATTTGCCAAATTTAGGTATATTTGTGACATTTGAGACAGTTAAAGCCATCCATCAGCATCTTTGTCACTAGCTTTGGGTTTGCAAAAATGGAAACAAGATGTTGCCTTGGAATGCAGCTTTATAAAATTCTGCAAATTAAAAAAACACCTCACTACAAGTTTCTATATACAACCAGAAGCTACCGCTGTAACATGATGAGCAAGATAGGTGCTATCGTATGAATGGTCATTTAATAAAATGTTAATAGTAGCGTCCTGAACTTACTCAGATTAACTTTCCTATTATTTACACAGAACATCATTAGGCTATCAAAACAGACCACACTCTAACCCAGAAAAACAAGCAGTGTGCTGGGGGGTGGAAGGAATCAGTATTCTGGTGCAGTAATAAAGGTTTCTTTCTCCAACGATAATCAACTCTGCATAATTAAAATAGCTCAGACTGTTGAACTAATTTTCAGACTGGAGGTTTCTTCCTGTAGCAACACTTACACACAAAGTTTCTACTGCGACTGAATTTAATCGTGAGCCTAATTACAATTTTAATGAATATCTTCAACACTGCATGTAAACTTGCACTTCACAGCCTTGCTATCAGAGCATTCTTAGAAGCTTTCTGCAGTTAATATAAAGGATTATTCTGAGATGTTCATGGTATGGCAGTATTTTTTAAAAGACAGCTTAAACTATATTTGGCCAAATTGAAATAATGTTTAAATTAGGATTGTAATAACTCTAAGTTCTAATATGCATATTTCAGAATATTTTTACAATACATTTAATTAAAGATGAGAAATTTACGTCTTTCTAATCATCTAAGAATGATCCAAACTCTGTTAAGTTTACCTTCTTGTAAATACTTGAGTTTTACTTGCAGATTTTCTCACCAGAGGGCAAAAAACGATACAGGAAATCCTCTGCTCACAGGAGGGAAGACAGATTTAATAGCCGATGCCTAAAAATTGCACCAACAAAATATCAGTTCTGTCTGTTGTGGTTGATTATTTTATCTAATTCTAGCGCAGTGAACTAAAAGTTCTGTAGCAGCCCCACATAAATCAGAGGATTTTTAATTAAACATGAAAACTCACAATTCATCATGGAGTTTCTTCTTCTACATACGGTTTATTTTATTTTACACCCCCTTCCAATTTGCAATGGCTAGACTGATGGACCATTTGCATTACCGCAGCACAGGTTGCTGGTAAAGTAAAAGCAACCTGGTCATCCAGCAGTTTGCAGATGACTTTTCTAGGTCCTAAGAGGATGTGATAGATTCAAGATGACAGGATATGAGCATTCTGTGGCAGTTACTGATGTACCCATCAGTACTGAAGTCATCAATACAGAATATGCATTTTGGTGTTCCAGGGTTAAATTTCTGTTAAGGTTTCTGTGACAAAGCCTATTCAGATGTGCTGAAGGTTTCCATAGTGAAACCATTCCACCATTCCACCTACCTATTTCATTTGAGGAAAATGTCTTTCTTATTTGCTTTAGATTTTAAATTTAGCAAAAATATCTTCAATCACAGAGCATTATTCTCTGTTTTTATACAATAGCAGTATATAATCACTTCTGGACATTTATAAAATGATGTTGAAACCAGTTGGCTTTCTTGTCACACTAGTTCCTGTGGGAGGCTGTCCTAGAATCCCACTGATTTACTGGTAAGGAGCCCCCATTCTGTGTTATCTGTTAAGTGTCTGTGCAGGAGGATTCCTCCTCCAGAGCCCATCTTCTTGTCCCCTGCTGCAACACTTGCAACTTCTGCATTCCCGGTTAAACACTGAGGGTTCTCTCTCCAGCTCTAGGACCCCCCTACGCCAGAATTAGGCCTCCCACCAGCTGTGTCTCACATGTGGCCCTAGAAATAGGTTGCGGTGTTATGAAGCAGATGAGGTGCTCTGTTCAGAGGAGTCTCATGAGAAATTCTGCTATTCCCAGCTGCAACTCTGACTGTGGATCTCAGCTCTTCCCACCATGCTCTGGATATCAACAAAGTTGAGAGATCTGCTATTTAAGATTAAGGAGGAAAGCAGTTCAGTACAAAAATGCTTTTTGTTGTTTGTTTTGATCTTCTTGCTCAGTTCCAATGCCCATCTATAGACACCAGGTTTGTTCCTTTTTTTTCCCATGACTTGCATTTAGTTTCATGAAGAAAATTAAAATATTAAAAAAAAAAAGAGTTGCTTTTTAAAATTTAAAATTGTATTGAGTGTCGGAACTCTTTAATCTGTGCATTTCATGCATAAATTCAGCCATGTTTCAGTAGAAATGTGACTGCTAGAAGAAAAGAAGTTGTAATTTAATTTACTTTTCTTTACTCTGGAGAACATCACCTCAGTACTGGATCATTTCAGCTGTGCCGAAAGGACCAGGCACAGGGAAGGGGAAGACTTTGTTTTTCTGTGAGTCTTTTACTTCTAAACATGCTCTAGCAGATAAATATCTCTAAGCTAAAAGATATAAAGGTAAATATAATTTGCCATGCTCTCAGTGTGGAGGCCATTTTTCTACTTGAATAAATACCAGTACAATGATACTGTCCAGAATTTGGAAAAAACAAATAAAAGAAAACAAACACAAGAAAATGAAAGCTTGTCGGGGATTTGCCAGTGTTTAACCATGCTTATGCTTGTAACATAGTCCAGAGGTACTCGATGGAGGTGAGGAATGAAGGGCACAGACAGGCAGAGGGCAGTTTCTTGTACCTACAACCTCACACACATAACACAGAAACAGCTACAAGCAAAACTGGGTGATGGAGGTCTTCAGGTGTGATTTCAGGGTTTGTCTAAACTGATCTATCTGCAAACCAATGCAGAAAGGTGTAGTTGTATCCCCCTTGCTCCTCCCCAGATATATGTTGCCACCTCTCCCCCCTGCCTGTTCACACATACAACCTCACCTTTCAGTGCAGCTGGCCGGCAGGTCTGGCTGACTGTGCAGCTGTACACTGCAACATGGCAGGATGACTGCAGGACTGGACAGCCCAGCATCAGGGATAAGGACAGAGGCTTCTCTGAAGGTGGCAAAATCTGCTCAAACTGCTGGGATAACCTGCACTGTGTGCAGAAACTTCACTCTGATTTCAGGTTAGTAACTGGTGCAGTAATGACATTTTTGTTCTTTAAATTATGCACACTGTGGAAGAATGAGGGAACTAAAAGCACGAAGAAAGCTGGAAACATCTACAAAAAGGAAAAACATAAGGAGGTTCCCGCAGCACTTCTGATGTACTTGCAAAGAATAGGAGCCAAGAAATGAGAAGATACATGGGAGGTGGTCTTACTTTTCACATAGCACTGGCTGACTCAGAGCAAAATGTTTAATAGTTTTAATCTATCTTAGAGAAGTGTAAGTATGAAGCAGTACCAGAAATTCAAGGAGCACTGCATTCCTTGTAAAAATGAAACACATGAACTATGTGCTTTTAATCAGGGCACAGAAGAATGTGAAATTACAGAGGGGGTTGTGATCAATCTAAGCCACTTTTACAAGTCTAACTAGGACTAGATACAAGATAAGATTGTAACTGAGATCTGATCATTTTGGAAGAAAAACTGACTGTTCACTGAAAAATGCAGAATTAACCCTGAACTATGCAATTATAACTTCCAACACAACCATAATTGTCCAATACACAATAAAGACTAGGGCATTATAAAAGGTAAGCAATTCTCTGACACTGAAGTCACAATTAAGGATACACAACAGAAGAACACTAGCATAAGGTTATGGGTGAGTTTCAAAGTTTGCAGCCATTATGGCAATTAATGTGAGCTGCCACATCAGAAAGAAGCAAGAAATTAAATGAAATAGATGAAATTGATTTTATCACTTCACAGTAGTTTGCAAGCTCCAGCAACATGGGCTGCTGAGAAGAAAACACCACCTCTGTCAGCTCACTGCTCCAATACAGGTGAATAGTCTATACCTTGATTTTAACCAAGCAGGACATTGCTTTCTTGTACATCAACCCAGCCCATGCACCAGGGAGTAGTTAGGAACAGGTAATGGAACATAAATGCGTGAAAAATACAACTTAAAGGAATGACTGTTCCCTCTGGGGAGGGAGCTAAACACTAAGCACGTGGGTGAGAAAGAAAATGCAATATCAATAGTGGAAAAGAAATAATTGTTACCATGTTAAAAACTCATCCTACATTCAGTCTCATCAAACAGATAGACCAAAATTATTAAAGAAGAGTTTGAGTCAGTCTTCTGCGGACACAGTTCACCCCAGAAAACAAAATATAGCTAATTCCATCTCCTGTAGAAATGTTGTTTTTACCTATGCCAAAAGAGGAGCTCAAGAGACACACTGTTCTGGGCGTAAAGAGAGAAACAGATAACAGAGTGAGTACACACACTGTGCATCATTTTTAAAAGAGAAGAAATAAAAGAGATAGAGAGATCAAGACCATACTTTATTTACAGCTCAGTTATACAGCAAGGAGTAGGTGTGTAAAATGCAGGCATTTTTGTACCTGATGAACAAAAAGTACTGGTAGAAGTGAAGGAATATCATGTAATTAAAATATTTTTCATGTATGATGTGAGAGGTTATAGTAAACAAGGTTTGCTAAAAAAGATCATATCCATGTATAACAACAAAAAAAGCCTATGATTTTTTTCATAGTTCTGGGAATTCCAGTCAATAGCCTGTTGTATCTGGCAACACAGTTGATCATATAAAATACACATAGGTTTTTTAGGTTATCTTTTGACTGGAGATGAACAACAGAAAAGTATTATTGGAAACTCTAGGCAATTTCTGGCAGACCTACCAATTAAGACAAAGCAAAATGACAGAAATATAAATCTCACATCAAAATTACAGAAATATAAATCCCGTATAACAAAAAAAACAAATAGGAAAATCTTTAACTTAGCAAGGCATTTAAGCAAATTAGGGTAAGGTGAATAATCCATAGGGAAAACTGTTTCATGTATTACTCTTAAATGTTGGGATAAAAATTCTGACACTTCCTTTTATTTCTTCCAAGTCCCTTGCTAGGTTTTTCTGGAAGGCATTAAGGAGTACATGTGATTCTGGCTCAGGTTTTTGGGATAGATCACTGGAGGTTTTCTAAATTGGTCGGCAGTAGATTTTGCCAGCATTCATCTCAAACTTCTCTAGCTTTCTCCGGGGAGCAGAGTAAGCTGGATCAGGTTTCATGTTGAAATTAATTTGGAATTGCTTGTTCCAAAAGTGAACTGGAGTTTGCAAGTTTTTCTGCTTTCCTTTGCAGGAGATGAAATATTACTTTCTGCCATTATACTTTTCAGAGTGAGTCTCCAGCCTTTCAACCTACCTACATGACCACATCTTTCTTGCCTTCTACCACAATTCATTTGTGTTCCGTTCTAAATTTTTCTTAACCAAGTACAGTTCTATTCTTGTCAGATTTACCCAGCTCTGAGATCCCATCTGCTTGGCTATATTTTCTTTAACAGATTCTGTTTGCTGTATGCTGACCTAGTTCAAAGTTACATTTGTTCATTGACTGTTCTGTACTCTACCTTCTCCCATGTTTATTTCACAGAAAACTGTATGGGTTTGCAGTTAGGTTTTTCACCTAGGGCATTTTTATAGATTAGAAACAGTACAAATTCAAGTAATGATCCCCAGGGACCCCTTTTAATACTTTACCTAAATTGAAATAGCTTCACTTACAATCACTTTTTATTCTATATGGGTAACCACTGTGCTATTCATCTAATTTCATATTACTGGATCTCTTAAGTCCTTGAAGCTCTTTGCTGTGAGCAGTCTTGTGACAATGCTTGCTGCTTAAATATACCCCATTATACCCCTGTGGTGTACATCTGAAATATACTGTGTGTACAAGTCTAACATTGCACGTGTTGGGCCACCTAATGATTTTCCTTTTCCTTATGCCTGCTTTGTTTATTAGAAAAGGAGAGGATTTCTGCTCTTACAGTCATAATGTTGCTGTTTTTACATGCAGGAAAAATGCAGTGATGAGACTGACTGCCATTTTTCGGCTCTTCTCTCTAGCAAGTGGGTTTGGTTGTTCTAATTTGTATACCCAAAAGCATCATCATTACAAAATACCACATCTTAAACTCCTCCGGAGTTGCATCTACTTTTTGGAAGCTTTACCATTCCCCACAAAACTGAGATGTTTTACTGAGCATTAATGCAGAGTCCACTTTGAGGAAGCAGACCTCATACCATATAAAGGCTCCAAAATAAAATTATTCCAGTGCAAGCTCAAGTAGAGACAAGCTAATGTAGCAGTAAGAAGAAAATCTCCAAACCAAGCAAAAATTTTCATGCTGACTGGAGGGGTGGAAGGGAATCTATGGCAAGTCAAGCAGAGAAGCAGGTCTGACACATCAGGTTAGTGTAGTTCCCATCTCCAGAGGGAGCTCCAAGCTTCCAGAGGCTGCCACTTTGATGGGAAGACTCCAGGTCAACTGAAACAGCTCAGCCATTTTAATGTTCTTTTCTCATCTTCATCCAGTTCTTAGAATAAAAGAAGCATAGAATCATTAATGTTGGAAAAGACATCTGAGACTGAGTCCGAGTGTTAACCGAGCTCCACCTTTTTCACCATTAAACTGTCCCCAAGTGCTACATCCACACAGCTTCTGAACACTTCCAGGTATGGTAATTCAACCACTTCCTTGGGCAGACTGTTTCAATGCCTGACCACCCTTTCAGTGAAGAAATTTTTCCTAATATCTAATCTAAATGTGCTGTGGAGCAACTTGAGGCCATTTCCTCTTACCCTGTCACTTCCTACCTGGGAGAAGAGACCAAGCCCCATCTTGCTCCAACCTCCTTTCAGGTATTGCATCATTCTGTAATTTTTTTCTATCTCTGTCTGATACACCACCTGATGCACACCACCCATCACCACTTAAAAATCCTTCAGTTCATAGCTGAAAGAACAACTGGACTTGATCCAATAGATCAGCCTATCCTGTCCATTTCATTTCTTATCGAATAAGAACCTGTGCGTTTTTCCATGTTATTGCCCATGTGTGGAGCAGTGCCCTTAAGCATCTGCAAAATTGCATCATTATCCTGCTTTGAACTTTCTTTTCATCAAATCTTGTGCTGAGGTGGGGTGGGGAGGAGAGGACAAGAAGAGCTAAAAGCAGGTCCAAGGCAGGTTACCTCTGAAGAGCTACAGCAAAGGGCTGAGGTAACAAGCAAAGAATAATTTTGCTGCTCTTCAGAAAACTGAAGGATTTTTTTTACCAGAATCCATGAAATAATCGTACATTAAGCTTAGCTGTAAAGCTATGACCCTGGAAAAAGAACTTGGCTCTAAAGGAAATGCTTTTCATATTCAGTTTCACTTTCCTGGTATAAAATATTTAAGAAAACATAATTCTACTTAAAATAATTCTATAAAAAAGTCATCACATTCTTGTCTTTTATATGTATCACAGTCAGACATTTCAAAGTTGTTTCCTCCAGCACAAGGCTTCCATGTCCCTTATGTTGTAAGTGAACAGTACTTGTGAAAGCCTATAGAATTTACACTGAAAGGCAAGACAATGAAAAAAATAAACCTTCTTACTGCATTAAAAACCCTCTTCCTCTTATCTGAATGTTTGTACTGTCACCAGCTATTGGAGAACTTGAATGTTTCTACACAAAACAGATTAGTGCTAATGAAGTCTTTAGTAAACCATGTGGAATTTCTGGCTCTTCTGTCTGTTGAGGCTGTGGAAACACTCTGCTCTTAGTGAGATTTTAGAGAATTGTGGTTATTTAAGAAGTGTGAGTGCTTGGTGTTGCAAGTGACATTGTAGTTTTGATGGAAGGACTTTATCAGACACAGAGGTTTTAAAACCTTTCTTAAAGAAGGTCAGTTTCTATTCACCTATGTCCTCTCAAAGTTCATTCCACAATGAAGACCTTTTGTCCTCAGACTTTACGTGTGCTTCTGCAACAGGTTTGTGATGAAGAGAGGAGGAGAGGAGAGGAGAGGAGGGGAGGGGAGAGGAGAGAG